>CAUYUJ010003396.1:62776-79545 GCA_963575745.1 Prorocentrum cordatum | reverse complement strand
CCGCCCCCTTCGTCTTCGAGCGCACCCCCTTCTGGGGGGATTCTTTCTTTTTGCGGGGGCGAGCGGGCTTAGACAAGCGGGCGTGAACGGGCGGGGAATTTTTCGGAGGATGGGGCACGCATCTCTTTGCCCACCATTGGAATTAGCGCGGGCCCTGCAAGAAGAGGAAGGGGGAGAACGAGGGAGAGTGGGAGGAAGGGAGGGGGAGGGACGAGGCTAAAGGGGAACACGCCAGGAGAGAGGGGGCGAGGAGGGGGAGGGGACGATTGGAGATAGAGAGACAGAGGAGGGAGGAAGGAGGAGGCTGGAGAGGGGAGGGCGAAGAGAGGAGGGAGGAGGGTTATGGGAGGAGGGTGAGGGGAGAGAGGAAGAGGGAGGAGGAGGGTGGATATGAGGGAGAGGGGAGGGAGGAGGGAGGTTGGATGGGGAGGAAGGGGCAGGAGGGTAAGAGTGTGAACGTTCGAGGAATTCCTAGGCGAGGGCGTATTCCTCAAGGAAGAGTTGGGCGGGAGCGGGGGTCCCGAGTACATTGTCGGACGTATCAGGCGGAAGCGCCGGTCGGGCGGGCGGACCCTGACGGGCGGGTCGGGCGGGCGGGACATTCAAACGGGATTTTTGCGTAAATTGCGAGGAAGTATTAAGCGAGAGCGCGATTCCTAAGTAAATTGCGAGGGCGTCCTTGGCGCGAGCGTGGTTCCTGAGCGTCGAGAACGCGATGCTGCAATAAATTGCGAGGAAGTCCTAAGCGAGAGCGCCATTCCTGAGTAAATTATGAGGAAATCTCGGGCGGGAGCAGGGGTCCTGATCAAGGAAGTCTCAAGCGGGAGCGCCGCTTCTGAGTAAAACGCGAAAAAGTCTGAAGCGGGAGCGCCCTTCCGGAATAAACTCTGAGGAAGTCTCAGGCGGGAGCGGGGGTCCTGAGTAAATTGTGAGGAAGTCTCAGGCGGGAGCCGTTGTTGTTGTAGTCCGGGGCCCAACAACGCAATCTGATCCGCAAGGCCTTCCCTCTCAAAAAACAGGGTGCGAGCCCCGGAGGAAGCACTTCAATTGAAAAAACCAATGGGCACCAGACAGGGGGGATCAACAATAATTGTTCTTCAGAAGTGAGAGTTCAACAACAACAAAAAAGTATGGGGACGATGTTTTGACTACTTTTGCCCATGTGGGCGGTATTCTTTGAATCCGCCGATCCGGCGTGTGAGTTTCTGAGAGCGTGGGTTTGAGCTCGCCCAAGCCTCGTTCTGCGGGGGGGGCACTTCATTTCCGACTTCATTCCGACATAGTTCAGTGCTTCGCCCCCCCCCCCCCCTTTCCCAGAGCGGAACCCCCCATCCCCTGCAGAACGCCCCCTCCCGCTTCCTGCAGCCCAGCACACCCCCCCCCCCGAGCGGACCTCGCCCCTGTAGCCCCCCTGCCCCATTGCAGAGCGAACCCCCCCTCCCCCTGCCCCCCCCCCCTGCAGAGCACCCCTCCCCCCTGCAAGAGACCATCCTCCCTGCAGGCCCCTCCCCCCACCCCCCGTGCAGAAGCGGGCGGCCCCTGTCCTCCCCTGCCTCCCCCCTTTTGGCCGGAGCAGACTCCGCCTCCTGCAGCCCCCTCTCCTCCCGAGCGGACCCCCCTCCCCTGCAAGAGCGGACCGCCCCCCCCCCTGCAGCCCAGCCCCCCCCCCCACCTGCGAGCGGACCCCGGCTCCCGTCGCCGGCCCTGGCAGAGCGGAACCGCTCCCCCCTCGATGCTGCCGCCCCCCCCCCTGGCAGAGCTGACCCGCCCCTGTAGCCCCCCCGCCCCACTGCAGAGCGAACCGCCCCCACCCCTCACCACCCCCCTCCCTGCAGAGCAAACCCCCCCCCCCTACGAGCGGACCTCCTCCCTGCAGCCCCACCCCCCCCTTGCCAGGAGGCGGATCCCCCTGTCCTCCCCTTTGCACCCCTACCCCCTCTTCAGAGCAGACCCGCCCCTCCTGAACCCCCCCTCCTCCCAGAGCGGACCCCCCCCCCCCGCAGAAGGCGGACCCGACCCCCCCTCCTGCAGCCCAGCCCACACGCAGAGCGGACCCCCGCCTACGTACAGCCCCCCCCCCTGGCAGAGCGGACGCTCCCCCCCTCCCCTGCCCCCCCCTGCAGAGCAGACCTTCTCTCCTGCAGCCCCCCCCCCTCCTTCAGAGCGGACCACCCCTCTCCCCTGCAGTCCCTCCCTCTGCCGAGCGGACTCCCCCTGCAGAGCAGACCCCCTCCCCTGCCCTCTCCCCTGCACCATCATCCTGATCATCATCTTGCGGAGCGCCCCGGATCGGCGGCACCGGCCGGAGGCCACTACAATATGTTTGATCTTTCGCCCAACATCCCTGTAGGGGGCGCACGCCCGACTTCAGCCTAGGGTCAACCTTACTTGCAGCTCATAATGCCGGGGCCCTGGCGTTTCCATTTTGCGAGCCGGGCGTTTTCGCTCGGCTGCGGGCACCTCCAGGCAGAAAAGTGGCGCCGGATGATGGGGTCTAGGGTGAAGTTGGGCCTGTCCCCAATACAGGGGGATTTTCGAAGAAGAAATAAAAATACACCAAAACTGACCCAGAAAGGTAAAAAATATTCAAAAAATAGTCCCCTGACTATTTTTGGATTATTGTTTGATCATTGTTGGGGTATTTTTTACTTTTCGTCGAAAATCCCCCTGTAGGGGGACAGGCCCGACTTAAGTCTAGGGCTCCAGGCGCAATTCTCCACGATGTTCCAGTTCGTTCGCGCCGTCGGATCTCAGCGTCGCCGCGCCCCCCGTCCTGCGCCCACCCCTGCAGGCGCCGACGCACTGGCGCGGCGGTCCAGCTTGGGAGCCCCGTCTGCCCCAGGTCCCTTCCCTCGCCATGGAAGGCAGCGGGCCCTGAGGCCAACGGGCCCTCAGGTTTTACGCGATTTTCAGCCTCTCGGGGCCGTCCACGGGCCTTTGGATTGTCACCAAAAAAGAGAGAGGAAAACAAGAGAGAGAGAGAGAGAGAGAACAAAAAAATAAAATAACGAGCCCGTCTCCTTCGGGACCCGTTTCCTCCTTTATGCTACTTTGGTCGGCTCCGCTCCGCTGCCCAGACCCGCTGGCTCGATTTTACAGCCTTCGGGCCCCACGAAGGTCCCGACCCCATCCGGCCTCCAGGGGCAGTCTGTCCTCCCCGATTCCCCTTTGAATGCCCCGGGGGCCGCGAGCGGCCCCAGGTGCCGAAGCCCAGACCCCCGACGTCGCGATGGGGATGGCCTCGCGACGCGGACCCCCCGAAGGCCCGAACGGTTCCCCAGGACCGGCGTCTCACCTCGAGTCGTCTCTTGACGGTCCTGGGCCTGGCGAGAGCCCCCGGATCGGGGGTCCCCAAACGGGGTGGTGACCACACCGTGCGGTGAGTCGGTGGGGATTCGGGGTCACCGCACGGTTTTGGGACTCGGGTCGTTCTCCGAGGATGTCTCGGGCGACAGGGGCCTCTGGGGTCCCAAGACCGTGCGGTGACGGACCGTGTGGTGAGGTCTTGGGGGATTTCGAGGTCGCCGCACGGTCTGTCACCGCACCGTTTCGGGACTCCAAACCGGAGGCCGAAAAGTCCCCCCCAAAGGATGCCGTCGTGATTGTGCTCACGACGCGAAGGGGTCTGGGAGAGGGAAGGAGGCCAGGATCGAAAGGTACAGAAACAACGATGCTTAGATCGGCAGGCCTCCGCTCCCACGTTCAGGGGGGGGCTGACCCGCTCAGGGGCGGACGCATCGGCCCCCCAATCGCCCCCGCATCGCCAACGGGTGCCTCACGGCCCCACCCGCCCGGGAACGTGCTGCTTCTCGCCATCGCGTGCCCGTCGCCGATCCTTCGGCGAGGCATCGCCGATCCCGAGCTCGAGGCTTCTCCCCCCGGGCTGCTCCCCGTCTCTGTGACATCCTGCCCTTCCCACCAATCCTCCTCCTCCTCCTCCCTCCTCCTCCTCCCTCCTCCTCCTCCTCCTCCTCCTCCTCCTCCTCCTCTCCTCCTCCTCCTCCTCCTCCTCCTCCTCCTCCTCCTCTCCTACTCCGCCTCCTCCTCCTCCTCCCCCCCTCCTCCTCCTCCTCTCTCCTCCTCCTCCTCCTCCTCCCTCCTCCTCCTCCTCCTCCTCCTCCTCCTCCCCCTCCTCCTCCTCCTACTCCTCCTCCTCCTCCTCCTCCTCCTCCTCCTCCTCCTCCCACCCCCCCCTCGCGTCCTCCGTCGATCCTCCATCGACCGACGCCGGCGGCGGCGGCGACGGCGGCGGGATCGCTGCATGGCCCCCGCGCGCCGCGCGCCGCGGCCTGCCGGCTGGCGGCGTGCCCCCTGCGCGGGAGCCCGGCGGCGACGCGATGCGGGACGCCTCCCCCGCGGGCCACAGGAGGGACCCGCCCGAGGCGGCGGGCCCACAGAGGGGGAGGACCCAGGGAGGGGCCTCCTCATCCTCCTCCTCCTCCTCCTCCTCCTCCTCCCCCCTCCTTCTCCTCCTCCCTCATCCTCCTCCTCCTCCTCCTCCTCCTCCCTCCTCCTCTCCTCCTAACTCTCCTCCTCCTCCTTCTCCTCCTCCGCCTCCTCCTCCTCCTCCTCCTCCTCCTCCTCCTCCTCCTCCTCCACCTCCTCCTCCTCCTCCTCCTCCTCCTCCTCCTGGGGTCGCTTCCATGGGAAATCGCGGATCTCCGCCGCCGAACGAGGGGAGCCGAGTTATGACCCGAGAGTAGTCCTCTTTCGCTTCGTCCGCCTTTCGTCTCCTCCGCCTTGCGTCTCGTCCGCCTTCGCTTCGAAGCGGGCGTCACGAGATTCGGGCGACATGAAGCGGAAGCCTTCGCAGAAGGCCTCCGGTATTTCGAGAAGTTGTTGTCTTCGGAGAAGGCTCAGAGAAAGTTGAGCAGCCGCGCCGCCTTCTGCGGGGGCCTGCCCCCTCGGACGCTTTGGGGGTCATAGCTGGGCTCTCTCCCGTGGCCGTTCGAGGCGGTCCTGGCTCCCCCCACGAACGCTCTCGGCGAGGCGCACGAGAAGGAGAAGGAGAGGAAAGGGAGGGAGAGAGGGAGGGAGGGGAGGGGATGGGAGGGGAGGGGAGGGAGGGAGGGAGGGAGGGAGGGAGGAGGGGAACTCAGAGTTCGAAACTGCTTTTGCTTCGGCGGCCAGGCAGAGCAACTGTGCTGGCGGAAGATTTATAGAAACGGGGACACAATTGTAGCGAAGTGTGCCACAATGCAGGAAAATAGGGAGAAGACAGGGAGAGCGGCCGAAGGAGGGGAGGACGGGCGAGGGCCGCTCCGGGAAACGGGTCACGCCCGAAGCGGGTGGCGCGGCCAGCCCCGCCGGCGGTGACAGCGGCGGCTGCTGCGCCAGGGTGCCAGCGGCCGCGGGGCCCAGTGCGGGAACCGAGCGAGTCCAGCGGGTCAAGCGTACGATGCAGTCAGGGGCCTGAGGACCAGGCGGTGGCTGCGCGTTCCCCAGGTAGGGGTGCGGAAGGGGCGGCGAAAGGGTATCGCCAAGGGGGGTTCGGCCAGCAGCAGCATGCTGCTGGCCGGCGGAGGATGGCGGGGAGGGGGTGGCGGGCGGCAAGACCAACCCCAGCACCCCAGCCAGGTGGCTGCAGGCAGCGGCTCGGCGCCATGACGGCGCGCGGACGGAGAACGTGGGGGAACAGGCGGCAAGACCAGGCCCAGGATCCCGAACGCGAGGCGGCTGCAGGCAGCAGCCCGGGCGCTGCGGCGGCGCAAGGAGGGGGGCGGCCCCCACTGCCCGGGAGGACAGGGTGGGCCAAGGGGAGGGCCGGGGCCGCCGCCCGCAGGGGTGGGCAGCAAGCGGCGCTGTGTGGCCAGGCAAAACTGTGGCTGAAGCCGGCGGCCCCCGCTGCCCGGGTGGACAGGGTGGGCCAGGTCGGGGCACCGGGAAGGCGAGGGGTTGCATTGGCGGAGGAAGCAGTGGAGGAAGGTGGCGTCGCCGTGCCAGCTGGGGTCGCGGGTGCCGCCGCCGCGCAGAGCGCAATGTCTGCTCCAGGGGCTCACCACCTGGTTGCTGCATCCTCCTGACCCGGGCCGCCAGGGCTCCTTTTGAGCTCAGGAAGTCGAGCAGGACGTGTGCTGGGACGTCCTCAGGACGCGCCCGCCCCTTGCCCTGCTTCCCGTAGTCCGAAGTGAACGAATCCCAGCGGGCGCGCGTGTCCAGCGAAGCGGTCCAGGTGCCTTTGACAAGGAGCAGGAGCTCACCCCGGGGCGAGCGATGGGTTCCCGTTCGGGTGCTTGGCGACGATCCAGTCGCCGGCTACCGCCGCCGCCCCAGCGGGCCCCAAGGAAGGTCGCCACGCACCGCCCCGACTGGATTGTGCTGCTGGGTTCCGCCTCTCCTGATTGTGCTGCTGCGTTCCGCTTTCGGGCCGCGGCGACGAGGGACCCCCAGGACGCTCGCCAGCGACGGGGTCGGCGTCGGCGTCGCCGCCCGCGTCGGCGTCGGCGTCGGCGTCGGCGTCGGCGTCGCCGCGGGCGTCGTCGCCGTCGCCGCCGGCGTCGGCGTCGGCGTGGACGTCGGCGTCGGCGTCGGAGTCGGAGTCGGGGTAGGCGTCGGCGTCGTTGTCTGGGAGCAGGGCCGTCTGGGTTCCGCTTCCGGCCGTGGCGACGAGGGGCGTCCGGGACGTGCGACGGCAACGGGTTCGGCGTCGGCGTAGTCGTCAGGGCCGTCGCCAGCGTCAGCGTCGGCGTCAGCGTCGTCGTCGTCGTCGCCGCCGCCGGCGTCATCGTCGGCGTCGGCGTCGGCGTCGGTATTGGGGAAGGCTTCGGGGTCAGTCTTGAGCCAGGGAGCGGAACTCGAAATTCGGACATCCACGAAAAGACGCCAGAGGGCATCATTGCCAGGGGTGTGCACTACGCTGAAGACGCCATGCAGACCGAGGGGGGAGGGGAGGGGAGGGGTGGGCAGGGGAGGGGAGGGGAGGGGAGGGGAGGGGAGCGAAGGGGAGGGGAGTGAGACTAATCGCGAGGGAGGGAGTGAGGAGGGGAGGGGAGGGGAGTGAAAGGGAGGGGGAGGGGGAGAGGATGGGAGAGGAGGAGAGGATGAGGAGAAGGAGGAGAGGAGGAGGAGGAAGGAGTACGACGACGACGAGGATGAGAGGAGGAGGAGGAGGAAGGAAGAGGACGAGGACTTCCCCCCCCCCACCTTGGGACCCGCCGCGATCGGCCGGGGATCAGCTCCGAGGGGCGGTCCGTCGCTGGCGGCCGCGCACGAGCGCCAGGAGCGGCGTACTTTCGGGGCCCACTTCTGGTTCACGGCGCCCCAACGATTCACTCACAACCGCACGGCGAGTTCACACAACAAACGTAAACGGCGGCACACACCCAAACACACGGGTCGGCGCCCCGTGGGGGAGAGACCACGACGGACAGGCGAGAGGCGGTCCCAGAGATCCAGCGGATTGAAGCAATCAAAACGGAGATTTTTCGCCGTCGTCAGCCTCTGCAGGGCCTCGCCGGGACTCGGGACCGTCAAAAACCGACTCAGGACGAAAAGTTGCTGGGGAGCGGGTCGAGACTTCTGGGGACCACGCATTGAAACAATCACGACATCGGATCTCTGGGGTCAGGACTGAGATGGTCTTGGTATTGGGATGGGAATGAGATTGCTGCGTCCCTTTGTGCGCGCCGGGGCCCTCAGGGTTACCCGGGGGCTCTCTCGGCTGCATGTAAGAGTGGCCATTCGCTGGGGTGATCTTTGGTGCGGGCCCATTGGGGCCCCCCGATCGCTGAACGCCATGCGGTAGCAGCGGCCTGCGCGCTCGGGTATGGCCCCCTCGCGCCACCCCACAGCCGCGCACCAAAGGTCACTCTTGCCCAGGGTTACTCTCACGTGCAGCCGACAATGCTGAGACTGAGGCGTTGCAAGTTTTTCGAGCCGGGCGTTTTCGCCCAGTTTCGGGCCCCAAGACCCTCGCAGATCGATCTGGGTCGAAAATTGCCGCAGGGAGATGAGGTCTGAGGCTCCAGTCGTGACTTTTCGCGTCGTGGTGTTGCAACTGTTTCGCAGTGTCGGATCTCAGGGCACAGGCGAGGGGGGACACCAGAGAGCCGAGGCTTCGACAGAGCGTGGAGCGGCCTGTTTTTGGCAATTCTCGGCCTTTGGGATGAAAAATGCTTCAGGATCAGCGTTGAATGTTTGGGACGAGAGGGGATTCGCGCGGCAGGTGACAGGTTTCAGCACAAAGGGGGCTCAGCCAGAGCGCCAGGTCCCCGCAGGATCCCGCCAAGCCGGATTTTGGCTGAGCAGTGTTTGGGAGCCGCTCGCGGCTTTCGAGGTGGTCTTATAGATTGGCTGAGCCAGCCCTTGGAAGCAGTCAAAAAAACACAGAGCAGTTGTTATCTAATTGGTTCAGCCGGGTTTGCGCTGAGCCGGGTTAACCTCATGAAGCGATTAAGTAGCCCCCCTCGGGTGAAACGATACCGCAGCCAGCACCCCGAATCGTTGGCCTGGCACTTGGCGCCCACTGGCGACTGGAGCCCGCGGGTCTTACCATTATACTTATTTGTACTACGACGACTACCACTACCACTACCACTATCACTACTACTACTACTACTACTACTACTACTACTACCACTACCACTACCACTACCACTACCACTACCACTACCACTATCACTCCTACTACTACTACTACTACTACTACTACTACTACTGCGACTATTACTACTACTACTACTACTACTACTACTACTACTACTACTACTACTACTAGTAGTACTACTACTACTACAATACTACTACTACTACTACTACTACTACTACTACTACTACTACTACTACTACTACTACTACTACTACTACTACTACTACTACTAACTACTACCTACTACTACTACTACTACTACTACTACTACTACTACTACTACTACTACTACTACTACTACTACTACTACTACTACTAACTACTACTACCTACTACTAACTACTACTAACTACTACTAACTACTACTAACTACTACTAACTACTACTAACTACTACTAACTACTACTACGACTACTACTACTACTACTACTACTCCTAAATAAAACTACTACTACTACTACTACTACTATTATACTACTACTACTACTACTACTACTACTACTACTCTACTACTACTACCTACTACTACTACTATTTTACGACGACGGCCTCTACTCAACTACTACTCATTACTACTACCGCTACTACTACTACTGCTACTACTACTACTACTACTACTAACTACTACTAATACTACCTACTACTACTACTATTTACAACCGACCTCCGCCTCGCTTCTTTCCTCCTCCTCCTCCTCCTCCTCATCCTCCACCTCCCCCCCCTCCTCGTGCCGCCTCCGCCTCCTCGTCCGTCTTCTCCTCCTTGTCGTTCTCCTCCTCCCCTTCTGCCTTCTCCTCTGTCCCCTCCTCCTCCTCCGTCTCCTCATCCTTCCCTCTCCTCCTCCTCCTCATCCTCACCCTCATCCTCAACCTCCTCATCCTCCTCAGTATCCTCATTCTCCTCCTCCTCGCCTCCTCCTCCTCCTCGTCCAATCCTCCTCCACTCCTCCCCCTCCCCCCCTCCCCCTCCTTATCCGTCTCTCCCCTCCGGTCCTCCTCTTCCTCCTACTCCTCCCTCCTCCCTTCCTTGTCCTCCTGGCTCCTCCTCCTCCTCCTCCTCCTCTCCTCGTCCTCCGCCTTCTTTTCCATTATCCCTTCTCCGCCTGTTCTCCTCCGCCGCCTCATCCTCCTCCTCCTCCTTCTCTTCCTCCTCCTCCTCCTCGTCCTCATCCTCCTCGTTATCCCCCACTTAGCCTCCTCCCGCTCCTCCTCCTCCGCCTCCCTCCTCCTCCGAGCGCTCTCCTCTCCTCCACGTCCTCCTTCTCTTCATCCTCTTTCTCATAGTTCTCCAACGCATCTTATTCATCTTCCTCCTCCCCCCCCTCCTCCTCCTCCTCCGCCTCCTCCGCCTCCGCCTCCTCATCCTCGTCCGCATCATCCTCCTTCTCATCCTCCTCCTTCTCTTCCTTATCCTCATCCTCCTCTTCCTCCACCTCCTCCTCTTCATCGTCTTCCTCCTCCGTCCCCTCCTCCTCCGCATCATCATCATCCTCCTTGTAGTTCTCCTCCTCCTCCTCATCCTCCTCCTCCGTCTCTTCCTCCTCCTCCTCCTCATCCTCCCCCATCCCTCCTCCGCATCCTCTCCCGTCTCCTCATCAGATTCCTCCTCTTCCTCCTCATATTTCTCCTTCTCCTTCTGTTCCTCGTCCTCCTGATCCTTTTCCTCCTCTGTCTCCTCATCATTAGTATCATCCTCTTCCTCCTGCTCCGTCCCTCTGTTCCTCCTCCGTCTCTTACTCCACCTCATCCTCCCCCTCCTCATCCTCCTCCTCCTCCTCCTGCTCCTCCTCCTCCTGCTACTCATCCTCCTCATCCTCCGCGTCCACTTCCTCCTCCTCATCATCCTGCTAAGTATCCTCCTCATCATCTTCCTCCTCACCCTCCTCCTCCTCATATTCCTCCTCCGCCTCCTCCTCCTCATCCTCCCCCTCCCCCTCCGTATCCGCCTCATCCTCATCCTTCTCATCCTCCTTCTCCTCCATCTACTTCTCCTTCTTCTCCTCCTTCTCCTCTTCATTCATGTCTTCCTCGTCCGTGTCCTCCGCATCTTCCTTCCCCTCCTCCTCGTCCGCTTCTTCAGCATCTTCCTCCTCCTCCTCATCCGTCTCCTCCTCATTCCCCTCCTCCTCCTCCTCCTCCTCCTCCTCCTCCTCCTCCTCCTCCTCCCCCTATCGTCCTCAACATACCCATCCTCATCAGCATCAGCATCAGCATTATTATTATCTCGCTCTTCCTCATCCTCCTCCTCCTCCTCATCATCATCATCATCATCCTCCCCCTCCGTCTCTTCCTCGTCCTCATCCGCTTCATCCTCTTCCGCATCCTCCTCTTCCTCCCCGTCCTCATCAAACGCATCATCAGCATCTTCCTCCAATTCCCCGTCGTAGTTGTCTCCGTAGTCTTATCATTAGTGGTATTATTATTGTTCGTCTGCGTCTTCGTATTATTATCCTCAGTGTTCGTAGTATTATTATTCGTAATATTCGTGTTGTCCGTATTCGCATTATTCTTCTTATTAGTAGTGGTAGTGTTCGTAGTTTGCGTCTTCGTCTTATTAGTCCTATCATTCGTTTTATTATTATTCGTGCTCGTCTTCTTATTCGTATTATTATGCGTACTATTGTTATTATTACCATTAGTAGTATGATTAGTCTTAGTCGTCTCCTCCTCCTCCTCCTCCGCCTCCTCATCCTCCTCCTCATCCTCCTCATCATCATCATACTCGTCCTTCTCCTCAGTATCATCCTTCCACTGCTTGTCCTCCTCCTCCTCGAAATCCTCATCGTCCTCCTCTTCCTCATACTCCTCCTCCTCCGCCTCCTCCTCAGCCTCCTCTTCCTCGTCCTTCTCCTCCTCCTCCTCCTCCGTCGCCTCCTCCTCCCCCTCCTCCGCCCCCGTCTCCTCCTCCTCCACCTCCTCCTCATCATCATCATCAGCAGCATCATTAGCAGCATCATCATTATCCTCTCCCTCCTCCTCCTCCTCCCTCCTGCCTCCTCTTCCTTCTCCTCCTCCTCATTCTCCTCCTCATCCTCATCCTCCCCTCCCTCCTGCTCCTCCTCTCCTTCCCATGTTCCTCATTTTCCTTCTCTCCTTCACATCCTCCTCCTCCTCCTCTTCCTCCTCGTCCTCATCATCATCATCATCATCATCATCATCATCATCATCATCATCATCATCATTATCATCATCATCATCATCATCCTCATCCTCATCCTCAGCAGCATCATCATCATGTTTCTCTACCTCCATCTCCTCCTCTTCCTCCTCCTCCTACTTCTCCTCCTCCTCCTACTCATCAGCATCATCAGCATCATCGTCCTCAGCAGCAGCAGCCTCATCATCACCATTATCATCCTCAGCAGCAGCATCATCATCCTCTTTCTCCATCTCCTCCTACTCCTCCTCCTCATTCTCCTCCCCTCCTCCCCCCCCTCCTTCTCCTCCTCCTCCTCCTCCTTCTCCTTCTATTCCTCCTCATCCTCCTCATCCTCCTCCAACTCCTCTTCCAACTCCTCATCCTCACTCCTCCTCCTCATTGTCCTCCTCCTCCTCCTCCTCTTCCTTCTCCTCCTCCTCCTCATGATCATCATCCAGCATCATCATCATCATCATCAGCATCATCCGCATCACCATCATCATCATGTTCAGCAGCATCATCCTCCTCCTCCTCCTCCTCCTCCTCCTACGTCTACTTCTCCTCCTCCTTTCCCTCTCCTCCCTCATCATCATCCTCCTTTTCCTCCTCCTTCTCCTCTCCTCCTGCTCACTCCTCCTCCTTCTCCTTTTCCTCCTCCTCCGCCTCCTCATCCTCGTCCTCCTCCTCTTCTCCTCTTCCTGCCCTCCTCCTGATCCTCCTCCTCAATTAAATCCTCCCGCCCTCCCTCTCTCCTCCTCTCCTCCCCCTCATCCTACGCCTCCTCATCCTCCCCCCTCTTCGTCACTCCTCCTCCCTCCTCCTCCTCCTCCTCCCTCCTACTACTACTACTACTACTACTACTACTCCTCATTCCCCCTCCTCTTCCTCCTCCTCCTCCTCCGACCTCCTCGCGCACGCGCTCCGGACGCTGCAGAGGAGCGACAAGCGACAAGCGAGTGCGGCCAGTAGTGGGACGGGACGTCGGTGTTTGCGAAAGGCGGAGCTTGCCAGCGATAAGAAGCCCACATGTTCTGTGAGGGACGGAGTTCGACGGCGACAGGGCCCGTGTTCTGTGAGGGACGGATTTGCCAGCGACACAGACCCTCCTGGTCTGCAGGGGACTGAAAGCGATGGAAACCCTTGTGCGTTGCGAGGGAGGGAGCCTGGCAGTAGCAGAGGCTGCAGTATTTCGCGTGAGCCAGAGCCTGTTAGGTAGTCGACCGCGAGCACGCGTACACATCAGGGGGCTCGGAGTTGTATTCTGGGATCCCGATGGCCTCCCGAGCAGTGATGGATAAGGATATCTTCCCACCCCTGAGAGCGGAAGAGTATCCATATCCATTGGTCCCCACGGATATGGTGCAAGATTCTGGCAACCATGGATGTCGATGCTTCTGGTCGCCGCAGTTATGTTGTTTCAGCAGCCGGCGATGGGAAACCCACGTGCTTCGCGCGGCGCGGGGGGCCGCAGAGACACGGAGCCACGTGTTTCGCGAGGCACAGAGCATGCCAGCGACGGGGGACCCTGGCGCCCCACCTGCGCTTGCCTGCGCTGCTCCTTCCTTCCGGGGGTCTGCTTGTGTCTCTCCGTAGCCATTTTGGCTCAAGCCCCTTGACGTGAGGCCCCTCCTTCTGCTTTCCTTCCTCTGTTAATTAAACCTGTGCGCGGCCCGCTTACTTCGACCGGAAGAGCCGGCCTCGCCCTGGTTATGAGCCGGCCGGCCGGCTTTCCCCCCGCGGCCCGCCTCTATGCGGTCCGCTGTTGCGCCTCCCCCCTTCACGCTCGTGCTGTGCACTGAGTCGTGCTCCCCGTCTCCCCGCCTTCTCCCCGTCTCTTCCCCCTCGCGTCTGCCCCCCTGCGAGCGACGCTGTCGATCCCACGTGGGTGGATCCAGTGTGCCCGTTCCGCGTGACCTGGGCCGGACGCGCGCGCGACTTGGCCCGATGGTCTACGCCGCGCCGCCGCGCGCGCGGCCGCGTCGCCCAAAGGAGTGCGGAAAGGGGGTGAGCCGTCCACGGCTCGCTGTTCTTCAGGTCGGATCGCGTTGGCTTCGCAACGGCACCGCTCGGAAGGTGACTCGCCAGGCCGCGAACGTGAAAGTGTGCACGCGGGGTGCTATGCTGTGATGAGGGGTGAACCGCTCTGCTATGTGCCCAGCCAGCGGGCGCCCCGCTTGTGGAATGTTGTACGATGTCCCACAGGGTTGGCGAGCCTCGTGGGCGGTGGGCCGTTCATTGGTTGCGCGAGCCCAGCACGCGGGAGCCTCACTTGTGGCCCGTCGTTGGGGCCCTGTCGGGGTGGCGAGATCTGCGAGGCGATAGGTCGGCATGTCGCCTGTAGCCTGTGGGGGAGGGACAGGAGAAGGAATAAAGGAGAGGAGAAGGGAGGGGAGGAAACTAGTGGAGAAGAGAAGAGAAGAGAAGAGAAGAGAAGAGAAGAGAAGAGACGAGACGAGACGAGACGAGACGAGAGGAGAGGAGAGGAGAGGAGAGGAGAAGAGAAGAGAAGAGAAGAGAGGAGACGAGAAGAGAAGAGAAGAGAAGGGATGAGAAAATAAGAGAAGAGAAGGAGGCCGAGGAGGAGGCGATGGAAGGGAGAAGGGAACGGACAGGAGGAGCACCACACAGGGGTCAAAGAAGACGGGCGCCCAGAGGGTCAGCCGAAGGTGGCAAACATTGGATGTTTGGCCGATGCCGTGGAAGCGGACAAGGAGGAGGAACACGAGAAGCAGGACGACGACGAGGAGGAAGAAGAGGAGGAGGAGGAGGAGGGTAAGGGTGAAGAGGAGCGGCCAGATTTGTCAATCAGAGAACGAGGAAGAGGAATGAGGAGGGGGAGGAGGAGGAGCCAGAGGGGGGCAGGAGGAGGAGGAGGACGAGGAGGAAGGATGAGGAGGTCCTCACGACGCTTGACCCGCATCAAGACTGGCGGGAGGAGGCGGAGCAGGATAGGGCGTATCGCAAGAAGGAGGAGGAGGAGGAGGAGGAGGAGGAGGGAGAGCATAGGGAGGAGGAGAAGGAGCAGCAGCAGCAGCAGGATTAGCAGCAGGAGCAGGAGCAGGAGGAGATGGAGGAGGAGTGGGAGGGGGCGGAGCGGAAAGCAGAGCGGGGGAGGAGGCGGGAATGAGGGGGGAGAGGGGCAGAAGGGGGAAGGAGGGAGAGGAGAACGAGGAGGGGATGATGGAGGAGCCCCCCCCTTCTGCCGCCCGAGAGCCACGGCGCGCTTCAGCAGCTCCAGCGCGAGCTCGAGGACGCGGAGAGGCGCGGGCGGCGGCTAGAGCAGCAGCTGAGGCCCGCGGGGCCGCCGCGGCCAGTTCTGCCCCGCGCCTGTGCCACCGCGAATCAGCATAATCCTGAATCCTCCTCCTCCTCCTCCTCCTCCGTAGCCATTGTGGCGCATGTCGGCTAGCTTTGTTTTTGTTTGCTCTGCTTGAGCTTCTGCTTTCTTCTGCGATGGATGACGTTCATGCTTCTTTGTCTTGTCTCAATGGACGGATTCTGCGACTTATTGTTGTTTATTCTGCTGAGCATCACTCTGGTCTACAAATGGCTGCTCACGGGCAGCGGCATGTTCTCTCATCTGCATTGAGGCGCCGCATTCGTCAACTGGGGATCGCTGGGCAGGTGCTGGCACACTTCACGGCTCCGTGGGCCGACCGGTTTCTCATTGATCTGGAGTGCGAATTTAAATGTGTTTATCCCGAACATGCAGATTGTTTCTCGGCCGTGTGTGCGCCTCGCTTTGCTTCTAGGCGTGGGCGGCGGGCTGCAGAGTTCAAACTTGATTCTTCGGCACCAGTGTTCACGCCCGCTCCCGTGCCGCAGGCGGCTGCAATTGTCGCCCAGCCAGGTCCAGCTATATGGACATTACGAGGCTGCTTAGTGAATCACGCGAGATGTATGATTCGCAGTTGCTTGCATATCAAGGCTTAGTGGATGCCCAGAACGGGACAATGGCGAGATTTCAGGGACTTCTCGATCGGACGGATGGTCAGAAGGTCTGCTCTCGCTCGTCCTCTTCCTCTGCGGCTTCGTCCTCCTCTTCTCCTTCCGCGGCACCTGGCAAGGCGGACGGCGTGGAGGGCTCTGAGGAAGAGGGCAGCCCTCGCCCTGTCTGCACCGACTGTGTTGCTAAACTTGACGAGGTCAAGGCTACGTTTGAACATCAGCTCGACGTCTTCGGGCAGACGGCGCGTGAGCACACTGAATGCATGGTACGTGAGGGTCTTTCTGGCGTTGCGAAAGCGCTGCCAAATATGGTGTCCACACTGGTTGACTCTTCTATCTCTGAAGCGGTGACCAAAGCTTTGAAGCCAAAATTTGAACGGATCGCAGCTCCGGTTGCTGACCGATTCGAGGCTTTGGCCAGTCGGCTAGATGCGTTGGAAGTTCGTGCCACTCCACCGCCGACGGCCCGTGGGCGCTCACCGGAGGGATTTGCGGAGAATGAGGTGTCCCGTAAACGCTCCCCTAGCTCGGCTGGAGCGGTGCGCCCTTGCAAATATGGCAGCCAGTGTTATCGGCGGGATTGTGTTTTCCATCACCCAGAAGGGCGCCATACGTGTCTGGACGGGGAGCCGTCGCCCGCTCTGGTCAAGGCGCCTCCTGCACCACGATCGCAGATTCAGCACGATATTAGTGAGGTTCTCCGTGCGACTTCTGGTGCGTCCTCTTCACGGCCGCAGAGAATAGAGGCGGTTGCCACACCCATCGGCTATTCGAAGTTCTGAGCTGCTTGCTGACGAAGACTTTCCCGAGCCAGACATTGACTGAGACTTCATCTTCGTCAGAGTGCAAAGGCTTTCCTGCACTGGGGCAGTGGGTCTCCCTCGTGTGCTGGTTCGTCTTCTATTCCATCAACTCCATAGGGTACTATGCTGTTTATCTACAGTGCTTCGCTGTCTGTCACTACCTGCCGTGCGGGTGGCGGATTCTCTGAGAGTCTGCGGACACAGGAACCCCTTTGGGCACGCTCGACCTCCTCCTCCTCCTCCTCCTCCTCCTCCTCCTCCTCCTCCTCCTCTTCCTCCTCCTCCTCATCATC
>CAUYUJ010003396.1:35000-62676 GCA_963575745.1 Prorocentrum cordatum | reverse complement strand
TACGCTGACCCTGGGAACCCGTGACACTCTTGCAAACATGTTTTAAACGAGTGTGCGCGGCGCTGCCTTCCATCTGTGAAACTGTTGCGACGCGTTGAGCTTCACAGTCATACATGGTGAAAAAGTCTCAGGCGAAACGCCCGGGCCCGCCCTAAAAACTGGCCTCGGGGTGCGACAGGGAGAAGTTGTTCATGGTATAAAGGAATGGAAAAAGGAGGGGGAGGAGCAGGAGGAGGAGGAGGAGAAGGAGGCGGCGGCGGAGGAGGAGGAGGAGGACAGGGAGGAGGAGGAGGAGGAGGAGGGGAAAAAACATCAAGAAACGGAAGAAAAGGGAGGAGGGGGAACCCCTACTCATCCGATGATCCATCCCTATCTCCGTTACCCGTCCTCTCCCTTTTTGCCTTTCTTGCCTGTCTGCTTTGGTTCCTCCTTACCTGCATCCCTCCCTCCCCTCTCCTCTTCTTCCCCCTTCCCCCCCCCCCGCGACCACGACGACGACGGCGGAAACGACGCCGACGACGACGTCGACGCCGGGATTGCGCCTCCCTGCCATGAGAGTAGATGAGGATATAGTTCACGAGGAGGAGGAGGAGGAGGAGGTTTTCGGAGCTGACTGAACCTCAGCGCGCCTAGCGCGCGCATGTTTATATACATGTACATACCTATATATATATACATACATACATACATACATACATATGTATATATAAACATAAACATATGTATGTGGATACATATGTACATACAAATGTATATATGTTTGTATACACATACATATATACACACACACCTGGGGGCGTGGCCTGGGGGGGTCCGCTCACGGACCTCGGCGGCGCATGGGGGGCCCGGGGCCTTACTTTCCTTCTGTTTTAACATAGTTTCGGCGACCCAGAGCCAACAGAGCCCCAAGAGGTTGCAGGGAGCTCCAAGGGCTGCTCCCGCCTGGTGCCAGAGGCTTCCCACAGGCCTCCCAGAGGCCTCCAAGAGAGCTCCCCGAAGATCAAACATTTGGTTTTGCCATAGTTTTGTCCACGTTTATCTCCACGCAGCCTGTTCTGCATCCCCACGCCGCACGGCAGCCCCAGAGGACGCCCAGTCCCGGTTCGGCCCCAGAGGCTCCCAACCTTGTCCCCAGATGGCTCCGCATGGGAGAATCGGCGCGCACTTTCCCTCTGTGTTTACAAAGTTTCGGCGACCTGGAGCCAACACAGCCCCAAGAGGCTGCAGGGAGCTCCAGGGGCTGCTCCTGCGTGGTGCCCCCGGTTTCCCACAGGTCCTTCAGAGGCCTCCACAGCTCAAACATTCGGTTTTCCCGTAATTTTCCACGTTTTCTCCACGCAGCCTGTTCTGCATCCCCACGCTGCACGGCAGCCCCAGAGGACGCCCAGACCGTCCCGGTTCGGCCCCAGAGGCTCCCAACCTTGCCCCCAGATGGCTCCGCATGGGAGGATCGGCGCACAATTTTCTTTTTGTTTCTACAAGATTCCGGCGACCCGGAGCCAACACAGCCCCAAGAGGTTGCAGGGAGCTCCAAGGACTGCTCCCGCCTGGTGCCAGAGGCTTCCCACAGGTCCCCCATAGGCCTCCAGGAGAGCTCCCAAACTTAAACACTTGGTTTTCCCATAGGGTAATTCTCTGTTGGGCCGGCAGTTTCGTCCCCCACTCCCTGGGGTAGATTTACCGCTCCGGTTCGGTCTTTATCTGTTTGATTCGGTACCATCGCTGGTTCGCGGCCGTTCGATTCAGCCTGGTTCAGTCCAGGCAGTTTTGGAAACTTCTTGCAATGAAACACTGCGACGGAGTTACGCCAGGAAGGAGGCAGCACAGTACGAGATTTCCAAGGCTCCAGGAGGGCCGTCCGTCAGGACCCTCTGGAGCGAGATCCGCTGTCGATGGCACTGTTTACCGTGGCATCTTTTGACGCCATGATGCCGTGACTTGAACCTAAGTGCGCGCGTAGCGCGCGCGTGGTTCTAGTATATACATATATATATATATATATATATATATATATATATATATATATATATGTATGTACATACACATACATACATACATACATACATACATACACACATACATACCAACAAACAAACAAACAAATAAACAAACAAACAAACAAACAAACATATTTACATATACACATACGCGTACACATAGACATACACATACACATACACATACACATGTAAACATATATACATGCATACAAAGTGTTTGGGAAGGGTGTCCGGGGGGTGGCCAGGGAACAGTTATTTCAGCACCCAGCCTGTAGCCCTTTCTGTTGGCGGCTGTTGGCCTTCCCGGGCACGTGCGGTAGACTTTCAAGTTGCTCTTAGGCGGCCCGAGGTCGCCGAAAGATCGTTCCAAGACGCCGAAGATTGTTTCAAGACGGCCCAGGAAGCCCCCAAGACGCCCCATGAGGCCCCCAAGAGGATTCTCAACAGGGCTTCCACAGGCAAAAATGGCCCCGCTCCTTTTGGAACGTAAATGTTTGGAAGATTCGTCTCTGGAGCCTTCAGAGCATCCAGGAGTCTCCACCCTGTCCGCATCCCCGTTGTCCACCGCGCGCCACAGCTCCGCGCTGAGCCGCGCAAGCTGCGTGGAAATATCGCGCGTTGCTGCGCGGCCCCCCAACGGGCTATGCTCGCGGAAGTACTGGAACATAGCCATGGGGGTGAGCGTAGAAAGCTCCAACCCCAGAGCACGAACGAGGTTTTTCGGAATGGATCGAACCTGTGGCCCGTGTAGATCGCCTTCGCAGCGCGCTCCCACGACGGCCGCAACGCCTTCGGGCGCACCCACCGCGACGCCACCAACGAGCACGTCATCCCGACCTTTCGCGACGGCGACCGCCAACTTGCATTACAACGACGCACGGAGTTCCAGACCATGTCGAGGCCAGCGACGGCGCGCTCATCATGCGCAACCGCGAGGGGGGCCCCATGGGATGTTCGAACGAACCCGACACATTCATGAAGGTCTACAGCCACCAGCTTGACACTGCGTCGACACACCAGCATCACGCTCCAGTCGTGCGTTCTCACCTGGGACCCCGACGGGCCAGTGCAGAACCTCAGCCGCCAGGTCTTCGTGGAGGACACCCTGGAGTTCCACATCGCTCCTCGCGTCGGACCACGCAAATAAGCCACCGACTCCAGTCGGCAATCACACGACGCCGGCATCGACGAGATCCACGCCCTAACCGCCACCATCGAGCGCGACCTCGAGGTGCTACGCCAGTCACTTCGCCAGGGAGGCTTCAGCCTGAACGAGACCAAGGAGGAGATCGCACACAGCATCCCATCGAAGTCCCTCCACCGCGCCTTCTTCACCGACCCCCGCGTAAACTGCAAGAAACTGACCTCGACGAAGCACGCGGGGGGGGGGGGCATATCCGACGCCAAAGCATCCTTCCACGGAGAACGTGGAGCACGACTACGAGCAGCAAATGCAGGATGGAGCCAGTGCCACCATTTCTGGTTCAGCCGCGCCCCACGCCGACTGAAGCCACTCGCATTTCAAGCCGTCGTCTATGAGGCCGCCACCAGCGCCGCCGAGCCCTCTTACCTCTACGCAACGGACTACAAGAAGATCGACATCTGTCCGGGCAAGAAACTGCGGGCCATGCTAAAGGGCAAGGGCTGCCAGCACCACCACGACACGCACTACCAGGCGACTTCCGCGGCCGAGGCATGGCGCCGATGGGACATCGTGCCGAGCTCCATCGAATAAAAGATTCGGCGGCTGAAACTACTTCAAGGTGCTGCTGCACATCCCGAAGAATCCCAACATCTTGTTTCCGCCCTGTTTGGCGAGCTCCGCATCGAGCGCCTTCTGCGAGACAATGACCTCCCCGTCATGCTACTCACCCTGACCGACGACGGCTACATCAGCCCCGACGCGAATCCGATCGCCAGACAGATGGCCACCGACATCTAGGACCTCCTCACCTACGACACTGCCGAACCATTGGACTTGCTGGACTGAAAGGGCAACAGAATCACGATGGTCACGGACCCCGAAATCGCTGAAGCTTTCTGCGGGATCGACGTGAACATCATGAGGGCCACCTACCTTCGGAGCGCTGTCGCGCCACCTGGTGCCTCCGCCGAGCTCCCATCGGAGCTCGCCCCATCCGACGAGGCCGAACTGTTCGCATGCGAGCTGAAAACATCCGCAGGAATCCCATGCATGAGCACCTGTTAGACCGCACGAGCACTCTACGCACATCAACGAGGAATGGCACTAGGAGGCGAACATGGAGCGTGCTGCTTGCTATCTCAGCTCACGCTCACGAGCGAGTGCATCTGATGTAGTACGACCTTCCCGATGCGAGTGGGCGCACAACACCAGGTCGCAGTTGCATGGAAATCACACGCGCGCAAGATAGACCAGACCTGGGCCCCGTACCCCCTCGTTGCCCCGAAGAGCTTCGCCTGCCCGATCTGCCAGAAGTCCTATGAAGAGTACACCGAGCTCCGAGGCCACCTCCGTAGTCATTTACCTCAGGACGTCTTGGGCACTCACGCACTGTCACTTTCACTACCGACACGCCCTGCAGCCAATCCAGCTCGCGACGTCCACGGGCTCGGGGCCCCCGCTGACAGCGAATGCGGCCGCGCCACAGAGACCGAGCTGGCGTGCCCCGCGGGGATCCTCGCGTCTGGCGGCGGCGGCTCTAGCCGGGACAGACCCAAGCCAGCGACCGATCGCGGAGCCAACGACGAGGACTGGACCCTCGCAAGAAGGCCGAGGACCAGGACGCGGAGCTCGACGACCAGAAGATCGACCCCAGCAAGGACACGATTTAGATCAGGGAGCACACGGGTTGCATAACTAAGATTGCGAAGGTGCTCGCGCAGGAGAAACGCACGCTCAGGTCTGTCGCCGCGAAGGAGAATCACACGGAAGAGGCCCGCCAGCACCAGGCGCCGCGAGGATTATGATGGAGATGCCGACTCAGCAGGAGCGGCGCGAAGAGCAAGGGCGACGACTCCAACACCACGACCGAGAGCACCAACGCCACGGAGCAGCACCAGGAGCAGGACACCCCGGTCTGCAAATTCGAGAAGGCTTACAAGAGCGGCCAGGCGAAGATCGATTGCAGGGACTACGAGAGCAGGCAGCACATCATGACAGCGTTACACAACGCCGACAAGGCGACGCGCGTGGGTCCAGCGCCAGCGGAGTCCGTGGGGGACGGGCTGGCCTTCGGGAGGGAGGCGCTGAGGGGCGAGACCTAGACGGGACTACTGCACACCTGCCCGCGATGCCCACTTGCTTGTCCATTGGGGGCCGCGGGCTTGCTAGCGGGAGGAGAAAAACGGAACCGCCCTACAGACAGCCTGAAGGGGAAGGTATTGCGGACGAGGCCACCATCACTAGCGAGTCCATCAGGCGCTTCAAAGCGACGGACGCCGAGACGGGGATCTGCACTCTACCTCCATCCACGCCATCGCCCACGCCTATGCCTACACCCTCGCCTACGCCCACTCCCACGCCAGCACACGCCCCAGTAACGACGACACTGAGCATGAGCATGAGCAGCACCGCAGAGGGGGCGAGGCCGAAGGATCAGGCTAACGCCAATTTGCGCCCCGCCGTGCCCTTTTTCCTGGGGCATGCTCGCGACAGGCGCGAGGAGCCCTACACTCACGCTCGAGGTCGGCTCGAGAGGAAGAGCAGCCAACCTCCTCCTACCTCATACTGCCCCCCGCCCCCGACCTCTGCTGCTGCCTCCATGCCGTCCACTCCTCCTCCTCTTCCGCTTCGAAGCGATCGACCCTCCCTGCTGACAGCGCGGGGGAGAGGTCGGAGTCGCGGACGAGGGCGCGGAAAGGGTCGCGCCTCAAGGTAGAGTTGGGTGCGGGCTCCCCTTTCCACGCTGAGCCGCTCGCACCATGCGAGCGGCGCCTTTATAGTACCGTTTTCGGGCGAGCACCGTCCAAGCCCCATCCGCTTCCTCTCGGGTTATCGTTAGGTGCTTCGGACATTCGGTGTGAGTGAGCAAGTGATACAGACATACCTGTGTATACAGATACCTATCTATATTCATATACGTGTATCCACATACTACATACATGTATGTGTATGTATAACGCGTCTGTGTGTGTCGGCCACCATGCCACTGGCATTGGGTGGAGGGTCGTCAGGTCACGTCGCGTTCCCTGTGGTGAGTAGTCGTCCTTGATCGATCCGTTCGAGGTTTATCTACCGTCATTGATAGGTTCGGGGGCGAGCGGATGCGCTCAGGATCGAGCAGTGCAAGTGTCAGATGTGCGTTTCCTTCGCGCTCTCTCTCTCTCTCTCTCTCTCTCTCTTTCTCTCTATTTCTCTCTCTCTCTCTCTCGTTATCTCTCCCAGTCTCTCTCTCTCTCTCTCTCGCTCTATCTCTCTCTCTCTCTCGCTCCCCTTCTCTCCAACCCTCTCTCTCTCTTCTTATATGTTCTCTTTTTCTCTCTCTCTCTCTCTCTCTGTTTCTCTCTCTCTCTCTCTTCCTCCCTCCCTCCCTCTCTCTCTCTCTCTTGTTATTCTCTCTCTCTCTCTCTGTCTCTCTCTCCCTCTCTCCATATATATATATAGAGAGAGGGGGAGCGAGAGAGAGATTCGCCTTCCATTTCACGCCCTCAACCCCGCAAACATACTCGGGCCAACTTCGCCGCCGCAGAGGGGGGGAAAAGGCGGAGGGATGGAGGTAGAGAGGGAAGGAAGGAGGAGGAGGGTGAGAGGGAGGGAGGGAGGGAAGAGGAGGAGGAGGAGGAGAAGGAGGGAGGGAAGAGGAGAAGGAGGGAGGGAGAAGGCGGAGGGAGGGAAGAGGAGCAGGAGGGAGAGGAGGGAGAGAGGGAGGGAGGGAGGGAAGAGGAGGGAAGAGGAGGGAGGAGGAGGAGGAGGAGGAGGAGGAGGAGGAGGAGGTGCAACAGTGGGGCAGCCCAGGCAGCAGCGCACGGTGGCGCGCGAGGTGGAGCGACAGGCCTCCCAGCCGCCGGGCTGCCTGTTTCTCTGTGCCCGTCTCGGTGCTGTTCGTGCTCCCCCCCTTGCCGTTGCTGTGGCGCTGCCCTCTGCCGCCGCTGCTGCTCCGCCTCCCGGCTGGGCTCCCTCGCAACGCGCAAGCCTGAGCGCAGCCGCTGCCGATGCAGATGGCGAGGGAAGGGGAACTGCACGGCCTGCCGCCCGTCAGAACCCTCCTCAGGGGCTCAGGGGTGATTCCGTCGGCTCCCGCATGGTCCTCCGCCTCCGCGCGCTTTTCCGCGGCTGCGCCTCGTCGAGAGCGTGCCGGGGCTGCCCGGATCGCCCCCAGCGGCTGCCGGAGGCCCGAGCTGTAGGCCGAAAGCCGTGGTGGAGGCATCGGTCACGAGCAACGTCAGGGGGTCCAGGGAGAAGGGGGGGCACGACAGGTTCTGCGGCTGACAACGCCGTTCCCTTCACCCTCCCTGTGTAGCTGTACTACTGATCGACATGTCAGGCCCGATCCTGGCATTGCATGGGAAGGCAGCATGTGGAGGGTTGCTGTTCGTCGTAGGGCGCGAAGCAGTAGCACACTGCATTACAGCGCGATCCACGCGACCCCGTCACTGATTATTAGTTGGTTGGAGGCGGTCATGCAGATGCCCCTTCTTAGATTTGTTCTGCCTCATATTTCTCATCTTCTCCTCCCACTCCTCTTGTTACTTATGCTCCTTTTCCTCCTCCTCCTCCTCCTCCTCCTCGTCCTCATCCTCCTCTTGTTTCTCCTCTGCCTCATGCTTATCATCATCATCATCATCATCATCATCATCATCATCATCATCATCATCATCATTATTATTGTCACATCGGTCCTTCTCTCTCTCTCTCTCTCCCACCCCGTGTGCTTCCACCTCCACCTCCATCCGTCTACAAATCCTCCTCCAACTCCTCCCCATCCTCCTCTATTGCTCCTCGTCGTCCTCTGCCCCTTCCTTTTCTCTGCAGTGTTTCCCCGCCTCACACTATTAGCATCATCATCATCATCAGCAGCAGCAGCATCATCGTCACCATCACCATCACCATCATCATCATCATCAGCAGCAGCAGCAGCATCATCATCATCGTCATCATCATCATTCCGCTCATCTCCAGAGTTCTTGCCAGTCCTTTATTTTACCGTGGCCGAACTTATTGCGTTGTTTCGCCTTCGCCTCATGTTTCGTATCCTCCTACTCTGTTCTATCACACACCCTGTCTGTTGCCTCTTCCACCTCCGCCGTACGAAGATCCATCGTCCTCTTACTCCCTTGCTCATCCTCCTCGTCCACACCTCCTCTTGTTTCCTGTCGTGTTTCTTGATCCACGTAGTCATCCTCATCCCAGTCCTCTCCAGTGTTTTGGCCAAACCACTATGTGATTTTGGCGAAACATTACTCAAATGGTTGTAGTGTTCCCGATCGTCCTTCAGGTGCCGTCGACCTCATGTGGTTTCGTGTTTGCCATGTTCTTTCGACTCGTCCGCATCCTTCTCATCATCCTTATTACATTGTGTTTCTTCATGGTACATTTGAACATTCGGGTTTGCTATAGGCAGTACCGAAGCATTGCGCGCTCCGAAAATGGTGGATAAGGTTCATGTGGAGATTTGCAGTGTCGACGAACATGTTCTAGAAGAGGACTTCCTGATGTTTGAATGTGCGGCGCGAAATACCCCAAAGTGCAAAAAAATAAAAGTTTGCATTTCACCCGTCGGTGCGAAAGCCGACGAGCCTAGTGATGTAGGATAGCATTTGAGATGAATCACTCGACAGAAAATCAACATCGCGAACATGGACACCCTGACGTAGTCTGGCAGCAGACAGTGCGATCGCCACCAGCAAGGAGTTGGGCCAGCGCGTCAGTCGCATGGTCTCTGCTGCGTGACACTGGAGAGGTCGCATTTCCTCGCAAATACGGCTTACTCCCTGCTCTAAGGTGTGCCAGTGTTGCCAAGGATTCAGAGAATTGGGGGACGTATGGATGCAAGTGCGGCCGCGCAGTCCCATAGCAGCACGCTGTTGAAGAAGAAGCGATGCCTCCCAGATCAGGCATACTACCTTTCGGTTTGGGATATACAGCCCAGACTCTGCACAGGGAGGTCCACAACTCTGCAGTTCATTGGACCCCTGCATATCAGAACAGCCTCGGCAGCAAGCTCGATGAGGTAATCCCAAACGAGCTCCACAACGTGATCACCGCGCCGTTATCGGCAGTGCAGATCCAGACCATGGAGATGCTCGCAACAGAGCCCGCAGCAGGCGACTCCATGCCGACTCTGTGTACTAGTGTGGCAGATTTGCCACGCATAAGACGACGGTATAGCTACGCGACTGCTGGACGTTCTTCTCACAGTGGCCAGCGTGTGTTGGCATTAGGGCGTGGCCGTTTTCATCTCTCAGGCGGCTCAGGTGACGACTGATGTTCGGGAGGTCCATCTCATCGCGCATGCAGCCTCATTGTTCGTGCTGTCGCGGCGCGCAGCCCCCGTGGTCCACAATCAGCATCATCGTGGCGACGCGCCTCCGTCGAGACGAGCTCTCGCAAGGGCACGCGCGCGCTGGACGGCTTGCGGAGATCCGTTGCAGTGTTGCAGCAGCCGCAAATCGGCGAAATAGGTTCAAGGTGTTCGTCGAGGTCTTCCGACTGGCGCTGTCGACTAGGCAAATGCGCGTGATCTGCGAACCCACGCACTCTAGATGCCGCATTCCGACATCGGGTTCTTCGGCGCGCCGCGCTGTCTTGAGCGCCCGATCCGGTCAACCATCTCCTCGCCGAGCCGTGCCCGATGATCGCCGTCGAGAGCCACGGCAGGGACGCTCGGCAGAAGATCTGCGAAGCCTGCGTCTTGGACCAGCCTCCGTGATTTGACGATCCCTTGACCGTGTTAGGGGTGCCCTGCATGCAGCAGACAGGAGGCGATGCCCGCTTGGACGCGCCAGCCGAGCGGTACCAGCACGTCTCGCCCACGAACCGATCTGGATGAGAAGAGAGTGCCGATCGAGCGGTCACCCACGCACCACGGCCGAGGTGGGCCGCAGCAAGTTCGGCACTTTCTTTTGCACTGCATGGGCTTCGAGTTCGTACAGTAGGAGCTCGACCGCAAGAAACCTTCCACAAGAGACCCAAGCCTGAGCCCCGGGACCTCCACTGATTTTTGGTGTGGGGACGTCACGCGCTCCGTCGCAAGACCATCGAGACCCAAGACACCCAGGGCACCCTGGAGGCAAGCAGGGTGTTTCTTGGCATGGGCTTCGAGTTCGTACGAACCGCCTCTGCGCCATGGGCTCCCGGCAAGCTGTGCCCCACAGCGCTGCGCAGCGCATTCGGGGGCCTCGGCCACTGGTGTCTCGCGAGGCGGCTGGCCCCAATGCCTCTGCGTGCTGGGCTTCTCTTGCGCACGCTCCTCCTCTTCCTCCTCCACCTCTTCCTCCTCGTCCTCTTCCTTCTTCTACTCCTCCTTCTTCTCGTCCTCATAATATTATTCCTCCTCCTCCTCCTCCTCCGCCTCCTCCTCCTCCTCCCCCTCCTCCCCCGCATCCTCCTCCTCCTCCGCCTCCTCCTCCGCCTCCTCATCCTGCTCCTCCTTCCGTCCTCCCTCGAGCAGAACCAGCGAGCCGCTGTCCCACCTGTCGGTGGCCATACCCGCCGCCACCTGCTCCTGCTCTTCGACTCCTCATGGTTGTCGTCTTTGCCCCAGGTGGAGGAGGCGGGGCTTCGAGCTGGCGGCGTCAGGCACCAGGTGGAAGCGATAGGCAAGGACCTCAGCCGCTTGAACGCCGCGTTCATGACGCGGGCGACCATTTCTTTCCCTTCAGGTAGGAAACAAGGGCGGGGCAACGGAATCAATCGGTTTGACGCCGTTGGGGCAAATGTTGCAGGGTTTATGGACATGCTAGGGCGGGCTTGCTCTACCGGTTCCGCGCGCTCTGCCAGCCGAACTGGAATGACACGTGAAAGTTTGAGTGGCAGAATCGGCGTGTGTGTTTGGATGGGCCCTGCTGCATCCCCTTTTCCCCCCTTGAAAAATAGAACAGAGCAGATGTGGTTTCCGTATTTGTCTCTCCGCCTCTTCATTCTACATTTCCTCACATCTTTCCTCCATCTCCGTTGGGTACACCTCCTCCTCCTCATCTTCATCATCATCCTCCTCCTCATCATCCGCCTTCTGGGTCATTTTCCTGCCATCCCTATTTTTCCCAAACATGTGTAGGTTTCTTCCGTGGTGGAGGTTTTACGATTGGAGTCCCCCCTTGAGGGTGGATTTCCAACTAATATATCTCTGCTTAGGCTTTACACATGAATCCTCCCTGCGGCAGGGCATACATAAACCGATTCCTTATGTGATGGAGGACTTCCAAGTAGAATCCCCCCTGTGGGTTTCGCAAGCACATGCATTCCGTCAGAGATGAGTTACGCATAGGTTATTTCGAAGAGAGCGGTTGTTTATGAATTGTCCTCCTTTGGAGACGCTACTTGTGTACCCATTCTATGGGAGGGAGAGCACTGCACCTTCGCATGCGAAGGGATGCAAACGCATAGAAAATATGTGCGGACTTAACCGATCACTGTTGTGATGAAGGACGTTCAATGTGGACTCCCCTGTGCACTCTTTACGAAAACTTCGTTTCGTGTATGACAGCATGTGCCTATCAATTCGTTATATGAAGGGCAGATCTTCACATGGGAGCAGAATGGTCGGCCTCTGCGCACCAGTCCCAACAGTAGGCCGCCTCGCGCTCGGTTTCTCCTACTCCTCGTCCTCCTCCTCCTCCTCCTCCTCCTCGTCCTCCTCCTCTTCATCCGCCTGCTCCTCCCTCTCGAGTAGCAGCAGCCTCAGTTGCTAGATCCAAGGAGCAGCAGGTGCTCGACTTTGACGGCTCCCTGCCCGCCCCCGAGGGCGACCCAAGGTCGCAGTGCCACGCCCCCCCCCCCCCCGTGCTACCCGCGCACCTTCGTCGAGGAGTGCAGGTTGATGCCAAAGTTCACATCACCCCCTCCCTCCTCCCCCTTTCCCTTCCCCAACACTGCCTCTCGACCTCTTCTGTTGCGCTCGTTGCGGGTGCACCGCCACCGTCGATCCGCAATTTCGTATGGGGCTTGCTCGGGGGAGACTCGCAAAGGCCGTGAGAGCCTGGTGAGGATCAAGAAGGGATTGCACCCTAGTCGGCGGTACTTGGCGGTGGTGGCGGTGGCGGCCCGCGACTTGGGCAGGGTGAGGCATGAGGAGTCCCTCCGCTATTCCCTTGTCGAGCTGTGGCGTTCCTCGGAGGTTTCCTGCGCAGGCCCCCGCCTACTTGCGGGTGTCAGGAAACTCCGAGAAAGCATCGCCTCTCTTCCTCCATCCCGACGTATGCACGTGTCGATTCGCAGTCGCCTCTTGCATCGTTGCCCTCCCCCCCCTCTCCAAAAACTCCCGCTGGAAAAAAACGCACTCCTCCCTCCGCCCCATGAAGGCTGTGCTCCCCAGGCGAGTGGGTCTGGAGTCGTGGACTGGGGCCCAAGGGGTGAAAGGGTGAGCGGGCAGGGCGGAGGTTTACCAAGGGGTGGACGAAGGGGGCTCCAGATCCTGTCTCCGAGGTGCTGGCTCGATCACTTTGGCTACACGAGCTGACCATCTGCTGAGAGCGGTGCTCGTAAGTTTTGGGCGAAGGCAGGCGGTATCATGGTGTTCGTTGGTCAAACAATGAACGACTGTCCCCGCTATGATCACCATGTCTTGCCCTGCCAAATAGCATGCTGCCGTTGTCATTGCTAGCGCCATTCGTGCTTGAGATCGTACGGACGAGCTTTCCCAGCCACAGCCAGCATTGTAAGATCGATATCCTCACATACGGTTGGACAAGTTAATCTCGCCTATGGCTGACACAATGGTCACCCCTGCATGGGTACAGACCAGTATGACCTTGCGTGGAACGCCGGCTATGCGCCATTGGTATCAGCCTCGCGGCCGCATGTGTATCGTTTCGCATTCCTTGATCAGCCCTCTCTTTCTCTCTCTCCCAATCTCTTTCCGTCTTTCTCTCTCTCGGTCTCTTGCTTTCTCTCCTTCTCTCCCTCTCTCTCTCGTTCTCTCGGGGTCCCCCCCGCCCCTCCCTCTCCCTCCTCCCCTGGCCGTCCGCCCAAGACGGGTGTGAAGGGCCCCATTCCGCCGACAGCACTGGCCAGAGTGTTTCGGGTGCGGCGCGCTTGCCCGCCAGCACCTGGACGGAACCCCACCCAGATTGTCCGATCTCTCTCTCTCTATTTCTCCCTCTCTTTCTCTCCCTCTCGCTCTCTTACTTTCTCTCTCTCTCTCTCTCTCTTTCCCCGCCCCCCCTCCCTGCATTGCCCACGTGCCATATCACAACGCGTCCTAATCTTATTTGGCAGCGCAGTGTCGCGCGGGCCGCGATGATTCGTACAAGTGTCACTACAACACACATGATTAAACGATCGAGCGTGAGCACACGAGTGGGGAAGGGGAGGAGAGATGCAGGGGAAGCAGCGAGGTTGGGGGAGACGTGAAGAATGGAGACGTCGGCGATGAGGAACAGGACGGGGAAGAGGAGGAGGAGGAGGAGGATGCGGAGGAGGACAAGTGCGAACCCAAGATTCATCGACAATATTGCAGACCCTCCTTCCAAGCTCCCTCTCCATACGCCCACACAACGTGGGAGGACAACCGTTTGAAAACCCTGACCTGTGCCAGAACACCATCCCTGGGACCACAGCGTCGCGAGTCACCGTCATTGTTGCGTCCTGACGATCCTGAATCGAGCCAGGACACCATTCCCGGGACTTCAACATTGCGAATCAACGTGAGCGCTGCGCCCTGACATTCCGACACCGTGCCAAAACACCATCTTTAGAACGGTAACCATGACAGCATGTGAGGCGGCTGCACACTCTTACGACGAATGCGCGCTGCGTTGGGGCGACAGCCGCGTTGTGAAAATAGGCCGCCCTGCATCCGTGAAAGTCTTGCAAACTTCGAGGGCGAATGCGCGCGGCGCGAAGGCGAGAGCCACACGTTGAGAGCGACCCGCCCTCCATCCGATTTGCAAGCTTTTCAGACGAACTGCGCGGCGCTGCGGCTAGGGCCACATTTCGAAAGCCGACCGCCCTCCATCCATGAGACTCTTGCACGCGTTCTGGGCGAAGTGCGTGGCGCTGGGGCGAGAGCCACATCATAAAAAGGGAACCGCCCTCCATCCGGCAATCTTTTGCACGCGTTCAGGACGAATGCGCGTGGCGCTTAGGGTAGAGCCACACGTTGAAAGCGACCCGCCCTCCATCCGTGAAATTGTTGCAGATATTTGGGCTGCAGAACCATAAATGAGGAAGTCTCAGGCGACACGCCCAGCCAGCCCTTTCGACTGGCTTCGGGGTGCGACAGGGAGGAGTTATCTATAAGGAAGAGGGATGGAGAAAGGGCTCGAGAAGTTCCAGGCGAGCGGTGCCGTCGCCGCTGCCAGCTTAATCCGTTGCGACCGAAATTCGATGTGACCTGCGAGATCGTATGCACGATGGCCGAAACTCCTTAGAAACGCTAGGAGACAAGGGTAAGAGAAGACGGGACTGACCAGGAGAAGGGTAGGATATGGGAAGAGGAGGAGGAGGTTCCGTTGACACGTGGGTTTCCCTCGTCCAGCTGCCTCGCGCGCATGGCACACCTGGGAGTCGAAGGCCTTTCACGAGTTGGCCCTGCCGAGGCTCTCTTAGAATAGTTTTCCTGGTGGCCGCGAGCTCCGAAGCAGGTGCGATACCCTTCCCGCCCCACTCCCTGGAGGAAAAGGGGATTCGGAGCCGGAACGGCTGCGAAGCAATGTCAAGAAAAACCACCTCGGTTGCACATGTCATTCGGATCGATTGGGGTATTCTCGCCGCCTCCTGGTGATTCGACCCCTGTCCACACGGTTTCCCGGCAGCTCGGAGTTGAGTGCGAGGATGGAAGGGGGAGGAGGACGAGGAGAAGGAGGCGAGGTAGGAGGACGAGGAGAAGGAGAAGGAGGAGGAGGAGGAGGAGGAGGAGGAGGAGGAGAGGAGGAAGAGGAGGAAGAGGAGGAAGAGGAGGAAGAGGAGGAGGAGGAGGAGGAGGAGGAGGAGAGGTAGGAGGAGGAGGAGGAGGAGGAGGAGGAGGAAGAGAAGGAGGAGGAGGAGGAGCTCCAGGCCAGCAGCAGTGGCCGCACCAATCGTGCTCCGCGACGGCGCGTGCGCAGCAGCGGCTGCGTGCTCTCTTTCCGCCGCGGCACTGCGCCGAGCCTGGCGCACACCGCCGACAGCACACGGGCGCGAAAGACTTGCGGAAGCTCGATCGGGTTAGATCATCGACTCCTCGCTCATGAGGAACAGCCTGCAGGGTTCCTGAACACCCTCGTCGGGGCGGCGCTCGAAGTCCGTGGGGGGCATCCTGTCGATGCCCAGGCCTGCCCGACCCTTCATGCGGGCCAGGGCGGTTCGGACGTCTGCCACAGTGAGTGGCACCAGCTCCTCCAGCTGCACAGTGGGCGGCCCAGACATCCGATAGCTCGACTTGTTCAGCACGGGGTCCCTGGAAGTCCCGACCCTCTCCCCAGGGCCGGCTTCTCGCCTTGACACGTTACTTGACGGTCCCGGGGCTCGGCGAGGGCCCAAGACGCCGAAAACGCCGACAACAGATCCGCTCTGATGTTTCGATGCTCCGCGGCCCCACGGCGGCCTCGCGGAGGCCCCACGGAGGCTTGGGCAGCGGCGCGAAAATCGGCGGAGCGCGGCGGAGGAACTCCAGAAAGGGCTTCGGCTCTCGAGGGTCGAGTGAGCCCAGACCTCCGGCGACACGACTTGCTCGATTTCTCGGTGTCTCTGCCTCTGGGGCCCGTCATCGAGCCCCCAGGCCACCAGAAATGGATCCAGTGCGAAAAACTCGAAAAACTACCCCCCTGGACCTCTGGGGCCGCGGGTTGAAGGACACAGATCGGCGGATGTCGCGGAGTGTTGACACACCTCGTCCTCGGCGGGAGGCGGCGGAGGCAAGACGGGAGCGGTTCCGCCGGCGGCCGCTCGGCGGAAGCAACACCAGCCCATCCCTTCCAGGAGATACGAAGACTTGTCGGCTCGGGATTTCCCGAGCCCCAGGGGCGGCTTAACCGACCCCTAGCAAGCCAGCGCCTTCCGTGACGTCCCCCCGCCTCACCCCAAGACGTATGTATGCTGCCAGAGGGCATCGAGGGAAGCTTTCAAAAGGAGGATGACGTCACAGAAGGTGCCGGACACGGTAGGGGTCGGCTATTTGTGTCCGTCGAACTTACGACGAAAATACAGTACGTTGGATGTTCGCTGTGCAACAAAAAATGTACATATCCTCGTGGGAAAAATCTGGGGCAACTCCATTCCGTTGTCGATTTCCTACTCGACAGTCGGGCGCCTGCGCGGCGACGGCCCAGGCGGCGCTGCCCGCGCTGCAGGCGCTGCCGGGGGCGCGCGCCGCGGCGCCGACGCCGGGCGCGTTGCCGTGCCCGCCGCGGGCGCCGCGCCACCGCGCGCTGCGCATCGGCCGGGCCTGCGCGCGGCGTCGAAGAAGAGAGCGGTGCGTAAGCGCAAAGCGTCCAGAGGTCCGCGCGGAGTTCGTGGATCGGCGCCGCGCCCGCCGCCCCCATCGCGGGGGGCACCTCCGGCAGGGTCCGCGCCGATTTTGGTGGATCGGCGCCGTGCCCGCCACAAGCAGCGCCGGCGGAGAAGGAGGAAGAGCAGCAAGAGGAGCAGGAGGAGATAGAGAAGGGCAGGAGGAGAGGGAGGGGGAGGAGTGGACAGCAGAGCAGCGGGAGGGGGAGGGGACGACGGAGCTGGGCGAGGAGGAAGATCATTCTGCGGAGGAGGGAAGGAGGGAGAGGAGAGGGAGGAGGCCCTCCCCCCCCCCGACGCGAGAGGCACCTCTGGCAGGCGCTCCGCCACCTGGAGCTGCGCATCGACCAGGAGTGCGAGCGGTGGCGGGCCGCCGAGCAGGACGCCTCCCCGGTTTCGGACCCCGCCGCGGTCCTTCCGCGGCCCTCGGCGGCGGCCCTCCGGCAGCCCGTCGGCGCAGGGACGAGGAGCGGCAAGGGGGGGGTGGAAGGAGGAGGCGGACGAGGAGCAGCGGGGGGGGCAAGGAGGGAGAAGAGCTCGCGAGGAGGAGGAGGAGGAGGAGGAGGAGGAGGAGGAGGAGGAGGATAGAGAGAAGGAGGAGGAGGAGGAGGAGGAGGAGAGGAGCAGGAGGAGGAGGAGGAGGGGGATGAGGAGGAGGAGGAGGAGGAAGAGGAGGAGGGGGAGGAGGAGGAGGAGGAGGAGGAGGAGGAGGAGGAAGGGGAGGGGGATGGGGAGGAGGAAAATGTGAGAGGAGAAGGAGGAGGAGAAGGAGGAGGAGAAAGAGGAGGAGGAGAAGGAGGAGGACGGAGAACTGGCGGAGGAGCGTGCGAAGACGAGGGACCTGCTGGGGGCCTGTCCTGGCCGTTTGCAAGTGCGTATCTTCCTAGATCCGTAAGGGCTTCGCCCCCTGCCGCCGGCCCCCTCTCTCGGAGAATGGGCCATGGAAGAGCTAAGTCATGAGGCCTTGGCGCTGTCGTGAAGCAGTATCCAAACTTCATGCGAAGCCGAGTCGCAATCAGCAAAACCAACTGATCACAAGAGGGGTTACCACACCTGGCGATTGGTAAGACGTGTATGGTTTAAGGGCTTGGTTACCACACCTTGCGATTAAAGGGCCGAGGGAGTTCTCGCAGTTTGGGTTACCACGCCTTGCGATGGATGTGCGTGATGGGTTCGAATTTCAGAAATGTGGCAAAAAGGGGTGGCACCGAATGTGTGGCAAATCCCCTGTGTTTTTGGACCCTGACCCCGCGGATCTGCGTGAGGGGTGGCACCGAATTTCAGAAATGTGGCAAATCCCTGTGTTTTTGGACCCTGACCCCGCGGATCTGCGTGAGGGGTGGCACCGAATTTCAGAAATGTGGCAAATCCCTTGTGTTTTTGGACCCTGACCCCGCGGATCTGCGTGAGGGGTGGCACCGAATTTCAGAAATGTACCAAAGCCCCTGTGTTTTTGGACCCTGACCCCGCGGATCTGCGTGAGGGGTGTCGATTTCGAGCCCCCCCAGCAATTCAGACAACGCGCCCAGGTGAGGCTAAAAATCATGTTTGGGCCTCCCCCTCCCTCGCGCGGTCAATCAACTAGTTACAGTAACCAGCAAGAAGTCAACTAGTTACAATAATCAGCAAGAAGCAGAACTGTAACACTGGAAGCTACAACCTACGACTGGTACAGGAAACTGCGAATCACGTGCCTACAGCCTGGTGACCCCACAAGGGGGCCGGCGGATTACCGCTGCTTTTCCTGGTCCTCGTCATCGTCCTGTTGATGGCGTTGCCCGTCTTGCCGACATTATTCGTCGTCCTCCCGATCGCCGCTGATTGTTCTCGCGCCCTCCTCGTTCCCCTCCCCCCCTCGTCGCCTTTGCCTTCGTGCGTCCTCCCGATCCCGTTCCTTGCCCGTGTGCTGGAAGAGGGTGGGAAGTGTTGCCTCCGCCCCGGGTCCTGACCCAGGAAGGTCCCCCGAAGCCCCCAGCGGCTTTTGGAGACCTAACAAAGGAAGTCCAAAAGTGATTCCGAAAGCCTTCCGACAACGTTTGCAAACCTCCCCCATGGATCCCCGAGATGGCGGCGCGGAGAACGGGGCGGCGTGAGGGGGGCGGACTTTTTACAAGAGCGCAGGGGATTCTAAGAATCTAGGCCCCCCAGACGGGGACAGAGCATATGGGGTCGGAGGATGGCGCCGCATCGCCGATGCATCACCGATGCGGCTCGATGTGGAGCCCAGTCTTCTCCACGCGAGGTCGCCGATACCTCGACAATGCAGTGTGAACCTCCGATCTCATCTACTCTGACCCCATCTGGGAGTCCTCTAACGAAGCAATATGAAAGCCCCCCCGCCCTTCTGGAACCGCACCTGCCTGCTCGGAAGCTCCCCCGCCTTCTTGGAACCCACCCCAATCGCGCAACCCCGTTTTTGCGCGCCGCCAACGATGGCCCCCAGAGGTCCCCCGAGGACCCTGGGGCTATTGAAGGATCAATTACTATGGCGGTAGGACCCCACATGATAATGTCCCACACTAACATGGAAGTAGACCTTATCATCGTCTTGTTGAGTGTAGGGGCTCTCTTTTCCCGTCTCCTTGTCGCCCTTCTCTTTTTCGCCATGCCGGAGGCCATCTTCCCGCCCCCTGCTTTGTCTCCTCCTCGGCGTCCTGCTTCTTCTCCCCATCCACCTCCTCCCCCGCCCCTCTTACCAGGGCGCGCAAGACGATGTTCCTGGACCTTTGCCGCCACGGCCGACATGGGCGCGTTCCCCGATGGCCAGATCGCACAGCCGATGAGGCAACCCCACGGGCCAGGCAGTTGGGACAACCCCGAGAGCCGCTGGCGCGTGGGAGCAAGCCATTGGACACTTCCGCATGTCTCGAGCTGGTCGCGGCCGCGTTGAGGCGGAAGACAGCGCGAAGCTCAACTCTGCCGCGGGCTGCTCCGCCTCAGCCCTGGAGCCCTCCGCTTTGTCGTCGAACTCGCTGAGCGCCTTCCGCAGGGAAGCCGGCGGTCCGCGCGCCAGGAACTCTCGCATGGGCGGCCGCAGGATCAGCATGTTCCGCACGCGCGCGGCGCAGGAGAACGACGTAGAGGCGCAAACACCATTGTTCGTCCGACATGCCGTTGCGACCAGCGTCTTTATCTTTGGCGCAGTCGATGGTGACGCTATTGCGCAGCGTCTGACCCAGCGACGGCGTGGGATTCAGGCAGGACGCGTGCGTCAGGGTGAACACCAAGCGGCGCACGACGTGCAACCCTGAGCTGCGCCATGTGAACTTCTGCTCGCTAGGCCTGACCATGACAAAGCTCATCGCCCGCGCCTCGGCCTCGCCGTCGTCGTCAGCGTTTCCGGCTCCGCGTAGCAAGTTGCAGGCCATTTCAGTGTTGCGACATATGTTTCACAGCACGTCGGTTTTTGCTTTCCGCCATTTAGACCCCGTGGAAATGCCGGCGTCAAAGCTGCGTCCGTCGAAACCACCTAGAGAGAATCTCTTGTTCCAAACTCCTTGGCGAATCCTTCACAGGCGGACCGATTGCCTCCCGGTCGAGATTTCTTCGCCATACAATCACAGACGAGGCCCCCGTTCGAGACGTCTACCGTATGCAAACATCAGGGGCACAAAAATGACGACGGTCATCGGATGCCGATGCCCCGTTCAGATTAGAAACATGAGTTGCGGGACCCATCGGGTGGGGAGTTCCTGCATTATTTTTTTCGATATGCACTCAATGACGACACTCCCGCTTGACACTACCTCCATACTCAAGCTTGACGAGGCCAAAAAGCGAAGACAAATACAGGACTCCGATGGTCCATTCGGATTAGTAACAGCTCCCGCCTAAGACTTCGCCCACATTCAAGCTTGAAGGGACCAAAAACTGACGATTGGTACACGACCCCGGTGTCCCGTTCGAAATAATAATATGATTTGCGGGAGCCATAGAGGGAAGGGGTTCCCGCTTGAGCCTTCCTCGCAACGTACTCACTAACAGGGTTTTTGTTCGACATTCTCTACAGACAACTCAAGCTGGGGGAAGCCAGAATTAACTACGGCTACATGCTTCCAGTGGCCCGTTCGGATTAGTTACATGAGTTGCGGGCCCCATTGGGAGGGGGGGCCCGCTTGCGATTACCTTGTAATTTACCCACAGACGAAGCTCTCGCCCGACACTTCCTCCACATGCAAGCTTCTGAGGCCAAAAGTGATGACAACTGCAGGGTTCCGAGGTCCGTTCGGATTACTAACAGCGGACCTCATAGGGAAGGGGTTCCTAGTCGAGGTTTTCTTCATCGTCAAGCTTGGTGTGGCCAAAACTGACGACTGTTACAATTCAGGTTCCTGATGACCCGTTCGGATCCCCTTCGGATTACTAACATGAGCTGCGGGCCTCATAGGGACGGGGTTTCCGCCTGACACGTCCTCGCAGTCCACTCACAGACGAGGCTCTCGCCGGATATTTCTTCCATGTTCAAGCTTGAAGAGGTCAGAAGCGATTACCGTTACAGGATTCCGATGGCCCGTTCAAATTTGTAACATGAGTTGCGGGCCCCAAACGAAAGGGGTTTCCGATTTTGATTTTTTCGCAGTTCACTCACAGACGAGGCTCCATCTGGAGATTGTTTGCATATTCTATCTTGAGGGACCAAAAGTGATGACGTTTACAATATTCAGAGAACCTTCCGGATTAGTAACATGACTTGCGGGCCCCATATGGACGGGGCCCCCACCAGAGACTCTTCAGCAATTCACTCGCAGACGAGGTTCTCGCCGGATGCTTATTTCATATTCATGCTTGGGGTGACCAAAAATTGCGATTGCTACAGGTCCCCGATGACCCGTTCGGATCCCCTTCGGATTAGTAACATGAGTTGCGGGACCCATAGGGACAGGTCTCCCGCCTCAGACGTCCTCGCACGACGCTCTCTCCGGATACTCCCTCCGTATTCAAGCTTGAAGAAGCCAAAAGTATGTACCATTACAAGATTCCGATGGCCCGCTCGGGTTAGTAACATTAATTGCGGGCCCCATACGGGGGGGGGGGGGCGATTATGATTTCTTCTCAAGTCACTCACAGACGAGGCTTCCGCCTGAGACTTCTTCCATACTCGAGCCTGAAGAAGCCAGCAGCGAGGACAGCTACAGCAGGAGTTTGATGGCCTGGTCGGATTGGTAACATGAGCGGCGGGCCCCATAGGGAGGGGGCTTCCGCCTGAGATTTCCGTCCAAGACATTCACACCCGCCGGAGATTTCCTCCGTACTCTTCAAACTTGGGCAGGCCGACGGCGACGACGATTACAGGTCCCCGATGGCCCGCTCGAATTAATAACATGAGCTGCGGGCCCCGTCGGCAAGGGTGTCCCGACTGAGACCTCCTCTCAATCCACTGACAGACACCATTTCCGCCTGAGACTTCCCCCATTTGATTAAATCTTGGAGAGGCCAGAAATGACAACAATTACAGATCCTGATGACCCGCTCGGATTAGTACCATGAGCTACGCGCCCCATAGGGAGAGGGTCCCGCCTGAGGCTTCATCGCTATTCACCCACAGGCGAGGCTCTCGCTGGAGACTTCCTCCATACTCAAGCTTGAAGTGGCCAAGAATGATTACTGTTACAAGATTCCGATGGCCCGTTCGGATGAGTAACATGAGCTGCGGGCCCCTGACTAGGTGTCTCGCCTGAAACGTCGTCACAACGGACGACAGTTACAAGTTTCCAGCTACCCGTTCGGATTAGTAACATGCGCTGCGGGCCCCATAGGGAGGCCCCGCGTAGGATGTTCGAGACGTCCCCACGATTCGCCTCCTGGCAGTGCTCAAGTGCGATTTGTGCTATGGTACGCCAATGGCCGTGCGGGATTCGAATAGGAGCTGCAGGCCCCACAGACAGGGGGCTTCCGCCTGAGGCTTCCACACCATTCACTTAGTGTAGATGTGACTGCATGTGTGTATGTTATGTGGCATGATGATGGCGTTGAAATTAATATTATTAATAATAATATTAATAATCATAATAATAATACTAATAATAATAATAATAATAATAATAATAATAGTAATAATCATAATAATGTAACAACAATAATAATAGTGATAATAGTAGTAATAGTAAGAATACTAATGATACTAATAATCACAATCATAATACTAATAATTATACGAATAAAAATAATCATCATCATAATAATAATAATGATGATGATGATGATGATGATGATGATGTATGCGTGAGTGCGTATGTGGTAGTAGTGATGGTGGTGGTGATGATGATGATGGCGACGATATCGACGATACTGATGAGAACAGTGGCGACGATCATGGTATCAAGATAAGCGAGTAAGGAGTGAATGCCACTGAATGAGCGATTGTGGATCATGACAATGATGATTATAATAATGATGATGATGACGATGATGATGATGTTGATGATGATGACGATGATGATGATGAGCGTCAGTGTGTGAGTGCATATGTGCATGAGTGCGTTAGTGTATAAGAGAGAGGGGGGAGGACGAAGAGATCCTGAGCGGTGGGGCAGAGAAAACAAGAAACCCATTTTCGGATGTGGGACAGTACAAAACATTCACCAAAACTAACAAACAACATCCAGATGTCCCACCCACCCCCGAAGAACATTTCAGAAGCCTCCCCACCACCTCGATCCGCGAAGGCCGAGGGGGCAGAACTCAGCAGAGGAAGCGGGCATTGCAGTCATCCTCCTCTTCCCACCTCGTGATGCCGTTCCTGCACCTTTTCCGTGACACAGCAATCTGCCTCGCTGCCCGGGTCCAGGGCTTTTGTATCTGGCCTGCCAGCAGATCCTTGACATCCGCCGACTTAGTTGTTTCAGTCCGCGGCCCCTGAGGTAGCTTTTCGCCCCGGACTTGGGCTTGATGGTCCCAAGGCCCGATCATGTGAGCCCCGGAGGAAAACGCCCGCATTGAAAAAAACATATCGTCGGAGGTTGTTGGGTCTCCAGCATGATAAGGCTTCGGGGCTGCGCACAGACAGCCCTCCCAGGTAGTCCCAGCTTGCCTCAACAGGCCCCCCGAGTAGTCCCAACTGGCCTCAACAGGCCCCCCGAATAGCCCGGGCCAGTCTCAACACCTCCACCCTGGAACGCGGAGCGCCTTTGGGGCGGCGCCGTAGCCGGCGCCAGGGTGTTGAGACCGCCCGAGGACTATTCGGAGGGGAGGATGAAGAAGAGGAGGAGGAGGAGGAGGAGGAAAATGAAGATGGGCGAGAAAAACCGAGGACGAGAAGGTGACCTAGGGGCGGCTGTCTGTGGGCAACCCCGACACCTTCCCAACTCAGCAGGGTGACGGGGGGCTGCAGGAGATCCTCGGCTCGCTCGGACACCAGGTGCAGCGGTTGCGGTCGGAGAGCAGCAGGCACATGGCCGACCTGGAGGACCCTCGCCCCCGCCGGAGGGCGCCGGACTGGCGGGGGCCTCCTGATCGGGCTGGGTGGGGCGAGGGGGGGCGGGAGCGGCGGGACGGGGGAGAAGAGAGGGAGAAGGGGGGGGCGAGGGGGAGGCGAAGGGGAGGCAAAGGGGAGGGGGGATAGGCGAGGGGGAGGCGAGGGGGCAAGGGGGAGGGAGGAGAGGGAGATAGGAGGGAGGAAGGGAAGGGGGCGGCTGGGGGAGGACGCGGGAAAGTGGATGGAGGAAGGCGCGGGGGAAAGGGGAGGGGGGAAAGGGGGAATGGGGAAAGGGGAGGGGGGGAGGGGGGGGCAAGCTAAGTGCGATGGCACCACAGCTCACATCCTGTCCCTCCCTCCCGTCGCCTCCCATGCGCTGATTTGTTATAATCCCACGGACGTGTGTCATAGCCGACCTGGAATGCAACCAAAAAGCACTCCATGGTGTTATGCACAATCGGACGATTGGGTAGCTGCATAACCCCTACGGTTCTGTGATACCCATCCACCCCTGCTTCTTTCGGCGGTGAATACATACGGCCCCTCTACTCCTACTACCACTACCTACTACTACTACTACTACTACTACTACTACTACTACTACTACTACTACTACTACTACTACTACTACTATACTACTACTACTACTACTACACTACTACTACGACTACTACTACTACTACTACTACTACTACTACTACTACTACTACTACTACTACTACACTACTACTACTACTACCACTACCACTACACACTACCACTACCACTACCACTACACTACCACTACCACTACTACTACTACTACTACTACTACTCCTACTACTACCTACCTACCCTACCTACCTACCTACCTACCCTACCTACCTACCTACCTACTACACCTACTACTACTACTACTACTACTACTACGACTACTACTACTACTACTACTACTACTACGACTACTACTACGACTACTACTACTACTACTACTACTACTACTACTACTACTACTACTACTACTACTACGACTACTACTACTACTACTACTACTACTACTACTGCCACCAGCTACTACTACTACTACTACTACCACTACTACTACTACTACTACTACTACTACTACTACTACTACTACTACTACTACCACTACTACTACCACTACGAGTACTACTTCTACTATTACTACTACTACGACGACTACTACTACTACTACTGTTACTACTACTACTACTACTACTACTACTACTACTACTACTACTACTACTACTACTACTACCACTACTACTACTACTACTACACCTACATGAACTACGGCTACTACTGCCACGAGTAATGCTACTACTACTACTATTAATACTAAGACCGCTACTACTACTACTCGATCGGGCGTACAACTACTAGGAGTGTTGCTACTACTGCCTCCACTGCAACTACGACTACTACTACCAGCACTACCACTACGACCACTACTACCACCACTACCAGTACTACTTCTATTATTGTAACTACTACTACTACTACTACTACTACTACGACTACTACTACTACTACTACTACTACTACTACTACTACTACGACTATTATTACTACCACTACTAATACTAATACTACTACTACTACTACTACTACTACTACTACTACTACTACTACTACTAGCACTACTACTACACTACTACTTTTACACTACTACTACTAATACTACTACTACTACTACTACTACTACTACTACTACTACTACTACTACTACTACTACTACTACCTACTACTACTACTACTACTACTACTACTACCACTACTACTACTACTACTACTATTACGCCACGACTACTAGTACTACTACTACTACTACTACTACTACTACGATCACGGCTGCTACTACGACCAGTACGACTACTACTACTTCTACGAATACTTCTACTACTACTATTACTTCTACTACTACTACGGGGATTACGAGTACTGGTATTACTACTACGACTACTACTACTACGACTACGCCTACTACTACTACTACTACTACTACTACGACTACTGCTACTACTACTACGACTACCAATACCACTACTTGTACGATTGCTATTACTGCCACCAGGACTACGGCTACAGCTACTACTACTACGACGGGTAATACTATCATATAGCTACAACGGCTACTACGTCGACTACTATCACCACTACGACTACTACCACTACTGTACTACTACGACTATGGCTACAAATACTACGACTACTATTACTACGACGGCCACTATTACTACTACTACCATTACTACTACTACTACTACTACTACTACTACTACTACTACTACTACTACTGATAATAATAGTACTGCTACTACTGCTACGATTACTACTACTTCTACTCTTAGTACTAGTACTACTAATCCCCCTACGACTACTACTAGTACGACTATTCCGACTACCACTACCTCTACATACGACCATACTTACTCCCATTAGTATTATTACTACTACAACCACTACTACGAGTGTTACTAGCTAGTACTACTACGACTACTACTACTACTACTTATATTACTATTACTACTACTACTACTACTACTACTACTACTACTACTATTGCTACTGCGACTACTACTACGAATTATAATAATACGACTACTACTAATACTACGACTACGACTACTACTACTACTACTACTACTACTACTACCACTACTACTACTACTACTACTACTACTACTACTACTACTACTACTACTACTACTACTACTACTACTACTACTACTACTACTACTACTACTACTACTACTACTACTACTACTACTACTACTACTACTACTACTACTACTACTACTATTGCTACTACTGTTGTTACTGCGACTACAACGGCTATTCTTATTACTACAAATATTATGATTACTAATTCTACTACTACTACTACTACTACTACTACTACTAGCACTACTACTACTACTACTTTCACAACTACTACGACCAGTACCACTAGTACTCCTACGACTTTCCAGTACTACGACTACTAGTACTACTACTACTACTACTACTACTACTACTACTACTACTACTACTACTACTACTACTACTACTACTACTACTACTACTACTGGTACTACTACTACTGCTACTACTACTACTACGACTACGACTACCAATACGAAGCTTACTGCAATATTCATTTTCCCAGAGCGACCTACCTAGGAGTTGGAGCCCCGAGGAGAGCAATATTAGTAGTAACGGTAAACGCCGTCCTCCTCCTTCTCCTCATCGTCGCAGTTGTAGCAGTCGAGGTACTAGTAGTAGTAGCAGTAGTAGTAGTAGTAATAGTACATCTCAATACCTACATCTACATCTAGACCTACATCCACATCTACACCTACAGCTACATCTACATGTACACATGCATCTACATATACATCTACATCTACATCTACACCTACACTCACATCTACATATACATCTCCACCTACATCTACACCTACATGTACATCTACATCTACATCTACATATACACCTACATCCGCATCTACACCTACACTTACATCTAAATCTACATGTACACGTTCGCATTGGTTTTGCTTTTGCTGTGCATTGCCTCTGCTATGCTATGCTATGCTGCGCTGTGCTATGCTAAGCTATGCTCGGCTATACTATGATATGCTATGCTGCGCTTTGCTTTGTCTTGCTTTGCTGTGCACCCAGCGACAGCAGGCTGTTCAGCACTGCTCGCGGCTC
>CAUYUJ010003396.1:0-30000 GCA_963575745.1 Prorocentrum cordatum | reverse complement strand
CTCCTCCTCCTCCTCCTCCTCCTCCTCTTCCTCCTCCTCCTCATTTTCCAGGGAGGTGGGGGGGGGGGAGCAAGCGCTGTTGGCGCCCACGCGGCAGGGCAACGCGCCGCGAAACACCCCACGAAGTCGCTTCCCTGCGCGGCAGGAAAGCCGACCCCCAAGAACCTCACGAGGTCGTGGCCCTGCGTGGCGGACGGACCTGCCGCGAAGGACCCAACGAGGTCGCTCCCCTGCGCGGCAGGGCGACCTGCCGCTAAGCATCACGCACGTCGCTTCCCCACGCGGCGGGGCAACCTGCCCTTAAGCACCACACGAGGTCGCTCCCCCGCGCGGCAGGGCAACTTGCCGCTGAGCACTCGCCGAGGTTTTTCTCCGACATGGAAGGTGAACCTCCCGCTGTCGCCACGAAGACTGCATCGACATGATACGATGTCCGCACCACGCTGCACCCGTAGTGACACCGCTGTGACTGATGTGTGCGAATTGGCGCCTGGCCCGAAGGCGCTGCCAGATGCGGGTTTGCGCGCCACGTGGTAGGTCACAGAAGCACAGCATAAGGCGGTACAGTCGACCCGACTGGTTGCAATATCATCACAGTGCGTTTTCGCGGTCCTAGGCTCGGCAGGCACGCGACTCGCAGTGGCGTCCGAGTCTAGGTCGAGCCCCCAGCAGAGCGCCCGCGGTTCCCCGTGGCAAGTAGCTATGAAGGCAGTCCTCGTTCGCCAGAAGCCCTCCAAGAGAACAACCCCGCGGCAGGGTAAGCTGCTGCTGAGAGGTGGCGCCTGCACACCCCGACCTCCTTGCCTTCGTTAATGAGCTTTTTCTAGGCGTGTCGCTTGTGTCCTGTTTTTCCTCCCCGTCGTTTTGTGATGTCGCGTCTCTCGTCGCTTTCCTGCTTACTGCTGGATCTGCTTTGATATAGTGTTGTTTATCCACCCTTGTTGTTGGCCCACGGACACCCTTGTTTAGTGCAGCGCTTTCTGGCGCGACCACAGCGCAAACGCCTTGAAACACAACGTACAGGTGCTATTCGAATTCCGCTGGAGCTCAACTTCCACGCCTTCCAGAGCTACATCACTTTGAGCGCCAACGAGTTCGCGAAGGTAAACCCCAAAGGGCGCCCTCAGGCGCGGTCGCCCCGCCTGCGGGCTGAGCGTCTTCCCTTGCATACACGTTCCCCCGTAAAAAATTGCGCCAGATGTTGTCGGTGTGCTCCGGATGTTTCCCTTCCCTCTTTTGCTTTCTTTCGGGCAGAACCCCAAAACAAACTGAACCTAAAAGCCCCTTCCCCTTCCCTGGTGGTTCTTAGGCGGGGGGGGGGCCGGGGGGCGGGGGGGGGGCGGGGGGAGTCTTTATCCAGCGCAGTCGACGCACGTCTCACTTTCGCGGTACACCCGTTTGGGTTCCAGGGGGTCGCGGGTCCGCTTCGGCCCCTCTTGCCCAGCCCCTCGTCTCCCTCGCCCTCGCTTTCGCCGCCGCTTCCGCCGCCGCGGCATTCAATCCCGGCATTGCGGAGTGAAAGACAAGGGGGAGGCTTCGCGCGCACCTTCTTGTCCCTTTTCTCCCGCTGCCGTTGCCTCTGCAGACGGTTTGATGCATCCTTTTCCGGCCGTCCTCGCCCTCACTGTTGGGCGTGAATTACGAGCGGGAAGTCGGCCGCCCCTGCAGGTGGGCCAGGCCCCGGAAAATTACCCAAAGGGCATAGGGATTTCGGTCAAGGCGGCTGAAGCTACCCCAACCAAAGTTTCGGCAGTCGCCGAGGTGACGCGGCGGTTCGTGGCTAGGCACAAACAACTGACAGAGACAATCGGGGCACTTGACGATGAGCCTGAGCCCTTCGGCCCAGGGAATGCAGGGAGCCGATGGTGGAGACAGAGCGACAAGGCACCAACCAGAACCCAGCCGGGACGGCGACCGCGGATAGGAGAGCGCGAGGAGCTGCACTGGGAGTATAGCAGCAACCACAGCCGCGGAGAAACGCGTCGGAGGTCCAGCGACGCACGTGGGCAGCCTGAACTGCGCGCCCGAATTCGGCAAGAGGGACAGCACCCAACTCGCCGCCCGCACGGAGGTAGCCAGGGAAATCCAGGGCGCCTGCCACCGCGCGATGGGCGCCGCAGCTGGGCGGCGCCACCCGCGACCAGCCGCAGCACACGCGGCGCAGAAAGCCCCCGCGGCTGGCGGCCCCCGCACAGAACTGGGCCCGCACGCGCCAGGGAGACGCCAGAGGCGCAGCAGCCAGGACAGGCCAGCCAGGCGAAGACGCCGCAATCGGAGGAGGCGGGCGACTTGGCCTCAACCGCCCCACGCGGGCCGCGACGGGGGCATCGCCTTAGGCGGTGGACATGCTGCGCGACGAGGTGAAGAGGGTTCGCGCCATAGCCGCGACGGGGGGGGCCAGGAAAGCGCGCGGGAAGATTGCCAGCCGCACGACTAAGGACCCTGGCCATGGGCCCACCTCGAGGGCCGCGCCGGCTCTACCCGACGCCGCGAGGGGCCGCGGCGCGGGAAGTCGCGACCCGAAGGCGCCTAGGCCGCCGGCGGGGCGGGCGGAGGGCTGAGCCGCGCGTGGGGTTCTGAAGACTTCGACGCCCTCGGAGAGACGGGCTCAGTCCAGGAATGAATCGGAGTTCCTGTTGCGGCAGAGCGCGGGGATGTAATTCGTTCTCGTGGAGTCGCACCACGCCGAGTTCAAGCCTCCGCGGCCGCCGCGCCGGACCGCCGAGAAGTCTCGATGCAATGGGCGAGCACGGCGTCGGGGACGTTCTGCCCGTTGGGAGCAAGGTCAACGGAGAACGGCTCGGGCGGCCCCGCGGCCCAGGGATCGAATGCCGGCGCAGAGCTGCTACCGGGCCCCGCTGGCCCCGCTGCGTCGGGGGCGCGCAGACCAGGCAGTTTTCCAGCCGCCAGCGCGGGGGCGGCTCTCTCGCGACGCCACGGGGCGCGCGCCCTCGGACCATCTGGGGCACCGGCAGGATGACCACGAGGCGGCGGGATAGTCGCGAGCAGCCGTAGAAAAGCTGGGCGCCGCGGTCCCGGGGAAACTGCGCCAGCCCCAGGGCCGCGAGGCGTAGCTGGAGCCGCCCTGCGGCGGTGGGGCCCCGCGGTCGGGGTTGCGGCTGTCCTTCGCGTCGGCCGGGTCGAATGCGGCGCCCGACGGGGCGCCTGCTTGCGCGGCTGCGCCGGCGCCCTCCAGCGGCGGTAGAGGTCGAAGGGGGCCGCCCCGCGCGGCAGCGGGCCGCCCGCGCAGAGTCGCAGCCCGAAACCCGGCGTCGGGGGGGCAGCGGCAACCCACTTCTGCACCGAGCAATTGCCTGGGGCCCTCCTGGCGCCTCTGGGGCGCGACGCGCGCGCCGTCGACAGCGCGGATGAAATCACGCGCGAGAGCGACGGGGACGAGCCAGACGTCGTTGTCTGAGTAGTGATGGGCACCGGTGAGAAAAGCGGCCCAGCTCTGCTCGGCGCAGGGGACATCCCGCCGGAGTTTGGAGAGCTTCTCCGCGCAAGCGCGGATCTCCCGAGCGCGCGGACCAGGCCGCCACGTGGGGGGGCGGGGGGCCCGGCGCGGGAATGTCAGAGCCCAGGGACCGAGGGCGCCGCGGGCCGCCTCGAGGAACCCGGACAGGTCGTCGGGAGAGCGCCTGAGAGGCACATGGGATTGAGAACGGGGGCCGCTGACGAAGGCGGCCCATCGCTGCACCTGCTCGCCGAACAAAGCGGAAATCGCGACAGCCTCGTACATGGCGGCCGTCGACAGCCGCCCCAGCAGGATATCGCGCCTAGGCATCGCCCCACAAAGGGCGCCTCCAGTCCCCGCGTCTGTCAGTTTAGAGCGGAGGGTTGCCGTCCATTTTGCAAGCGCGGCGCAGCTCGGACGGGGTCTGGCAGGTCTGGCTGTCGACTGCCTGCCGCGCAGGGCTCGGCGTTTGGCGAGCAGCCATCCAGCCTCGACCGCGACGGCATCGGCAGCAGCGGCCATGACGTCGGGCGCCAGCGGCCCGTCAGCTGCCGCGGCCGGCGGTTGCAGCCGAGGTTCCGGCGACTACGCGGGCGGGGGCAGCATCCCGTGAGAGCTCGGAACGCCCCCTCTGACAACCTGGGCGACGGCCGCGGCGGCCGCGCAGGCAGTCGCAGCGGCCGCGCGAATGGCCGCGGCAACGATTACCTGCGAGGCTGCGGCGGCGGGTTCGGCTGCTGCCGGCGGCGGGCAGGAGCCGACGCGCGGGGGCCCGGGGAGCTGGCGCGGGCGGCGGCGCCCAGGGCATCCGCGGCACGCCTACTAGGACAACGAGGTCGGTCGCCGCCCTCGCTCGGGAGCGCCCGACGCTGGTTGGAGCTAATGCGAAGGGGGTGGCCCGAGAGGGCCACCCGCTTGGAAGGAGGGCTCCCGGCAGGGGGCGAGACTGGAGCAGCGCGGCGGCAACGATCGGGTTTCTCGTGCCGTCTGCGCTGGGAGGACGGCGCCACCTGGCCCAGGGGCTGGAAGCCGCGGCCGCCTGGGCCAGGGCGGGACCAGCGCGGGGTGGCGGCGCGCGAGTAGGCGGGGCAGCCGTCAGTGGCGCCGCGGAGCGATTTCGGACGCGCACGAGTTGAGAAAAAAACAAACCCTCTTCGGCGTCGACCCAAAGAAATCGGGGCAAACAGGCGCGCGCCCAGCTCATGGCATGGAGGCAGGACTTCCAGGCTGCGCGAGGTCTTGCGTGCCAGCGGGCCAGGCCGCCCACGAGCGCGAGTCCGCGATCGGTGGCGGCGCGGAAGACAGACGACCCCAGAGGGCCGCCGAGCCCGTCCACGGATTGAAGTAGGAGCTTCTGGACATCGATGGTGCGGACGTCGCAGGAGAAGCCGGCGGCGCCGTCGCCGACGCCGAGCCGAGCCGGTTGTCGAAGAGAATTCTGGAGCGGAACGGAACGCCGCATCCTCGAGGTCTTTCCTCGCCCTGCATGGAAGCCAGCAACTGGCGAAAGCTTCGCGGGGGGGTTCACGACCGCCAAGCCCAGCGGGGCGGCGAGGAGCTCAGCCGACGGCCAGCCGCGGGAGCTGAGACCAGCCTCGGGACTTCGACGGCACCGCGGCGCGGGGGCCTCCAGTGTCGGGGGCCAACGCAGCGCCAGGTTTCTCGTCGTGGTTAGCGGACGCGTCGCGGTCACAGTCCCGGCGCAGCCATAGCGCCGAGTGGGCCCCGCCGAGGTAGATGCGCCCTTCAGCGCCCGCCACGACCCTGCCAAACTTCGCGGAAGCCCACTACCCGAATTCCGTGCCGCAGCTACCTCGGGGCCGCATCAGCATGTCCATTCGCCCCACTGACAGGAGTGGCGCGCGAGGTGGATTCGCGTGTCCGGGGCGATCGGCGGGCGAAGGAGCCTGCCAGCCGCGGGGCCCAACAGGGGGGCGCAGGCACGGGACGTGCCTGCGCGGTCCGTGAACATCCAGGGGGAGGCGTTCCGCGCCGGCCCAACTGCGGCGGGAGCTGCGCCGCCGAGGTCGACGAGGAGGGCGCGCAGGTAACGCCCCGCAGGGGGGGTCGAATCTGAGGCGCCGGGGGCAGCCTCGCCAGGGCCTCCAGGCCGCCAAGGTGACATGGGAGCGCCTGCTGCCTTTCGCTTCCAGACCTGGATTGCGCGGACTGGACGGAACTGGGGGCCTAAATGGCTAAGGCCGGAGACACTCGGCATGCCGCGTTTTTCCAAGCCTTGCAGATGGCTTCCAAAAAAATAAGGGCGCAGCGTAATCGCCGGCCCCTTGCAGTTACTCATCCCTTCAGCGAGGGCGCACGCGCACCGCGCGGGCGCCACTGCGGCTGCGGCGGCCACCGGCGCGCGCAGCAACAAACGATGAGACGCCGCGCTTGCGGCGTTCGAACGGAGGGACGTCAGGGAGCGTCACGCGGCGCTTCGGCTGTGGCGCGGCGAACTTCGGCATTCGTAGGCCTTCTGTCGGCCCCCGCCAATTGTTGCTGGCTCAACCTTTCAGCTGAAGAGCTTCTGTATGCAATTCCAGTTAGTGCTTCTGCGTGGTCAACGTGGGCATATATCGCGTGGTGCACGCGCCGGGTTGCGACCTGGGCATGCCGAGGGCGTTGGAGGGCAGCGGTCCGTAATCCCACGCATGGGAGACTGGCTTGCGTGGCCAGTCGAGCGTGCGCGCCCTCTACGAGGCCACATGTGCCTCGTTGGTTTTCGCCGTATACAATATCGGCGCTGCGCACGGTGATTCTGGAGACTGTACAGTTAGCCCTGGGCGCCCAGTTTCCGGCCTTCGCGCACCATGCCAAGTCCTCGGTCCAGCACAGGCGTTCCCCATAGAGTGCCGACGAAATGCGGACCAGCGCGCTCGCGGGAGCAAAGAAATTCATGAGGGCGTCGAAGAGGTCGCCGCAGTCGGACGCGCGTCCGTTGTGGCGGGCGTGTACCTGTCCTGCGAGCGGTAGATGCGCAGGGTGGTAAAGAGCCGGTCGGTGTCCTTGATGGTCGCATGAAAGGCGGTGGTCCCCAGGGTCCCCCGCTGGCCCAGCGGGCGCAACATGGCGAGCTCCAGCTGGTCGGGCGTGGAAACCGGATGGCAACGACACGCGAGGGTGTCGTCTGTGAGCCAGCGCGGCCGGCAGCGGTCTGAAAGACGGAGGCGGACGCGCTTCGTCGAGGGAGCGACGGAGCCGAAGCCAGCAAGTGGGAGAGTCCGCGCCATGATTTGCTTGCTTGGGATCCGAGCGAGGTCGCCCCCGTCGCCGGCGGAGAGACCGAGTGGCCCACGTTTGAAAAGCGAGGGAAAGGGGGAAGGGGTCGATGCCGCAGGACGGGTCGCGGAGGAGCCCCTTGTGTCCGTGGCTCTCGAGGTCCCATTCGCGCACGCGGGTGAGGCAAGATGCAGGGTTGTATTTGCGGTCGTGGATAGTGACAAAGTGGGACAGAGCCGAGGCCCTGATTGGAAGCGAGCTTATCAAGCGCATCATTGGGCATGCTCAGGCATGGGTCGTCCCAGTCGATGCTGGCCGACAGGTTGGGGGCCGCGATGGGTCGGCCCCAGCGGCGGGAGTCAGCCTGAGGCGCGCTCAGCCATTGCGGGATGCGTGGGGCCGAGCACAAGGGTGGCGGACCTGGCAACACCTTCGGCAGGGATGAGGTCGCTAGGCACGCTTGAGCGCTGGATCAGGCTGCTAAGGAAGCCGAACTGGCAGACCAGGTTGGCTCGCGCTGCTTCCTCGACGAGGTCCGGCAAGCGGAAGTCGGAGGCGGCTTGATTCATCCCGATGTCGGTGGTAAAAAATCATGCAGCAATTAGTGCGAGACTAGTGCACGTACATGCGCTCAGCCTCGTCCATGTGGCCCCTGGGCATGTGAGAGTTCGACTTAGTGAGGCAAATGATGATGACGTCCTTCTCGCGGCCCGGCCATGTCGCCGTGGCGCCGATCATGTAGTCGAGCGTCGGGGCCAGTGATGCCGTCAGGGCGCGCCTGCTGGGGTCGGGAGTTGTGGCTCAGGTTGCGGCGTGTGGCGTCCAGCACAATGTCGTCGACATGGTCAGAACCTTCGCGACTGTTCCGGAGGAACGGCGGGAAGGAGGACCCGCTGCGGATGGGCAGCGCCACGTCTTTGTAGGGGATTGCGAATCCGAGGGACTGGCCGCGTGCACCAAGGCGGTGGGCGACGCGGTGCGCGATGCCGACCGCCATATTGGTCTGGTAGCAGTTGCCTTTGCTGCCCTGTGGCGAGGTGTACTCGTCCCCTGGGACGCGCACGACCAGCATGCCCGTGGGGAGTGGCGCAGCGGCCTCGCCGAACCCCGCGTGTGTAACCGAAGGGCCGCGGCGTGGGGTAGGGCCGTGGCATCGGTGGCCGCCCCGAGGAAGAGGATGAGTGGCGCGTCCTGCGGCGCGGAGGTCATCCGCAGGGTGGGAAGCAGCGTCGAGTCCGACTCAGAATCTGAGAGGGCACTGGGGAGGCCCATCTGTAGCTGGAGAAGGGGCCGCCAGGTCCAAGGAATGCCGACTGCGAGTAGCGAGTCAGCGTCGGTGAGGTCGGAGTGCAGCTCCCCGTCGTAGAAGGCGCGCGATAACCATACGACGAGGTCGTTGAGGTTTCGCGAGTTCTTCTTGAGCACGGTAGCGACGTCCTCGTGGCCCCGGCAGGAGTCCACGAGCTTGGCCATCAGCGAGATGCGGAAGCCCTTCATCAGGGTGTCAGGGGACTTCCAGTGGGGCGGGAGCTGGAATGGATCGCCTACGCTGATCACACACATAATCCGTTCCTTTGTGAAATATCAGTTCTCTAAGGGAAGCGTCGTGGCAGATATGTTCGACCGCTCGCCCCAGGCAAGCGTCCTGGCAGGTGTGCGGATCTTGGGACCACGAGTGCGCGCCAGGAGGAGGAGGAGGAAGAGGAGGAGGAGGAGAAGGAGGAGGAGGAGGAGGAGGAAGAGGAGGAGGAAGAGGAGGAGGAGGAGGAGGAGGAGGAGGAGGAGGAGGGAGGAGGAGGGAGGAGGAGGAGGAGGAGGAGGAGGAGGAAAAGGGGGGCGCTTGGGTGTGCCATGCCCCGCGAGGACCGCTTGAGGGAGGAGAGCCGCCGCAGCAGGCAGGCCCACTCCAGCCTGCAGCTGCGCGGCACGGAGCAGGAGCGGCAGGTTGAGGCCGTAGGCACGCCTGCGGGCGGGGGGGGGGGCGGGGGGAGGGGGAGGGGGAGGGGGAGGAGGAGGAGGAGGAGGAGGAGGAGGAGGAGGAGGAGGAGGAGGAGGAGGAGGAGGAGGAGGAGGACGAGGAGGACGAGGATGGAGGAGGAGGAGGAGGAGGAGGAGAAGGAGGAGGGGGAGGAGGAGGAGGAGGACGAGGATGGAGGAGGAGGAGGAGGAAGGCGAGGGGGAGGAGGAGGAGGGGAAGAAGGACCAGTACATGCCCAGGACGCATCAAGAATGCTGCAGCAGACCCTCCCTCCAACTTCCCTCTTCATAGGTATGTACAAGAGTTGAGCTTCATTGCGGGAGGTGGCCCATTGGAAGACACCCGTATGAGAATCTTTAATCGTGACGAAACACCGTTCTTGGGTCTCCAACGTGGTGGATCAACATGATTGTTGCGCCCTGACAATTTGGAATCACACCCGAACACCATTCCGGGGAATTCCACACCGCGAATCCAAGTGACGGTTGCGTCTTGACGATCTTAAACCGTGCCAGAACACCATTCTTGGGACTTCAACCATACGAATAGTTGAAAAGGTCGTATACTTTAAAAACGAATGTGCGCGGCGCTAAACCCAGAACCACAGTTTGAAGAAGAACCGCCCTCCGTCGTCAAGATTGTTGCAAATGTTTCAAAAGAATCTGCGCGGCGCTGAGGCGAGAGCCACATGTTGAAAAGGAACCGCCATCCATTTGTGAAACTGTTGCACATTGGTAAAAACAAGAAAGTGTGCACAGCGCTGAGGCCAGCACGACATTTTGAAAACGACCAGCCCTCCACCCGTGAAGTTATTGCAAAATTCAAACTTCAGGATCGTAAATGGTGGGGACGACTTATCAGCCGAAACGCCCGGCCCGCCCCACCCACACGTCTGGGGAGGGCGATGAGGAGGGGGAGGACGAGGAGGAGGAGGGGAAGGAGGGGGATGAGGAGGAGGAGGAGTAGGAGGAGGAGGGAGGAGGAGGCGGAGGAGGAGGACGAGGAAGTGGAGGAGAGTACAACCCAAGATGCATCACCCGATGTTGCAGTACATCCTCCCGTCTCGAGTCCCCGCCTCGTAAGTCCATCCAGGGCGAGCGGCCGGTCGGTCCGCCAGTCAGACGAGGGCGCTTGTTGTAAAGCATCGATCCGCCACTTGAAGGACCAAGGGTAGCCCCTTTTGAGAAGCACTTGCCCTCCATCCGTCTAACCGTTCCAGGATGTCAAAGTCGTGGACGTACGCTCCGCGGAAGTCCCACGCCTGAGCCCTTCACGGAGGCCCAGGGATGGCTTCATTTTGAGAAGAACATGTCTTCCATCCGTCGAAGCGTTCCAGGATGTCATAGTCATGCACATATGTTTTGCGGAAGTCTCACGCGAGAGCTCCGTTTCGAAAGAGGGGTCGCCCTCCATCTATGATAGTTGCTGCACAATATGGAACGCCAGCTCGTAGAGGTCGAGGAAGGGTCACGTGAGCGTAGATGGTGGACTTTGCATTCGATCGAATGTTCGCGAGGCCAAGGCGACACCCCAATACGGTGGGGTGTTGGTTCAGAAATGTGCCCAGGAGGTTACAGAGCTTGGAGGACTTCTTATCTGATGAGGGTGGCGGTCATATCTATGATCGATCCACGATTGTAGTTCCACCAGCTTCCAGACCCTGGACTCCAGATCTGGATTCCAATGCCCCCACCATCTTGGTAAGGACTCGCCATTCACTCTCGCAGCAAAGGATTATGTGCAAACCGACCACGCACGGCGCCACGACGATAACACCTTTTTGAAAACGGACCGCCCTCCATTTGTTCTCCAGTTGTGTAGCACGATGGTGTGCGGCGCAAGCTCAGCGGTAGCCTCAGTTTGAAAACCGTTTGCGTTCCACGCGTCAACGCGATCTGGATGTATCTTCTTTTTGAGGCTTCCAGCATCGACGAGGACGACGAAGACGAGGATGTGGATTATGTTGCTGCCGGTGGCGACGGCCAGCTTGAGAGCGCTTGGGGAGGGATTGTTGCGCCTGGGATCGTTTGGGGGCTGTTAAAGCGTCTGGGAGCGCCTGGGACAGCCTAGGGAGCGCATAAATCCAAAGTTGGAGGCCGCAAGGAGTGCCCGAAACGCATCGGTGTATTATGTATTTGGTATCCATGTATCGTCTTTTCTGGTTTTGAACGCGAAGATCAGCAGATGCACCGAATCTTGTCTGTCACCTAGGATGGTGAGGTTTGGGCCGGATGGATGTGCACCGACATGTATTTGTTGCACCGGGATGTGAGGGTTGGGTCGGATGGGTGCGCAGTGAATTGCACGCTCAACTTCGGATGGTGTGACAGTTGGATCGCATGGAAGTACTCCGATGAGCATCTTCTGCGCAGGATGCTGGGGTTAGGTTGGATGGATGTGCACCGAATTATGGCTTATGAAATTTAGAAATGTGAGGGGTAGGTCGCATGGATGCGAACCGATTTATATCTGCTGCATCGGATGGCCAGGGTTGTGTCGGGTGGATGTGCACCGTATCGCATTTGTTGCGTAGGAGGGCTAGGCGCTAAGGCGAGATCCACATGTTGAAACGAACTGGCCACCATCCTTAAAGTTGCTGCATTGTTGTTTACGACGAAGGTGCGCGGCGCTAAGGCGAGAGCCGCATCTTGAAGCCGAGCTGGCCTCCATCCTTGAAAAACTGCAGCAACTGCTTGAGGCGAGTGCGCGCGCCGCTGAAGCGAGAGCACAATTTTCGAGACGACTTGGGTTCCATCCTAGAAGTTGTTGCACCCTTCAAGTTTCAGGAACATGATTGGCGGGGAAGTCTCACGCGGAACGCCTTCCTAGCTTGCGGACACGTCCGGTGGTGCGACAGGGAGGAGAGGCTTAGAAGGAGAACGAATGGAGGAAAGATGTGATATATAGTGTGTGTGTGTGTGTGTGACACGCTCGTACGCCACTCGCCGCCGCTTGGCTCTTAGGGGCCCCTTTTGCCTTGGCTTGAAAACGTATCATCAATCACACTGGTAGCGGAGCTGCTACACGATCTTCGGCATCGTACCACTGCGCAGGGCTGGTCCTCTCGCGAGGAGAGCTCCTCACCTTTTCTTTGCATTGGGCATCCACCCTTACAAGGGGATTGCTTCCTTGCCGCCATGGCGCTGTCTTCCCTTCGCTATCGGTCGAACGCCGACGCGTTGACTCAGTCGGAGACGAACGGTGGCTCCTACATCTATGATGGCACCGTGAACAACTTTCACGAATGGGAGTTCCGCACAGAGATGCGTATGAGTGCTGCTTTGTCTGCTGTAGATGCAGAGACAGGAGAACCCCAGGCACATGTTGTCACTGCAGCCGTCAACAAAGTTGTAGAAGGCCTCAGAGGCGACGCGTTCGATATGGCCATGGATGTCGGTAAGGACGCGCTTCTGACTCCCAAAGGAATCGACCAGCTGATAACGGCGGTTCGTGCTTCACTCTTCCCTATAGAGGCTCAGGAAGCCAAGATCCTGTTCCAGGTAGGTCAGAGGCCCTACGGCCCTCTGTCCAGGCAGAACGGTGAATCGATGGTATCATACATTTCCCGCAGGAAGCGTTGGTGGAAACTCGTCACCAAGTTGGACCCGAAGCTTGTGCTGAGTGACGACATGCTTGGATCCCTCCTCTTGGACCATGCAGGGCTTTCACCCTCGGAAAACCGGATGGTGCTGACATCCACAGGTAACATGACCATTTTTGACCAGATCAAGGATGTCTTGATCCTCCAGCACGGCCGTATCCACATCCGCCAAAAGGGCAAAGGTGGAGACCCGTCGAGTAAGGGCTCCAACCCCTCGTCGTGGACACAGTATCGGCCCGGCTACCCTAGCAGGAGCAAGGGCAAGGGCAAGAATCGGTACAGCAGGCCGCCCAAGGCCTTCCACGCCACCGACGACGGTTGGTACGAGCAGGGGGAGCACTATCCAGAGGAGCTTAGTCCCTATGGATACTACGCGTCTGGCTACACTCCAGAGTACGGCTGGGACGACACGACCTGGACCGACATAGCCTGGATGGCAGACGGGCAGACGGAGGACCAAACTTGGGGCGACGAGGAATCGCACGCTCTCTGGTCACCCGTGCAGGAGGAGAGCGAGCTCGATGGAGACGTGTTTGACGAGATGGCCAAAGCGGGCTACACGGAGGACGAAGCTTCCGAAGTAATCCAAGAGAACTTGGTCGCCAACCTAGGCACCAAGGGAGGTCGTAAAGGTAGAAGCAAAGGCAAAGGTCACAAAAACTCAACACCTTGGAACACTGCCGCCCAAGGGCGGTGGCAAGGGAGCACCGACCCTGGAAGATCGTAAAAAGCGACTCCAGGAGATCAAGAAACGTTCCAAGTGCAAGACCTGCCATGAGATTGGCCACTGGTCCGGGGACCCTGAGTGCAAGGGCAAACCCAGGACGGGCTTTGCAGCGTTCACTGGAGAGCGAGAGCTTCAGTTACGCGAGGAAGGCGACGATCATCAGTTCGCGCCTACAGGAGCCATTGCCTTATCATCCACCATCCATCATCATACTTATAGTAGCAATATGTCGCATTCGGGCAAGGTTTCCTTTTGCTCTTCCTTCTCCCCTCACTCCTCGAAGTGTCGCAGGGCATGTTCTTGTGAGGGAAAGGATTGCGATGGTCACTGTTGCTTGCTGTCTGGCCATGAAGAGGAACACACGTGCAGGGGTTGCATGGGGACCGCTGCTGCTTTGGCCCAAACCAGCCCCGAGCGCGAGCGCGCGGCCGCGACTCTGGAGAGCCCCCAGACCTCAGCGGAGGTTTGCGAGGAGCACTTCGGGTTCATGGCCCTGCGTGCGCCTAGCAAGGCCGCGCCAGGCAGACCCTCGGCCTCGAGGGCTGCTGCCCCGAGCGCCGCCTCGAGGGCGACCGACGCCTCCGACGGGCCAGAGAACTTTTCGATGGCTTCTGTATCGGATGAGGAGTTCGAGACGCCAGATTTGGCCCCTGTTCCAGGGCACGATACGGTGTTCGCTACAGGCCAGCATCGCGGGCTCCCCTATGGCCGAGTGCTGAAGATGACCCCAGAATATGCATCGTGGAGCCGCGGCGCGAAGAAGCCGAGTTTGGAGCTGAAGAACTTGTTGGTTTGATTCGATGAGTACTTTGTCCAGAAGGAGGATGGTAGCATCAGCCGCCGCACCGAGGGGAGCGCCATGCCCTCGGCTAGCTCCAGCGGGACTTCGAGCAGGAAGCCGCCGAATCCGCCGCTGCCTCACCCCTGTGCTCGTGGTTGCACCAGCTTCTCGGGGTCTGGTTCATCGGCACGCTTTATCGTCCGCACCTGCAGGGACTGCGGTCACAAGACCAAGAAGGAGAGATACGAGGCACTACATCAGCCAGATGAGTGTCCTCACGATCTCGTGGACCACCGGGGTAGCACTGCCGACATTCATCGCACGTTCTGCTGCAAGTGCTTGACGCACATCGATGAACAGCCCCGCGCACTCGCTGAGGACAAGAAGAGCACGGCGGAGAAGGTCAAACTCTCTTCTAACCTCCAGGCGGAGGCGATCGAGAAGGTCATCGAGGGCGACCGCCGTGTATCTCCTGAGGAGCTGAAGGTTGTAATGAAGATGTTCACGAGGCGCGCTATGTCGATCTGTCAGGACACAGGTGATATCAGCACAAGTGAGATGGTTTCATTACTACACGACTGTGTGCAAGAGGCAGCAGATAATGAGCTCATCGCGTTCATGGCACCAACACCAGCACCTTCAGTAACTACCGACCCGTCGGCGATATCAAAGCTTCGTTTGGTTGACGTCTTCAAGGATGATGGTGCATGGGCTACCCTGGACGAAGGTTGCAATTCTTGTTGCCATGGAAAAGCTTGGGCCCTCAATGCAGAGGACAAGTACGAGAAGCTAGGGTTCTTTCCACAATGGGTCCACAGAGAGCGGAAATCGCACAGTGGCATTGGTGGTCAGGCTGGCAGTTCCACGACGGGCAAGAAGTGTTTTCCCTATCGCATTGTGGGTACGTGCGGTGCTGTCAGCGGTTGCTTCGAGTCTCATCAGTTGAAGGGTTCAGATCATGTACCTTTCTTGCTGTCGCTACCCGCACAAGTCTCCCTCGGTCTCGTCAAGGATCTCGCTAACGGACGCGCCATCCTGGACCAGGAAGGCGAGATAGAGATGTGTCGCTGCAGCCGCTCAGGTCTCCTTGTCAGTCGTCTCGATCAGTTCGATTCGGATCGGATGTCTGGGTCTATTCGCCCTTTGCACATATCCTATCAGGCCCAGAGCAACATGGAGGACATCGGCGATACCGACCGCCAGCGTCAGACCGTTTTGGATCATAGCGACGACGAGCACGGCAAGTTCTCAGCCATGGGTCTGCACAAGGACAGGAGGCCTGATGCTGCTTCCAGCACAGGACCATGCGCCAAGTCTTTCGCTGTCTACACGATGGGCCTAGAGAACTTCGAGAGTCATCCTGATGCCTCGGGGAGCCAGCTGTTGACGGACTACCTCCGCGACAAGCACCGTGGCAAGAGTTATGGGATGTCTACGGCTGGGCATGATGGTCACATTCTTTGCGAAGCCTTGATAGCTGCACGCCCAGAACATGGCGATTTCGATAGGCTCATATTTGTTGACACTCGGGAGCTGAACGATCCTCAGTCCACCAAGCACATTGGAGTTCACCCTCGTATCTTAATGGCCGCAGCTGATAACGAGCACTTCCCAGACATCGCTGAATACATCGGCAAGGCGCTGGCGAAGTGCAAGGTCACCGAATCCGTCGCGATCATCTAGATATGTCTTTCGGGTAGACACCGTTCAGTAGCAGTAGCGTACGGGGTGAAGCAATACCTTCGAGATCGTGGCATCGAATATAAGTCGGGTCACCTGTGCGATCACGAGTGGGATCAGCGGACTTGCGGTGGCAACTGTTAAGATTGCCGCCACAAGAAGAGCTGGGCCGTCGACATGGCCGCGTGCGCCGTGGGTAAGATGACAGCTCGTATCTCTGATGCCTTCACAAAGCACAGCATGGCCCAGCAGCCCGCTAACCAGAGCCAGAGGCCAGCCGCCAAGCGCCGGCCCCTCTCGGCCGACCCTACACTCACGCTGTGCGAGGAGACGCGCTCCCGCACCAGCGTTCACGACGAGGTCGGCGATGTCGCGGTTGGGAAGCTGATCAGAGGCTACATCCGCGTGATCTGGCAGACGCGCAAGGGGCAGGACTACGACGAGGAGGAGTTCAGGAAGATGATGAAGGACTACGAAGGTCGCGAGCTCCAGTTCTGCTTACGCATTTGTCATGAGGATGGCCTTGTTCCTGTTGACTACATGAAGATGGTCCAGCAAGCGGTTGAGTATGAGAAGACGGGCACGTACCCGAAGCAGCCGGGAGTTACTTTCTCTTCAGCCGCGTCGTCCTCGGCAGGAACGAGCCATCCTGGTAAGAGCGAGTCCGATGCCAAGCGGGCACGGCTAGAGCCGACTCCCAAGTACCGGTCCGAGGCGAGCACGCCCGGAGCCGCCAAGCTGACACCGCGACCGCCTCAGACGCCACCACCGGGGATGCCGCCCAAGCCACCGCCGGCTGCGGCACCCTTGCCGCCGCCACCGCCGCCGCCTGCTGGCGCGGCTCGCGTAGGATCCCAGGACCGGGACCTGCGAGCGGGCGACGACAAGAGCGGAGATCCAGTCGTGGACTTGGCGCCCCTGGAGGTCGCTGGCAAGCAACTGGAGACATTGTTCAATGCGGGCAATAAACGGAACTTCATCACGTATATTGATCCCGTTACCCTTGCTGATCGGGGTGTAGCTGGTGCGCCTTCGGACTTGGATAGTCGCAATATGGTGCGATTCAACGTCAAGTTTGATTCCTATGATACGAAGATCAAGCATCCGAAGTCATGGGACAATTGGCGTAAGAGCACGCTCGGTCGCAACAAGGAGTCGCAGAAGTGGGAGCAGATCGAGGATCGCGCGGCCATAGACTCGTCAAAGCCAGCCCTGGACTTCGACAGAATCTGCGCGTTCGCTCAGCGGCCTCGTATCACACATGATGGTGTAGCATACCTGTGTAATTCTTTGAAGTTGGATGAGCATCATATGTCTACAATGAATGGGAAGAAGCGCGAGCACTACTGTGCCGGGCTGACCGAGATGGACAAGAACGACTCCATTCTCACGCAGTGCCTGACGAAGGGCACGATCGGCAAGATGGAGCTCAACGTGCCGCCGCTCACGTGCCGTTACTATGTGGGCAAGGTGCTGCGCTTCATCATTGGCCTCGTTTTCGCGGGGACCGTTAGCGCGGAGGATCTGGTAATTCGTCCAGCCTGGGACGAGGGCATGGAAAAGGAGATCATCGAGTGCAATCTTGATCTCATCGTTGCTAACACCACCGCCGATAATATTAGCATCATCCGTAACTGTTTGGAGGAAGCGACGAAAAAAACAATGGTTCGGTTGCAATTACGTTTGGTCAGGAGTCCACATGCTCAAACCTCGAGGTTACCAACGCCCTGAACTCCTTCCTGGAGTCAGAGCCAGGCTCAAGTGATGCGCTCAACAATTCCGCTGAGTTACCTTCGCGGTTTTTCGACTTCTTACGCGATCTTGGACACCAGGTTCGCCTGGACCGCCTTACCGCCACCGCCTTTCCAGCTGAAGCCGCAGCGGAAATGGCAGGATCGACCCTTGATGCAGTGAACGACGACGAAGATGTGGCTGTTACCGCTCAGGAAGACCTCAGGGATGAAGGGCAAGAAATCCTTGAGAAGCTGCCGCTCCCAGGAGAGCCGAAATTAGAAGGTGAACGAAGGAACTCTTGGCTCAAGATTCCGCTCCGAGTGAGGATCGCCATTCGGCGACTCCACAGGCAGTTCGGTCATGTTCCGAATCGCGCGTTGATCAAACTTATGAAACTTTCCTGGATGTCGTCCGAATATACTGAGGCAGCCAAACTTTACCGTTGTGAGTCTTGTGAGCATCACAAACCGTTACCGCAGACACACAAGGTAGCGCTTCCCAAGAAGTTCTGTTTCAATTACGAGATCGGGATCGATGTTCTGGAGGTGAAGGACAACAACGGCGAAAGGTACAGCTTCTTGAATATCGTCTGCCAGGGAACTACGTTCCAGCGGGTCATATTCGTTCGACTAGGTGGTGGAATGCCGTCTTCGCGGACATGCCTCACAGCTCTCCAGCAGCACTGATGTGCTTGGGCAGGAAAGCCTAAAAGGATCGTGTTGGATCGAGGGTTACGTAACAGAGGTGTCTTCTTACAGTGGGTTAAGAGCCAAGGGATCGATCTCCGCGACGCAGGAGTCGAATCCCCGGAGCAGATCGGACGCACCGAAAGACACGGCGGACTATGGAAAAACGTGTTTAAGAAAGTGGTTCACGACAAGAACGTTATTGGCCTCGACGAAGTTATGACGACAGCCGTAGAGGTCGACAGCACCAAGAACGAGATGTCCCGAGTTGGCGGTTTTTCGCCGTCTCAGTGGGTACTCGGTCGGCTGCCCCGTGTGCCGGGGAGTCAGTTCGACGACGAAGAAGCTTACGACCTGGGTGTATTGGCTAACGTGGCTGAAGATGGGTCTGATGAGTTCTCACGTCAATCTGCAATCCGTGCCACTGCCAGGAAAGCATTCGCCGAGCACGACGTTGGTAGCAGGACCGCGCGTGCTATGCTTCGTAAAGCAGCCCCTCTGGCGGGCGAGTACCAGGTCGGAGATGTGGTGTGCTTTCGCAAAAGGCCCACCGACGGAGAAGTTACTGCAAAATGGAGCACTGGATCGAGGATCGTAGGGTTCGACGGCAAGAACGCATGGGTCATCACCGAGGGGGTTCCGGTGTGTGTTGCGGTTGACAGGCTCAGACCGTGCACAGCGGCTGAAGCTCTGGCATATCAATATCTTTCCCGGCACCAGGATGGAGGTATGGAACGATACGCTCCTCCTGAAGGTCAGCAGCAGTCGTTTGTCGACGAACGAAGAGAGTTACCTGGTGCAGGCCAGCCTGGAGCACCTCAAGAGGACGTACTCCCAGTCATCCATGAGGAGCCGGAATTAGAGATGCCAGAGCCGATGGAAGAGTCTCAACCTGTAGCACCAGGTGGGAACATGAGTGACGGAGGCGAGGGAGAAGCTGAAGATTCCCCTGCCGAACAACCTGAGCCTAGACCGCCGCGCACCCCGTTGCAGAGATCTTTGCTAGATGATGTGCCGCACGACCTACGTGGTCGCGGCGAAGTGATGCGAAGGAGATTGGACACAGGAGGATCATCCTCAGAAAGGAGATCCGCCTCAGTGTCAGAACCAGCACCCGAGCCAGCGAACCCGCTGCTCGAGGCATGGCAGAGAACGGGGACTACAGGATCAGGCGTAGATCTACTCCAGAGGAGGACTGCGTCCGCGGCAGTCAAATCACACGAGTCACTTGTTGGTTTTTTCAATGAGCGAGCCATCAGTAAGCCTCAATCTCGAAAGAAGCTGAAGAGCGCTAAGAACCTTACATTCCATAAGGAATCGGAGGAAGTTAAGAGCGGACTGCGTCTCGCAAGACAAGACGAGTGGGGAAAATGGCGAAGGTTCAATGCTGCCGTAACCATTGATTCCTCAGAACTGCAGAAGCTCCTCGACGAGGGATATCGTATGGTTCCCACGCAATGGATTGAGGTAGATAAAAACGAACATTTATTTACGCAGACCGGGTGGACCACCGGTTGCGCCACAATACAAAAGCAGACTTGTGGTACGAGGAGACCTCGAGGAATCTCTCGGCATCCGCACGGACTCACCAACATGTGAGCTAGAAGGCTTAAGGCTGATAATATCGTGGGCCGCAGGCACGAAGAAGGCATTGAAATGCGCTGATATCACTTCAGCCTATTTTCAGGGTCAAGAACTCGACCGTCTCATGTTATTAAAACCACCTCCCGACGGGCTCGAAGGAGTACCGGATGGTGGGGCGCTTATAGCTCGTATGCCTGTTTATGGAACGCGTGACGCTGGGAGAGGTTTATGGAAGAAGATCCGACAACGTTTTAAAGTTCACGGATTAAGAGAGAACCGTATCATGCCAGCCCATTTCAGTTCATCTAATGATAAGAACGAGATTACGTGTATGATAGGCACACATGTGCACGACATACTATGGGCCGCAGACAACGAGAGCCAGAGGATTATTGACTCCGTGCTGGCAGAGTTCGACGTCAGAGAGGTCAAGTCAGGAGATTTCCGCTACTGCGGGTTAGAAATTGCTCCAGAACAAGACTATACCGTCCACGTCATGGCCAAGGACAACATCGAAAAGATAGAAGCTGTATCCTATCCCAGGGACAGCCCCCTCACCAGGCGCTGTAACGAAGGAGAGACATCCCAACTTAGGTCATTTGTAGGTGCCTTGTCTTGGGTTTGTCGGCAATGCAAGCCCGAGCTCCTCTACCGCGTGAGTCGACTACAAACGGCAGTGACCCATGCGAAGGTATTGCACCATAAGGAGGCCAACCGCGCTTTGGAAGAAGCAGTACAGACGTCGGACAGCGGACTTGTGTTTAAAGGTGGTGCCGTGCTGTGGGACAAGGACATGATCGTTCTTACCGTTACGGATGCCAGCTGGGCTGGAGAAGACGATGTTGTAAGAGGCAACTTGGAGCCGCTCAGATCCCAGAGGGCCAGGTTCAACGGACTTGCAGGGCCGGGATTTGTCGAGGGGAACAGTGATTACGTCCACCCTAAATGTTTTTCGAGCAAGGTTATTAGGCGTGTGTGCAAATCCACTTTACAAGCAGAGACGTTGGCTTGTCTCTGGGGTGTAGAATCAGGTGTGCGTATACGTGATGCCATCGCTGATGCGAGAGGCATGCTTGGGGTAGCTAATAAACTCCCTTCAGACTGGGAAGAGATTTCAGCCATGACGATGAGACATCTTTGGATGACAGATTGTAAGAGTTTGGAAGAGCACCTTACAGCGCCTACTATGGGAAAGACGGAGGAGAAACGCTTGAGTATTGACCTGAGCAGTCTCCGTCAGGACATTTGGACACGAGGTGATGAAGAGGTAGAAATCTTGCACCCGAAGATGTTCTGCGATAAGATCCGTTGGATCGATACGAGTGCCATGGCCGTAGATTGCCTCACTAAAGCTATGCCACATGATTCCCTTGTTAACAGATTGACCACTGGTACTTACGATATTACCCCGGACCCGGAGTCAACGATCAAGAAAGCGAAGAAACAGCTGGCTAGAGCCAGAGTGAACACTATCCCGACGGGGAAGTGATGTTACTGTCGCCACCCTGGCCGCCTTACGCTGCGTCTCGTTTGGAGACGCCCTTTCACTAGCCCCTAAGAGTGGCTGCCAACCGGCTAGCTCGTGACAAAGTTTCACGGGTGTGATATATAGTGTGTGTGACACGCTCGTACGCCACTCGCCGCCGCTTGGCTCTTAGGGCCCCCTTTTGCCTTGGCTTGAAAACGTATCATCAATCACAAAGGAGGAGGCGGAGGAGGAGGAGGCGAGGAGGAGGAGGAGGAGGAAGAAGAAGAAGAAGGAGAAGAGGAGGAGGAGGAGGATGAGGAGGTGGAGGAGGAGTTGGAGGAGGAGGAGGAGGGGGAGGAGGAGGACGACAACGAGGAGGAGGACGACGAGGAGGATGACGAGGAAGAGGAGGAGGAGAAGGAGGAGGAGGAAGTTGTTCCTTTCGCTCCCGCTCTTTCTTCCCCGCCGGTTGGCTCATCCTTCCTTGTCCCTGCTCCGCTTCGGTTTCGTCCCGCTCTTGGCTTCGCCCTTTCCCTCCCCCCCCGGGTTCGTCCCCCGTTGCCCTTGGGCCGAGCGTCCCCGCGAGCGCTCTTGAGCGCCTCCTCTCTGCGCCTGCGTCCCTGTGCACGCCCCTTCGGCACACTCTAGGCGTGGACAGAAGAACTCCGACCGCCTCTGCGCGGCATGGTTTGCACCGGTCTGCCCCTGCGGCGCGACCCGCGAAGGCAAACAAGGAGGAGGAGGAGGAGGAGGAGGAGGAGGAAGGGAAGAGGGGGGAGGGAGGAGGAGCATGACAAGGGGGACGGTGGAGGAGGAAGAGGAGGAGAAGCAGGAGAAGCGTGAGAAGCAGGAGAAGCAGGAGGAGGGGGAGGGGGCGTGCATGAGGGGGGTGCGTGGACATCATGGCCAGCGCTGTGAGCTCCGGAAGGTTTCGTGGCTACCTCCCCTTCTTTCCAACACGTCCCCTGGCCCCCTCCCTCGTCCGCGTACCTGCGCCTCGGGCCACGATGCCCTGACCCCCCCCCCTCCTCCTGGCCCCCTTCCTCGGCGCGCCCGATCAGGCGAGCGCCTAGACCTGCTGGAGCAGCTCGTGCCCGGCAGCGCCTCGAGGCCGCGCTCCCCGCAGCGGCTGCCTTGGTCTGCGGAGCCCGAGCCGCCGGCGCAGCTCTTCGCGGGGCGGCTTGGGATGCTCGAGGCACGCCCAGCCCTGGCTCGGGCGAGCTGCACGCAGCTGCCCGGTCGTATTCTCGACCCCGTCGTCGCCGACGTCGTCGCCCCCCGCCCCTTCCGGCGTCTCACCTTCGTCTCCTCGGTCTTCCTTTTCACCTCGATGCCCCACGGAATACCGCCTCTCGCTGCGCCTCTCCGTCACCGCGTTGCTCCCGCCCACTGCCTTCGTCGAGTCTTTCTCGCACACTTCGCGGCTGTCCCGTGGTCGCCGCTCCTCCATGATCACTCAGACGGTGTCTTTTGACCCCCCCTTTCCTACACGCGTACAGTGATGCTGGAGACCGCGCTCTCGGGCGCTGCCTCAAGTTAGCAGCCGCCGAATTGCACATGCTGCGGCACGCGCGGGGAAGGTTCCACCCATGATGTGACTAAGGTCGAGAGGTCTTGCAGTCCCCACTCCATGGCAACCTCTTCCAATGCGCATGGCCAAGAGGAGGGGGCACATACGACCCTGGTCCTCCGAGGGGCTGCGGAGAAGGGTAAGGGCACAAGGAGAACGGCAACAATATGATGAGGGTGAAGGAAAGCGTTATAGGAGAAGGAAGTGGGAAGAATGAGGAAGAAGACGAAGAGACGCATAGGAGGAGGACGAAGAGGTGGAAAATTGGTAGAGCAGTAAAAGGAGGAGGCGCAAGAGGAGGAGAGAAGGAGGAGCAGGATGAGGAGGACAACGAGGACGCACGGTAACAAAAAGCAGGAGGAGGAGGAAGAGGGCCCGCGACGGGGCCGTTTGTGGAGCGATGCTTGAGCCCGATCAGCACCACGCCATCGCGTGCGAAACGGGGCCCATCCGCACTGGTCGGCACGACAGGATCCGCGATCTGTTGTCACGCTGGCTGGCCACGCGGGTTCCTGGCCCCGGGCGCACCGAGCAGGCGGTGCCGCAGTGGCTCCACCGGCCCCAGGACCCTGCCGCGGGCCAGGAGCGCGCGGAGCTGGCGGGGCTGGACGTTCAGCGGTGCGACAAGGGCTCGTGGCACGTCGTGGACACGGTGGTCACGAGCCCTGACTCCACCGAGCCGCGCGAGGAGCGAGCCAGGGCAGCCCACGCGGGCCTGGCGGCCGAGGGCGCGGCGCGCGGCAAGCAGTTGCGGTAGCCGCTGGGGCCCACAACGCCCTTGCTGACACCTGGTGCAGCGGAGAGGGGGGGCCGTGTGGACGAAGCCGCCAGACGGCTGATCCTGGACAGGCTGGACCGCCGGGGCGGCGAGGCCGACGCCAGCGCAGACGCAGCGACGTTTCGGCAAGAATTGTCGGCCACTTTTCAAAGCGGGGTGGCCGAGCAGAGCCTGGCCTCCCACTGGCCCGCGGCTGCCGGCGGCGGGCGCTGAGGGGGTTCGGCGGGAGACGGCGGCGAGGGAGCGCCGAGGAGGAGGAGGAGGGGGGGGAGGAGGAGGAGGAGGAGGAGGAGGAGGAGGAGGAGGAGGAGGAGGAGGAGGAGGAGGAGGAGGAGGAGGAGGAGGAGGAGGAGGAGAGAGGAGGAAGCGGAGGAGGAGGTGACGGAGGAGACGAAGGAGAGCGAGGAGGAACCAGCAGAGACTGAGGAGGCGGCGGAGGCGCGGCGGCCCAGAGCGAGCGCGTGCCCGCGTTCCTCTTGCTTGTTTTAAGTCGTGGAAACACAGCGGCCCGGAAGGGAGCGTGTCTCAATGTTTTGTTTTGGCCAGCCTTTTGCCGAGTAGCTATCTTTCTGCGTAGCTTTAGCTTCGTGGGCACGCGAGGCTAACAATCCTTCTGCTGATGCGAGATCAGCCCCATCGGTGTTTTGCAAAGTTTTCTGGACCACCTTCTGGCTGGCCTAGCACTAATTGCACTTGCTTAGCTTACTGCTGCTCTGATAAATTTAGGCGCTGAGTTCACCGGGTCGTGGAACCACGACCCGCCACTCCGCACTCTCGCTTTGCCTGGCCATTGCTTCACTGCAGATGTGGCAGCCGTGTTAATCGGCTGCCTGTTCCTTTGCAGGAGCCTTGGGCATGCCTAGCGACAGCAGCGGGCAAGCTTCGTTTCCCCCCACCTTGGCTTCAAGGGGACGTCCCAGGGTGGGGACGTATACTTTCCTGTGTCGGCGGCGCTGCCGGCACATAATATGCGGCGGCGTAGGAGAAAAGAGTGCCCGTTGATCCTGCATCACCATCCAGCTTCCCGACATCCTTGTACCGCTCATTTCGTTTAATACAGCTATGTTTTGAAGCTACCACTTCAAGCTTCTTGGGCCACCTTCGACGCTTTAGCCCCCCGCACCCATCCGTGTTCCTTATTAGAATATACCCCCACCTACCTCGCATTCCGGCCGATAGCGGCCCAATCCGGGACCTCCCATCTGGACTGTAAAAAATCAATACAAAGTGGCCGTTCTTCTTCTCAACATCGTCTTTCTTGTCGTCGACGATGCGAAAAGCGTGGCAGGAATGGGACGCGGCGCACATCGCGCGCGGCAGTCAATCTGGGCCCGCCCATCCTTACTGTAAAAAATCAATACAAAGTTTTCGTTTTTTCATCTCAGCATGGCCTGCCTTGTCGCCGACGGTGCGAAATATGTGGCAGCAATGAGACGCGGCGCACATATGGGACGCGGCGCACCTCGCGCGCGGCCGTCAATCCGGGCCCGCCCATCCTGATTGTAAAAAATCAATACCAAGTCTCCGGTTTTTCCTCTCAGATGGCCTCCCTTGTCGCCGACGGTGCGAAATATGTGGCAGGAATCGGGACGCGGCGCACATCGCGCGCGGACGTCCATGCGGGCTGCGGGCCCTCCCATCCTGACTGTAAAACAACAATACCGAGTTACCGTTTTTCCTTTCATCATGGCTTGTCTTGTCCTCGACGATGCGAAATGCGGGGCAAGAATGGGGCGCGGCGCACAGCGCGCGCGGACTTCTGGAGCAACCCCCAGGCGGGAGGCTGTCAGAAACAATGCCATGCTGATTTTCCTTGCCCACATAGCTGTTCTTGTCGGCCACCCCGCAAAAGTGCATGGCAAGAATTGGGCGCGGCACACCCCCCCCGCTCGAAGTGGATGAAATGACCTTCCCGCTTGGGCGCCGAGCGAAATTTTCTCAAAGTTGCGCTCCCGCTTTGGCTCGGCGCACGTTTTTAGCTCGCCAATTCATTGGGCGCCGGGGCGTTCCAGGAGGCCATGGGGTGACGAATGCCTGGGAGGTTTTTGCTTGTTGAGGCTCTTGGAGGGCCTCCTGAGGCTCCCCGCGGTTTCTTGGCGGCGTCTTCGGCCGTCTGGAGGCCATCTTGGGCGTCTTGGAACGATCTTTCGGCGACTCAGGGCCCCTCGGATCGTCTCGGGGGCGTCTCGGCTCTCTTGGGGCGTTCCTGGGGCGCTCTGGGACCCGGAAGTCAGCGCCGAAGAAGAAAACCATCACTGGGACCGACGTGCCCAGGACCTGCTCGGGGTTCTTTTCGTCCGGGGGCCCCCGGGGGCCGCCTCGCGCGCGCAAACTAGAAGACTGTTAACTAGTTACCGGAGATCTTAGCACGCCTCTGGCCCGTTGAGCTGGCCCGGGACCTGCTCGGGGCACTTTTCGTCCCGGGGCCCCCAGGGGTCGCCCCGCGCGCGCGAACTAGAAGATTGTTGACTAGTTACCGGAGATTTTTGCACGCCTCTGGCCCATTGGGCCAGCGAATTTGTCCCAAGCCTTTCTGAGATCTCGACCCCTTTCTCGGGAGCAGTTTTGCGTCCTGGATATTTTCTTATTGGTCCGGGGGGCCAGAAACCGTTCCCTGGAGGGCGAAGTCGAGGGAAAAACGTGCGAAGTCGACGGAAAAACGCCAGCACGGAGAAAATCTTCTCGTCGAGGATCGAACTTTGCGCCTCGAGCATCGGTGTTCGAGTCTTTCTGGCCCTCGGGGTCCTCTTCTAAGTCACGGCTGGACGCGACTCGAAAAAATGGTGCGTTTGGACCCGGGAGGGGTCCGAAGGCTTCCTTCGGACCGGATCTGGGTTTGGGGGTGCGGCGAGGGGGAAGACAGCAGCCTGTCCGTTGCCTCGAGAATCGGTGTTCGAGACTTTCTGGCCCTCGGGGTCCTCCTCTAAGTCACGGCTGGACGCGACTCGAAAAAGTTGTGCGTTTGGACCCGGGAGGAGTCCGAAGGCTTCCTTCAGAACGGATTTGGGGGGTTTAGGGGTACGGCGAGGGGGAAGATAGCAGCCTGTCCGTTGTGCCATCACTGTTTCTTATGTTGTGGGAGGGCGGGTGGGAATGGGCATGCCATGCTTGACTCGCTCGAGCTGGCTAGCTTGACCCCACCCCACCCCCACCCACCCCAAAAAAAAAGCAGGGAGGTGAGGGGAGGGCACCCCCTTCCCGAAGGGAAGAGGGTTTCGGAAGAGGACAGAAAGACATCGTTAGACTACCTTCGCCAAGAGGGCCAGTGGCACATGCGCTGCGCCGAGGCGGAAGCGCCATTTTCAGAACGACTTTTCGCGTCGATCCATTGGCGTTCTATACTAATGACGAATAAGGAAAGGGAGAGAGGGGGTAGAGGGAGGAGGGGAGAGATTAGTTCATGGTCGATTTGTCGCCGTCCATATACCTTGCTCACTTCTTGTTGTGCCCCCCACTATTGTTTCTTCTTGTATGTATTCCCACGCTCCTCCCTCTACTTCCACAAAACAGACACACATGACATGCGAATGCCTGGATGTCGGGATACGCCAGGGACTGGCACGGGAGCCAGCGGGAGAAGCAGCGGAGCACAAGGACCCGAGTGGGTGCCAATATCTGTAAGAAAAGCCGATGCTCTGCGTTCTGTGCTTTGGGTGCCTCCTCGAAGGCACAGCACGCTGCTGGTGCCGCCGACCCCGGTGGCGGCGTTGGGATCTGGCAGCTACACCGGCAGCACCAGCCGGGCTGCGCTGCCCTTTTCGACCTGTCCGCGGCCGCGGTTGCGCCGTTCGATGCGCACAAGACGGGCAGGGGGGCCGCAGGGAGAAGGAGGAAGAGGACGACGACGACGACGACGACGACGACGACGACGACGACGACGAGAAGGTTGAGGAGGAGAAGTAGACCGATGCGGACTGCCAACAGTTGCGTGCTCGCAAACCGCCTGCAAGCCAGACAAAGCCGACGATCTCTAAGGAACAGAACAAGGTGTTGCTCCGAACAAGGTGAAAGATGGGAAACACAGACGGAACCAGCTGTCACATGTGACGACATGGGTTCGCTTCGTGATTGGGTACATTAATTCGTTCGATGTTGTGTTCCAGTGCTTGGTCAGCCGTGGTTGCTTTGCTTTGCGTTGCGTTGCAACGTATTGGATTAAAGTACATCGGTGTTGAGTCATAAATCTTAAGCCATTCCGCCGCCCCCCAGACGAACTGAGGCCTGATAGGCGTGTTGGCGGGCGTCTTCAAGCCTCGTCAGAGTTTCCTGGGCGTTTGCTGGCTGGCTGTTTCTTGGACGCCGTCGCGCGCATGGGATGCCTTCAAATGTCGGGGTGCGTGAGAGCCGTGGCTGCCGCGCAGTCGCTACTTCGCGCATGGGGTCACTCATCCTGCACTTCTCGGGAGGGAGCATTGAAATATGTTGCGCGTCGCACGTGAAGCGAGATGCTCCCAGAGTGACGTCGCGGATGGTCGACATAATCTTTCATCTTGGGAGTCGGAGCATGAAGGCAGGAAAGGAGGAGGAGATCGAGGACAACGGGACGGTTTGTAATGTTGTCCGGGCTCTGTTTGAGGCCCCTTCGTGGAGTTGGAGGGGTGTTTGGGGGGATTCTCGGGAGCTTTCGGGGGTCTCATTTGAACAGTTTTGAAGCCTCGTGGAGCTTATGCGGGCATCTTCGGGACCTGCTGGCGGCCCACGTAGCGGCCTCTTGGGGGCTGTGTGGGGGCCTCTGGGGGTATTGCCTCTCCTGGGGCTTTTCTTGGGGCCACATTGAGGTGTGTCTTGGCCGTCTTGTGGGCCTCTTGGGCCGTCTTGGGGCCCTCCTTAGCCGTCTCGGGGCCGTTTTGAGGGTCTCTTGGGCTGGCTTGGGCCAGTTTGGGGGGCCTCGTGGGCCGCCTTGAGCGTGCAGACGCCAGAGAATCGTGAACGCAAAAATCATGCAAAACTGAAGGGGGAAACATGCGTGTGGCCTCTTGAGGCCCTTTGGGGAGGTCCTCTTGGGGCTTTCTTTCGGCGTCTCCAGCCGTCTTGACATTATTTAATCGCTTCGCTCATTCCGCCGGCCCATACAGTCTGGGAGGCATCGCGCTCTGGGCGGCGTGCGGAAGCCATTGTGTGAGAGGGCGCGGTGGTGAGAAGAACAGCTCACCCCACCCGGCTTTCCGGGCTTTCCGGCGTAAGGAGGGCTTCTTCGCGGCACTTGTGAACGCTCCTGGACAGTGCTTTTTGGGTAGGTTCTTGACGCTTGTTGCAAGTCTGTAGGGGCCCCGTTGGGAGTCTACCGAAAGGAGAGCACATTGTAGCATCGCTTGCACTTGCTTGCGTGCTCGGGGGGGCATTTGGGGGGCCTCCTGGGGCCGCTTGGGGGACTCTTGGGGGCCTCCTGAGGGCCCCGTGGGGGCCTCTTGGGGCCTCTTAGTGGCCTCGTAGGGGCTTCTTAGGGCCGAGGGCTCGAATTGTTGTTTCGTGTTCCCTCTCTGGGGCCCCTTTGGGGGCGTTCTTGGGGCCCTCTTGGACCGTCTTGGAGGCTTCTTGGGCCGTCTTCGAGCCCTCTTGGGCCATCTTGGGGCCCTCTTGGGGGCCTCTTGGGCCCTCTTGGGGCGATCTTGGGGGCCTCTTGGGCCGTCTTGGGGCGTCGGGAAGCCGAAAAGGTGGAAGCTCCAAAATGTTTCAAAAACCTAAGGAAAAACAATGAATTTTGCCTCTTGGGGCCCTCTTGGGAGTGCTCTTGGAGGCCTCTTGGAGCGTCTGGGGGCTATCTTGTGCGTCTTGGAGCGATCTTGTGGCATGTCGGACCCCTCGTGTACCATCTTGGGGGCCTCTTGGGGGCCTCTTGGCCTTGCTTGGGGCTCTCGGGGACGTCTCGGAGCCCTGTTGGTGCGCTCATGGAGCGCTCTGGTGGAGTCGCCCGAGGATCAGCCGGGAGTCGCCCGGGGTTCTTTTCGTCCGGGGACCCCCAGGGGCCGCCCCGCGCGCGCGAACTAGAGCACGCCTCTGGCCCGTTGGGCCGGCGAATTTTGGGTATCCTTGAGGCCTCTCCAGCGCTCAGCTATTCTGGGGCCATCTTAGGCAGCATCTTGGGATCTTGGCGGCCCTGGAGGGTGGATTTGCACCCTCGAGAGGCCCCAGGTGTGCGCTGGGGGAGGGAGCCCCGGTTCGCCCCCCCCTCCAACGCGATGTTGGACCCTGGGGGGGGGGGGGGAAAGGGGGAGGGGGACAGCCAAATGTTTGAATTACATCGATGCTGATTCCATTTTTGTCCGCCATTCCGCCGACTCTTAAGTCGGGCCTGTCCAATTTGAGCGACAGATAGTCCAGGGACGATGTTTGTTGGTGTTTGTGGGTATTGTTTGAGCATTTGGGGGGTATTTTTGATTTCGTCCAAGATCCGCCTGCAGAGGGGTCATGCACGACCTAAGCCTACTCAAAAAAGGGAGATGAGAATTTCGTATGTGTTGTTCGCCATTTCCCGTCGTACTGCCTGCATGATTCAGGGGTCCTTGCGAGGTTCCCCTCTTGGCACTCTTTTGGACCCTCTTTGATCCGTCTTGGGGCCGTCTTCGGGGCCTCTTGGGCGGTTTCGGGCCCGTCTTGGGTGCCTCTCGGGCCGTTTCGGTTTTTTGGGGAGCCCGAACTGGCAAGCAAATAAAAGTGAATCAAAAACCAATGGAAGAACAAGGTTACGTGCATATTGAAGCCGGCTTGGGGTTCCTCTCTTGGGGCCCGCCTGGGGG
>CAUYUJ010003395.1:70000-75000 GCA_963575745.1 Prorocentrum cordatum | reverse complement strand
GGGCAGGGGCCCCAGGGAGGCCCCCAGGAGGCCCCCGAGGGTCTTTTGAGGCCAAAAGGAACCACCGTCCAAAGCGGTCGACCCTCGAATCTCGGAGATCGAAGACCTCTCCCCCAGGGCCCAGCCTCGCCCGGGTCGGCTCCGAGAACGTCCCGGGGCGCTCGAAGATCTTCGAAGCGGAGCTGTCGTCGTCGCCGAGAGGGTCGGGGCACCTCCCCCTCGACATCCGGCGCGCCTCCAACGAGGCGGCCGGTCCGACGCCATGTCTGGCCCCCGGGGGGGCCGGGCTCGGGCCTCGGGGCGGTAATTAAAAGAAAACCACTCGGGATGGAACTCGGTCCTGGGGGCAAAAACACTTACGCTGTGGAACAAAACGACGACGCCCACGACGACGACGACGGCGACGACGGCGACGACGACGACGACAAGGACGACAAGGACGACGACGACAAGGACGACGACGACGACGACGACGACGACGACGACGACAACAACAACATCAGCATCAACATCAACAACAACAGCAGCAGCAGCAACAACAACAACAGCAACAACAACAACGACAACAACAACAACCTTAACAACACCAACAGCAACAACAACAACAACAACAACCACCACCACCACCACCACAACAACAACAAGAACAACAACAACAACAACAACAACAACGACAACAACAACAACACCAACACCAACAACAACAACAACAACGACGACGACGACGACAACAACAACAACAACCACAGCAACAACAACAACAACAGCAACAACAACAACAACAGTATCAACAACAACAACAACAGCAGCAACAACAACAGCAACAACAACAATAACAGCAACAATAGCCGCAGCAACATGAACCAACCAACCAACCAACAAACCAACCAACTTACCACAACCACAACCACAACCACAACAACCACAACAACAACAGCAACGACAACGACAGCAGCAGCAGCAACAACAGCGACGACAACAACAACAACCACAACAAACATTTAAGACTGTCGCTCTTATCTGCTAGCGGGCTTTTCAACACGTATATCCCGAACCCTCGATACCCGTCCTCTTCGTCCTAAAATTGCACCCCATTGGGGGTATACATCTTTTTTACCTGCAACGTGTATTTCGTGCAGCCCCTAAGGCAGGGGAAGAGATGACGGATGGAAGGAAGCGACAAGGGGAAGGGAGGAGGATGGAGCACGAGAGAGAGAGAGAGAGTAACAGGAGGGGGGCTAGGAGCAGAAAACATGTGGCAGAACCAGACGGGCGGATCGGGCGGGTAGACCCTAACGGGCGGGTCGGGAAGGCGGGCCCAAACGGCAAGGTCGAGCAGGCGGGTTGCTGAAGCGTGAGTCCAGCATGAATCTCGAGGATGTCTCGAGCGATGGCGGGATTCCCAAATAAATCGTTAGGAAATCCACAGCGAGAGCGTGATTCCTGAGTGTCGAGGGCGCAGCGTCTGAATGAATGGCGAGGCAGTCCCACGCGAGAGCGCGATTCCCCTATCAATTGTGAGGATGTCCCGCGCGAGAGCGAGATTCGGGCATAAATTGTGAAGGAATATCAGGCGGGAGCCGCTGTTGTTGTAAACCGGGGGCCAGGGGCATAGTTTGGTGACCCCTCGCTTTCCCTTGTAAAAAACAGGGTGCGAGCCCCAGGAGAAGCACATTAATTGAAGAAGATAAAGGAGGATGGGATCAACAATCATTATTCTCGAGAAATGGGAAATCATATAATCACAACAACAACAACAACAACAACAACAACAACAACAATTACTAGCACGTGGGGACACTCCGTTCTCACCAGTGCCAGGGTTTTCATAGGAGGCGGGCAATACCCCCACTTTGTGGGGGGGCCGGTTCAAGCTCTACCAAATTTCCAAACGACTCTTCGCCACCACCCACACCCAGCTTCCCGCCCTATGACGTTCGGACACTTCACTTCGTGGGATGCGGACGACCGTGGCTACTATTCAGGGCCCCGCGGCCGACGACGACGGCGTGCGCGCGCGAAGAAAAAACGAATGTGTCCCGCATGGTATTATTTGACAGGGATGATGGCCCTGGCAGGTGCGCAACCGTTGTCGCAGAAGTTCGAAAAAGTTGCTCGCAAAAGCCCGTTTGACAGAAATGTTTAAAAAGTGTTGGGTTTCCTACGAATCCGCAAGAGCGCGCGGGATGAGATTTTGACAATTTTTTGTTGAAAAACCATTGGTTTTTTGATGTTTTTATGTTAAAATCGCTGCGAACACTAAGGTTTTGGAAGGATTTCGTCTTGCGCGCGCGAATGTCCACTTTACCTTATTTTTTGCAAGGGATTCTTGAAATTTGATTATATTAGAACAAGAAATGTCATTTTCTATTGTTTTTTGCAAGGGAAAGCGGATTACAACAAAACAACCGGATCCTGTACACACCCTCTTTTCTGAGGCTTCCTCACGAAAATGATGAAAATGTAGCTGCGGCCTAGGCGGCGCAGGGGGGGCGCGCACCAGGGGGCCCAACAATAATTATTCTTTAGAATAAATAATGTTCAACAACAACAAGACACGCACTGCGCGGTGTTTCCACACAATATGTGTTTGGTGTTCCTTGTGCATGTTTTCGACACAGGTCGGGAGGTACAAAGGCCTACGCATCGAGCAAGTCGGGGCCGCAGCGCGACGTCTCCGCCGCCAGGCTGGCCACGAAGGGCTGCGGCTGCGGCAGCCGCTCGCGCGGCCAACGGAGGCCACGAGGGGTCCCGCGCCAGCGCTGCTCGCCGCCATCGTCGCCGCCGCCGCCGCCGCCTACGACGACCGCGACGGCAACGGCGACGGCGACAGCGAAGACGTCCTCGTCGCCGTCGCCACCGCCAGACATCCTGGCCTCCCCCCCACCCCGCCAGCGGGGCGGGAGCGCCTGCTCTGGGATGCCATGGCCAGCGGGCCTGGGGGCCTCGGATGCGGCGGCGCCGGCAGCGCGGGAGGCGGACGAAGGGTTGGCCGGCAAATCGACTCGCAACGAATCGGATCGCAGGCGGCCTTGGTTGGCGGCAGCGCCGCCGCTCACCCAAGCCGCCGACCTCCGCACGACGGCGGCGACGAAAGGCGAGGAAGACGACGACGACAGACAACGGACGACCGACGAAGGCGATGACGAACGGCGACGGACGACGCCAGCGACGGCGGCAGCGACGACGACGACAGCCACGAAGACGACAACGACGACGACGACGACGACGACGACGACGACCGATGATCGACGACCGACGACCGACGACCGACGACCGACGCCCGACGACCGACGGCCGACGACCGACAACGACGGACGACGCCCGACAACCGACAACGACGGACGACGCTGGACGGACGGCGGCGACGACGACGACGAAGACGAGGAGAATGATGATGATGATGATGATGATGATGATGATCATGATGATGATGATACTAATACTGATGATGATGATGACGATGACGATGACGATGACGATGATGCTGATGATGATGATGGTGATGATGATGGTGATGGTAATGGTGATGGTGATGGTGATGGTGATGGTGGTGATGATGATGAATACGGTGATGGTGGTGATGATGAATATGATGATGATGGTGGTGATGATGATGATGGTGATGGTGATGATGATGATAATGATCATGGTGATGGTGATGATGATGGTGATGATGATGATGGTGGTGATGGTGATGGTGATGGTGATGGTGATGGTGATGGTAATGATGATCATGGTAATGATGATGATGATGATGATGATGACGGTGATGATGATGATGATGCTGATGAAAAGGACGACGATGATGACGATGACGATGACGATGACGACGATGATGATGATGATGACGACGACGACGACGATGATTATGATGATGATAATGACGATGATGATGATGGTGGTGATGGTGGTGATGCTGATGCTGATGGCGATGGTGATCATGATGGTGGTGATGACGATGATGATGATGGTGATGATAGTGACGATGACTATGACGATGACGATAATGATGATGATGGTGATGATGATGATGACGGTGATGATGATGATGATGATGATGGTGGCATGATGACGATGACGATGACGATGACGATGACGATGACGACGATGACGATGATGATGACGACGATGATGATGATGGCGGTGGTGGTGATACCGCTGATAATGATGGTGGTGATGATGACGGTGATGAGGATGATGATGATGATGATGATGGTGGTGATGATGACGATGAGGGTGATGGAAAAGACGAAGCACTGACTGAAGAACAACCGAACACATAATGAGCCAACTGTAAAGAAGAGAAGAACGACGAAGAAGAACAACGACAACGAAGACGAAGACGAAGACGACGAACGCCGCGGAACTGCAGTACATGGCCGGGTGTTCGGGGCACGAGGAGTCATGATAACAGATAAAGGAGCAGGAGGCAGGGGGGAATATCGCAGAGAGGGCATGAATCAAACCAAGACGTTTTCGGGAAGGGGGGAGGATGAAGAAGGACCTGCAGAAGAAGAGGGGAACGAGGACGACAAAAAGAGGATGAAGATGAGCATGAGGAAGGGACGAGGACGGGGAGCAAGACGGAGAGGGGAAGGGGGAAGGAAAGAAGGGAGGGGAAGGGGAAGCGGAAGGGGGGGGGGGCTTCCCTTCGTCGACGATTCTGCTGCATGGCTTCGCAAGCCTTGCATTTGTAGCACTCGAACCGCTTGACAAAATTCCGCTCGCCACAGGACTTGTTCTCGCAGTACCAGTCTCTGCTTCTGTCCTGGCCCAGGCTGGCCCAGGACTGAGGGGAACAGATACAATAGCAGGACGGAGCGGCAATCCACAAACTCTATCCTCCACTGGCGCGTTAGAGGCCTCCCAAATGGGGTCCGAGGAGACGTGGTCGGAGAATCTCGCAACATCGCCAATGCATCGCCAATGCATCGGCTATGCATCGGCGCCGTCGGCGTGGAGAACATCGGGCTCCACCTCGAGCCGCATCGACAACG
>CAUYUJ010003395.1:50000-65000 GCA_963575745.1 Prorocentrum cordatum | reverse complement strand
GGATTGCCAAACGGTTGCCTTCCAATGGGGCTCTTCCCTCAGTGAAATTGAACCCCTGTATGGGGCCTATGAAGGGGCACTTGGGGGTGGGTTCATTCCAGTATCGTTCATGGGTTTTTTGGTTTAGACTGGTCCTCCTCCTCCTCCTCCTTCCCCTCCTCCTCCTCATCCTCCTCCTCCTCCTCCTCCTCCTCCTCCTCTTCGTCCTCCTCCTCCTTCTCCTCCCCCACTTCCTCTCCATCGTCTCTCTCGTAATCCTGACGTTCGCGGAACTCCCCGTCCGCGCCCTTGCCATTTCGCTCTCTGACGTTCTTCGCCCCGGTAATACTGCAGTTTCCCCCGCGTGCTTCCAAACAGCCTTTTCCGCTGCCCCGCCCTTGATTAATCCCCCCCCCCTCACGCCCGCGGATGACGCACACGCGCATGCGCCCAACTACACACGGGGTACATTCCAATGATGGCGACCGTGTGGATTGCCACGACACCGCTATTGTCAGAGGTTGTGGAGGCAAATCCTGCCCATAACTCAAAAGACCAGATTCAGTTGCTCACGGTTCTGCCCTACGAACACTTAAACCCAGGAGCGGACCTTCGGGCACTGGCGATGAAAAATCGGTTCGCCGAGTACTCCCTCCGCCACTTCCTCATTGTAATCATTCGCCTTTTCTGCCTTTGCCTGATCGCTTTGGCCCCCCAAATGTCCCCATACATGCCCCCCCCTTCCGCCCCCTTCTTTCCCTGTCCCCCATCCCCCTCGGCGGTTGCACCTTCGGCATCACCCTGGGACCCCCAAAGAAATTGAAACGAATCCAGAAGCAGAAACCGTGACGCGCTTGGTTGCGTGACAACCGACCCCGAATCAGAAAATCTGGACTTCCGACGCCGGACATGAACTGACGCTTCCCCGCGAAGTGCCCCACGGCTTACGAGGGGAGACGAGAGGGGCACTGTTTCACGAAGCATGGCGCCGAGCGGGGCTCGGCCCCCTTCCGCGCCCCGCCGCCCCACTCGTTCCGGAGCGGGCGCGCAGGGCCAGAATTAAGTCGGGCCTGTCCCCCTACAGGGAAATGTTCGACGAAAAATAAGAAATACTCAAAACATACTCCCAGATGGCCAAACAATGCTCACAAAATAGTCCCCAGACCATGTTTTGACTACTCTTGAAGATTCCTCCTGTGGAGGGACGAGCCCGACTTAAGGCTACAAAAAGGGAAGCGAGGGGGGGGCACCTCTTCCCCGAGCACGGCGCCGAGTGGGATATTCGGCCGCTCCGCGGGCCGCCGCCCCACCAGGAGCGGCAGCAAGAGAGCCCCACTCGCGCCCCACTCCTCCTCCTCCTCCTCCTCCTCCTCCTCCTCCTCCGAAAGCGCGGTTGGGGAAGCGACGGCCAAGCGGCAACGAGGGGGGCCATCGCGCTGCTCCAAAGGAAGCTGCAGCCTGCAGGGTGCGCATGCCGAAGAGGACGTGAGCGGGAGGGGCAAAGGTGGACGCCCGAAGTGGGTACGGAAAAAATGGGTACCATGCCCAACAGCAAATGTTGCCCCAAACCAGCAGCGGCCGCTGTGGGGCAGGCGGCCTTCTGTGTCAAGTGGACGCAGGCCGCGGCGGCGCGGACAGCGAACTCTCTTCAAAATGAACAGGAACTGCTGTTGGGCACTGTACTCCAGATTTCGTAATAAAAGGGAGGGGGTCTGGACCCTCCAAGACAAGCCATTTCAGACCTCCCCCGTGGGAGAACCCTCCAAAACATCGTCCCCAGACCCCCCAGGCCCTCCAAGATAGCCTGGAAGAGACCCCCCCCCGAGATGAGACCCCCCTCCCTCTTTCCGTACCAATTCCGTGCGTGCAGGGCAAAAGGCGACTCTCTCTCCCTGGGGCGGCCTGACCGAGGGGGGGGGGGGGGGGCCCGCGCGCGGGCATGTGGCCCCCCTGCGAGCTCCTTCCCGGGGAGGAAGGCCCCGCCTGGGTCCTCGAAAAGCGAAGAGGGAGAGAGGGAGAGAGAGGGAGAGAGGGAGAGACCCAGACATGCTTGCGTCGTAAAAAATTCAGGACGGAGGTTTTTCGCCGTTTTCGGGCTCTGGAGGCCTTCGCCGGGCCTCGGGACCGTCAAAAAACGAGTCAGGATGAAAAACCGGCCCCGGGGAAAGGGTCGGGACTTCCGGGGGCGCCGTCCTGAAGAAATCAGGACGTCGCATGTCTGGGGAGAAGGAGAGCCCTCGCCTCCCGCGGTCGCGCGGACCAGAGACGGAGGCCCCACGACGCGACTGGGTCGCAAGTTGCTCCCCTGCGGGGGCCGCCCGTGCTAGAGCCTGGGGAGCCCATGGCCGGACGCCAAGAGGGGAACCACCCACTGTCGAATACGCTCGCCGCGCAGGGCATTCCTGATAATACTGCGCACAGGCGGGCAACCTCCTGGTCAACTGCCAAGAGGCCACCCTCCCGTTCAGCAGCCAGCCGCGGGCCGGGAATTCCAAGAAGGGCCAAAGCTACGCCGCTAGTCGGCGCAACGGCACTGGAAACATATATCGTCACTCCCCATCGCAGACCCCCTGCCCGCGTTGTGGGAGGCCTCTTTGAACTCCGCGCCCGCTGGTCTAGCCATACCGGGTCTTGCGGGACCACCTCCTACAGGGGTCTTTGGGAACGGTAGACCCCACTGCAGTTGCCCCCCACATTGCCCCCCAGATCCCATCTGGCCGGCGCCCCCACTTGTGAACTGGTAGCTATGCGCCGACATCGCCTCGGCCAGCCCGTTCTGAGGCTCGTGCGCCTCCCGGAGGTAGACGTGAAGGCGCTGGTCTTCCACCTCCCAAAACTCCCGAGCATCTCCAAGTCCTGGATGGCGCGGCACATCGCCGCAGCCCCCCCCTATCCTGAGAGAGTGGCTCCCAGTATGCGAGGGGTGAATGCCAACCGCCGTCACCGTCTGACCCAGGAAGTCCCTGATGTCCTGCCCCCGGATCGGGATCCGTTCGTCGTCTCGGAAGGGCGGGAGGTCGCCCTCTGATGTTTACCTCTGAGGTGCCAGCCGATCCAGTTCGGCAGGGGCTCTCGCCAGGCAGATGGCACTCCCTGCGGCGAGGCGGCGTCGGCACCACCCGAAATTATACTGGAATGTTTTCCTTCCTGTGATGTAGACGACCGCCTCATCTGCTCCTCCAAAGGTTGAGCAGACCGCCCCCTGAGCCCGAGGGGCGCCGCCCCTCCCGCAAAGGGCCACGCCGGTGACCCGGGGTTCACGGGGGTCCCCCCAGTACTCCAGAGCGCTGAGCATGACAGAGAATGTCACCGAGACGGCCGCCCACCGGGCCGCGTCCTCCAGCATGCCCGTGTCCAGTTCCTCCTGAAGCCTGGCCGACACCCTGGCGGCGACCGGACACTCGCCGGTCTGCTCGGCCCCCAGCCGACGCCGCCCCCCCAGGGCTAGCCAGAGACGGGGCGCCAACTCCAGCAGTCTGGGCAGCTACCACGCGGTAGTGGTGGACGGCCATCAGCTTCGCCCTCATTGCCCCCTCCGAGCGCTGCTGGAAGCACGCTTTCCGTGACCCCTCCTGCACCGGTGGGGTCATGGGTACGGCATCCGATCCCCAGGACCTCCCACCTGGTGCGCACGGGAAGTCGGCAAGGGGGAGCCCCATCTCGCCGCACCAATGTCAACGGTTGGGCGACAAGGGGTGGTCGCCAGCTGCTGATGAACGATATCAGCCCCCCGTCCCCGAGAGGCCCACCGCGGGCTTAGGCACCCTTAAGTCTAGAGAAGCACAATTTGGAACCTCCCCCTGGGTTTAACTCACCTATAGCGGGATCTATAAGTCCTTTTTCCTCCTCCTCCTCCTCCTCTTCCTCATTCCTCTTCCTCCTGTTCACCCTCCTCCTCCTCCTCCTCCTCTTCCTCCTCCTCATCATCCTTTTCATCCTCTTCCTCCTCCTCCTGCTCCTCCTCCTTCGCCTCTTCCTCCTCCTCCTCCTCCTCCTCCTCCTCCTCCTCCTCCTCCTAGTAGTAGTAGTAGTAGTAGTAGCAGCAGCGGCAGCAGCAGGAGTAGTAGTAGTAGTAGTAATAATAGTAGTAGTAGTAGTAGGAGGAGGAGTAGTAGTAGTAGTAGTAGTAGTAATAGCAGTAGTAAGTAGTAGTAGTAGTAGTAGTAGTACTAGTACTAGTAGTACTAGTAGTACTAGTATACTAGTAGTAGTAGTGGTAGTGTAGTGGTAGTGTAAGTAGTAGTAGTAGTAGTAGTAGTAGTGTAGTAGTAGTAGTAGTAGTAGTAGTAGTAGTAGTAGTAGTAGTAGTAGTAGTAGTAGTAGTAGTGGTAGTAGTAGTAGTAGTAGTCTAGTCGTAGTAGTAGTAGTAGTAGTAGTCGTCGTAGTCGTAGTCGTAGTCGTAGTAGCTGTAGTAGTATCATTGTTGTTGATATTACTATTAGCATGTGATTACGATTATGCTGATGGGTCGTAGTATCGTTACTTTGCGTAGTAGGAGTAGTAGTATGAGTAGTAGCATTAAAATTAGTAACAGCATGTTTAGTATTAACAGCATTACTACTAGCATTACTACTACTACTACTACTATTACTACTACGACTACTACTACTACTACTACTACTACTACCACTACTACTACCAGTATGTGTATAATTCTGACCATTGCTTAATGTTTGTATGATTGTTAGTGTGGTTATGGGTCGTATAACTAATAATAACAAAAGTGTTGCGCGTTCTACTATCATTGAGATTTGCTGTTTCGCATTACTGATAGTACGACTACTCATACGACTACTACTACTGCTACTACTACTGCTGCTACTACTACTACTCCTACTACTACCACTACTACTACTACTACTACTACTACTACTACTACTACTACGACTACGACTACTACTGCTACTACTACTGCTACTACGACTACTACTACTACTACTACTACTACTACTACTACTACTACTACTACTACTACTAGCATTAGCAATAGTATTACTCGCATTCCTATAGCACTATCATGATCAGAATTACTGTACTCGTCTTACGCATCAGCATCATCATCAGACTCATCGTCATCAGCAGCATCAGCATCGTCCTTATCATCATCGTCATCAGCATCAGCAGCATCATTCTTTTTACTATCAGCACCATCACCATCACCATCACCATCACCATCATCAGTATCATCATCACCATCATCAGTATAATCAGCATCATCATCATCCTCAGCTCCAACCTCATTATCATCCCTTTAATCATCATCAGAATCATCACCATCACCATCACCATCATCATCGTCATCATCGCCATCATCAGCATCGCCATCTTCATAGTCACCATCACCACCAACATCATCATCATCATCACCATTACCACAACCACCATCATCATCATCAACATCATCATCAACATCATCAGCATAATCATCATCAGCATCATCTCCTTCTTCTATATTATCATCACCACACCATCAGCATGATCATCATCGTCATCGTCGGCATCATCATCGTCACCATCATCCTCATCATAATCACCACCACCACCTTGGTAATTATCACCATCGTCATCATCGTCATCATCAACATCATCGTCATCCTGCTTCCCCCCCTCCTCGCCCCCCTCTCCATCCTCTTCCTGCCCCCTCCTCCTCCCCCCCCCCCCGCCCCCCACCTCGTCCCCATCCCTTCTCGCTCTCCTGGGGCCCGCGAAGGCCCAACAATAACAAAAACAAAAATTGTCCTGGCGAAGGACCCAACCATACGCAGTTGTGAATAATGCATGTGTTGGTATCGTCTTCGGTGGAGCTCCCTATGGGGCACGAAGCGTGTGAGGGGTGTGCCGGCATGGGTGCGAGGGTGTCATCGAGCGCAGCCACTGGGACCTTCGGTGGAGCTCCCCATGGGGCCACGAAACGTGTGAAGGGTGTGCAGAAATGGGTGCGGTGGCGCCATGCGAGCGCAGCCACAGGGGCCTTCGGTGGAGCTCCTTGTGGGACCACGAAACGTGTGAGTGGTGTGCCGAAATGGGTGCGGTGGTGTCGCCCGAGCGCAGCCACTGGGGCCTGCAGTGGAGCTCCCTATGTGGCCACAAGACGTGTGAGGCGTGTGCCGACATGGGTGCGGTGGTGTCATGCGAGCGCAGCCACTAGGGCCTGCGGTGGAGCTCCATACGGGGCCACGAAACGTGTGAGCCGCTTGCCGAAATTAGCGCGGTGGCGCCATGCGATCGCAGCCTCTGGGGTTTTCGGTGGATCTCCTGATGGGGCCACAAAACGCATGACGGACGTGCCGAAATGGGTGCGGGCGGTGTCATGCGAGCGCAGCCACTGGGGCCTGCGGTGGAGCTCCCTATGGGGTCACAAGACGTGTGAGGGGCGTGCCGACATGGGTGCGGTGGTGTCATGCGAGCGCATCCAGTGGGGTTTTCCGTGGAGCTCCCTCTGGGTCCACGAAACGTGTGAGGGGTGTGCCAAATTGGGTGTGAGGGGGACGCATGCGGGCGGTGGCAATGGGGCCTTCGGTGGAGCTCCCTATGGGGCCACGAAGCGTGTGAAGGGTGTGCCGAAATGTGTGTGTGTGTGGGGGGGGGGGGGGGGGGGGACGCATGCGGGCGGTGGCACTTGGCCCTTCGGTGGAGCTCCCTATCGGGCCACGAAACGAGTGAGGGGTGTGCCGAAATGGGCGTGAGGGACGGATGCGGGCGGTGGCACTGGGGCCTTCGGTGGAGCTCCCTATGAGGCCACGAAACGTGTGAAGGGTGTGCCGAAATGTGTGTGGGTGACGCATGCGGGCGGTGCCACTGGGGCCTTCGGTGGAGCTCCCTATGGGACCACGAAACGTGTGAGGGGTGTGCCAAATTGGGTGTGGGGACGCATGCGGGCGGTGGCACTGGGGCTTTCGGTGGAGCTCACTATGGGGCCACGAAACGCTGTACTTGGTGGGTGAAACGCAAGGAGGAAGGAGGAGGGGGAGGAGGGAGGAGGTGGAGGAGGAAGGAGAACGCGGGGACCGTCCCTTCAAAACGAGGAACCAACACCACAGGATGGTTGGGAATAAAAACTGAGCCCAGCGCGACCAATTGTAAGGGAAAGTTTTCTACTGCATGAGCGCAGTGCTTGGCATCACTTGGCATTGCTTGGCATTGTTTGGCATTGTTTGGTACTGCTTGGCATTGCTTGGTATTGTTTGGCCTTGCTTGGCATTGCTTGGCATTGCTTGGCCTTGCTTGGCATTGCTTGGCATTGCTTGATATTGATTGGCGTTGTTTGGCATTGTTTGGAGGCGGGCAACCTGGGGAACCAGGGGAACCCGAGGTTCCCAAGGAACCCGGGGATGCCGGAAAACTTGAGAAACCCAAGGAACCAAGGGAACCCTGGGAACCAGGACCCCGGGAACCCCAGGAAACCCAGAGAACACGGGGAACCTGGGGAACCCAGGAAAACCGAAACCACGGCGAACCCGGGGAACCAGGGGAACTCGAGGACTCGAGGACCCCGGAAACCCGAGGAAACTCCGAGAAACGGGCAACGATACAATGTGAGGCACTGGAAGCGGAGAAGCCGAGGAAGACGGGGAGCCCCGAGCAACGGGCAAAGCAACACTCCGAGGCGCCAGCCTTTCACCCGGTAAGAGCCCCTTACGAAAGCCGAAGTGGGGAACGAACCTGCACCAGCACGCAAAACCGAAAACACGACACAAACTGCCTGCCGCCGTCAGCACCTCCGCGCGCGCGCGCGTCCTCCTCCTCCTTGCCGCCGTAGAAGGGCACCCCTTTCTCACCAGGCCCCTTGGGCCTGGGAGGCTCCCTGGGGCCCTTGCGGCGGCGGGGGGGGGGGCGGGCGGCCGCGCCGTGCGCCGCGCAGGGGCGGGGGGAGCAGGGGAGGAGGAGGGGGAGGAGAGGGGGAAGAGGGGGAGGAGGGGGGGAAGAGGAGGAGGGGGGAGGGGGCAGGGAGGGGGGAGGGGGAGGTTTGGACCGAGGAGGAGGAGGAGGAGGAGGAGGAGAGGAGGAGGGGAGAGGAGGAGGAGGAGGAGAGAGGAGGAGGAGGAGGAGGAGGAGGAGGAGGAGGAGGAGGAGGGAGTGGGAGGAGGAGGAGGGGGAGGAGGGGGAGGAGGAGAGGGAGGAGGAGGAGGAGGAGGAGAGGAGGAGGAGGAGGAGGCGGAGGAGAGAGGAGGAGGAGGAGGAGGAGGAGGAGGCGGAGGAGGCGGAGGAGGAGGAGAAGCGGTGGCGATCTCAGCGTCTGTCCACAGGGCTGGTGCTATCTATCGCTCAGCCTCGTAGGGCCAAGCGTAAGACCCCCTAGGGAGGAGGGACGAGCATCGACGGAGCAAACGGGGGTACCGATCAGGCCTCAGCGATGGCGCACAGGGGGGGAGGTGGTTGGATTGCCGTGTACTAGCGGAAGCCCTGAACTGGAGGCGGCGCCGTCATGGCCGCTCTTGTCCGACATCTCCAATGTCGCATCGTCGGGCTGGCAAGCCACGTGGCGGAGGTACCCCCGCCGACCGTGCGAGGCCGAGGCGGAGCTCGACGTCACGTCGAGGCTGCCAGCCGCGGTCTGCCACGCGGCGGCCGCTGGCCCGATGGGCGACCTGCCCCGCCGAACTCTGCCCGGCGGGAGGTGGCCAGCCACCCCGTGCCCAGGGCTCACGGAGGAGGCGCACGAAATCGGCGGGCACGGCGTGGCGCAGGAGGCGCCACGCCGTGCCCGCCGAACTCTGCCCGGCAGGGAGGAGGCGCACGAGGAGCGGAAGCAGAGCTCATTGGTGAACAAGGCGGGAATGAGGGGAAGACGTCATGTTCTTCCTGCTCCTCCTCTCCTCCTTCTCCTCCTCCTCCTCCTCCCTCCTCCCTCCTCCTCCTCCTCCTCTTCCTCCTCCTCCTTCTCCTCCTCCTCCTCCTCCTCCTCCCCCTCCTCCTCCTCCCCCTCCTTCTCCTCTCCTCCTCCTCCCCCTCCCCCTCCCCCTCCTCCCCCTCCTCCTCCTCCTCCTCCTCTCTGGGGGTGGGTGGTGGAACAGCAGGCAAGCATGCTGAATGCTACCGTCAAAGCTGGTGGCAAGGTTGCGCAAGATACGGACACAAGCCCCTTGGACGCCCGTGTTGATGCTCTTTAAAAAGGGGGGGGGGCCCATCGAGAGTCGCCAAGGATGAAACGAAGATGACCGACGAGGCAACGATGCGCGGGCACCCTGGGGAAATCGATCATCATTACCGTCGGTTCCGACTGTACACCCGTGACACATGCCAGGACCCCCCACACACCCCAGGGCCAGTGGGGGCTCTTGCTAGCAAAGCGCCCGCCGGAGCCCCCCCCTGTCGGGGGAACCTAAACAGCAATGCGCGCAGCGGCGGTCGTCGAGCACCCACGGGGCGATCGACAGCGGCAATACCCCCCCAAGCGACCCCCCCGAGAGCAACGGGTCTTCCGTGCTGCGTGCTCCCTGGGTTCCGCGTCGCGGACGGCATGGGCTCACACCGGCGTCGCCGAGGACGTCATCTGCATAGGACGCGTGCGGAGGCTACAGACATGACACGTATACCGAGGACACAGCACGCCAACGTCACCAACTTGCATGATATTATCCTGTCCGTCTTGCTCGGAAACTTCCTCCCCCATTCCTACTTCTCTCAACATGTATCCCGTTGCACCCCTGCTTCACTTTCCCTCCCCCTCTTCGTGCTCTCTTTTCCATGTTACTCTCACCGTGCCATTTCCTTTACCCGATCCACTTCCAACTCTGACTGATCTCACTCCTCCTACAAAGAGAACGTGGATCCTGCCCCTCCGCCAACCCTCTGTTTTCCATCACCCACCTGCCCCCAACACCTCTCGTCTCGCTTCCCTCCCTTCCCTCGTTTCCCTCCCTCTCCCTCCATCGCTTCTAGCGCTCCCCCGCCCGTGCCCGTGGCCACGTCGCTCCAATTGCAGGTGCAATGCCAGCTGGTTACGCCACAAAAGCATACCCTCCGACAGACTTTGCGTGCACCTACAAGGAGGGTGGCGGTGTATAAAGTCGCTGGCTCTCAGTGGTGATTCATGCACTGCCACCCTCTCCCGGGGGCCCAGGAACAGCCCAGGAACAATAGATTGAAGGGTGTCTGTACATATATATATATATATATATGTACAAATGAATGTACGTAAATACATACAAACATGCATACATGCATACATGCATACTTACCCACACGTACATATACACCTATACATTACATATGCATATGTATGTACATGTGCGTATACATATACACAAACATATACACATACATATACATATACATATACATATAACTATAAATATACATATACATATACGTATAAATGTACATATACATGTACATATACATATACATATACACATGCATATACATATACGTATACGTATACATATACATATACATATATATACGTATACACATACATATACATATATATATACATATACATATACATAACCGTATACATGTACATGTACATATGCATATACATATACATATACATATATATATATATATATACATACATATACATATACCTATTCATGTGCATATACATATACATTACATTCATATACATACATGTACATACACGTATACGTAAACATATACATTTACAGTTTCATACATACAGACAGACAGACGGACAGACAGACATGCATACATACATACACACACATACATGCATGCATGCAAATATGCATACATACATACATGAGTACGTACGTACGTACGTGCAGACATGCATCCATGCATGCATCCATCCATACATACATGCATGCATGCATGCATATATACATACATACATACATACATACATACATACATACATACATACATACATACATACATACATAACTACATGCATACACACATTTATTACATACATCACATACTTACATATATAAATGCATACATATATACATACATGTATGCATACATACATGTATATCTACCTACCTACCTACCGACAGACCTATCTATATTCATATGTATATATACAATCATGCATACATACATACATACGTACATGCATGCATGCATGCATGCATGCATAAATAAATACATACAAACAAACATTTATATATCTATATGTACATACATACATACAGGACTGCAGTGGCGCTTCGCGCCATGCACCTTGGGCCTTGAAATTTGTAATGCAGGCGGAATGGCAGCAGGTCAAGCCGACAAGTTCGCGATAACTCTTGATTGCCTTTTCTGGCATTGCCGCTATAATATTGTTATGCGTTATCCTTCCACCATGCTTATTGTTCCATATTTTCGCCATACCCTGCGCATTCTCCCCATCCTCCTCAGCTCTTTTTTTGCGGAGGCTCCTCCTAGGAGAGCCTCTAGGGGCCTCACAAAAGTTGTTTCAGGCTTTCTTAACGCCTTCTGGAGGCCTCCTGGGCGTATTCTGGGGGCCTCTGGGGGCTTCCTCGGGCCACCCTGCCTCCAACCGCCGTCTCCCTGAACGACCGAAACACGATTTGGAATTCTTCGGAGAGTGTCTTTGGGCCATCTTGGGCCGCCATGGGGCTCTCTGAGGGCCATCTTGGACCCGTGTTGTGCCGTTTTGGGGCTCTCTTGGACTGCCTGGAAGCCCTTTCGGATGGTTGTGGGGCGATTTGGGAGCCTCCCAGGCGGCTTCGGACGCCCAGAAGACCGCCGTCTTGGAGCGTCGGGAAGCCGAAAAGAGGAGAACCCCAAAATTCACCAATAACCCGCAGAAAATCAATCATTTTTGCCTCGGGGGGCCTTCTTGGGAGTGCTCTTGGAGGCCTCTTTGGGGCCGTCCTGGAGGCCTCTTGGGCCATCTTGAGGTCACGTCGGTCACTCTTGGAGCGCTCTTGTGCTGTCTTGGGGTCTCTGGGACGTCTCCGATGACCCCCCTGATCGCCCTAAGTGTGCTGGGAAGGCTTGGCAAAACGCCTTGCGAGGCCCGGTGGCCGCTTCGAGCCCCGTCCGGAGGGCCCCAAAGCCCCAGGTCCGGGAGTCCGGTTTTGGGGGGGGGGAGGGGTGATGGGTTTCCCCCCCGCCCAGGCTTATAAAAATATAGGAAGAGGAATATATGCATGCATGCATGCATGCATGCATGCATACATACATACATACATACATACATACATACATACATATATACATACATTCATACATACATACATACATACATACATACATGCATGCATGCATGCATGCATGCATGCATACATACATACATACATACATACATACATACATACATACATATATACATACATACATACATACACACACATACATACATACATACCTATATACATACCTACTTCTACATATATATGCATATATATAAACATATATATATAGGTACATGTATATGTATACCTGCCTATATACATATACATATACATACATACATACATGTGTGGCGAACTGGTGCACAATCGGCGATCGCAGCGCCGGCCGGTGGGGCCGACGGAGCGCACGTCGGGGCTGCGCTTCTCTGCACGGGACAACCGCGAAAGAGCTTAACATCCTCGGCCCTGAGTCGGAGGCCTCTCAAATGGGGTCCGAGTGGAGGAGGAGAAGGAGGAGGAGGAGGAGAAGGGGGAGGAGGAGGAGCAAGAGGAGGAGGAGGGGGAGAAGGGGAGAAGGGGGAGAAGGGGGAGGAGGAGGAGGAGGAGGAGGAGGAGGAGGAGGAGGAGGAGGAGGAGGAGGAGAGGAGGAGGAGGAGGAGGAGGAGGAGGAGGAGGATGGGGTCGGAGGATCGCGCCGCATCGCCAATGCATCGGCGATGCATCGCCAATGTATCGGCGACGCTGGCATGGAGAGAATCGGGCTCCACATCGAGCCGCATCGCCGATGCATCGGAGATGCGGCGCGATCCTCCGACCCCATCTACTCCGACCCCATCAAGCAGGCCTAGATGAGTCCAATGCCTCCTTCCCTGGCGTGAGTCGGTTTCGCGAGGGTCGGTTTCGCCCCGTCGCTTTCGCCGGAGTCGGTTCTGCCGGAAGAGTCGGTTTTTCGCTGGAGTCGCCGTCGCCGGCGATCGGCTTCGCCCCGTCGGTTTCGCCGGGGTTGGTTTTTGCCAGCGGTCGGTTTCACCGGGGTCGGTGTCGCCAAAGGTCGGTCATGCCAGCAGTCGATTACGCCGGGGTTTGTCTCACCAGGGTCGGTGTCGCCAAAGGTCGGTGTCGCTGGGGATTGGTTTCGCCAGGGTCGGTTTCGCGGGCGGTCGGTGTAGCCGGGGTCGAGCTTGCCAGGATCGGTTTCGCCAGGATCGGTCGGGGTCGGCTTCCCCAGAGCCTATGTCCAATGTTGACACGCGTGCACGGCGGGTGGGTCGGATCGGGCGGGCGGACCCTGACGGGCGGGTCGGGTAGGGCGGGACGGGTCGGGCAGGCGGAGCCTAATTAACAGGCGCGACGGGTCGGGCAGGCGGGACAGTAAAGTATGATGCATCATCGAGTTCGCACGCGTGCCTGGCGCGCAGGTCGGGTCGGGCGGGCGGACCCTGACGGGCGGGACGGGTCGGGCGGGCGGCGGGCGCAACCGACCGCGCAAAACCGAGCAGTCGAAACCGACCACGGGCGAAACAGACTGGCCGAAAGCGACCGCGATGAAACCTGCCAGGCGCAGCCGACCCGGGCGAAACCGACAGGGCAAAACCGACTGGTGGGCAAAACCGACCCGCCGAAAGCGACCGACCGAAACCGAACCCGGGCGAAACCGATCGGCCCCCTTCCCCCGACCCCGCTTCCATCCTCCGACCTCCGACGACTCGATTTCGCGAGTGGCTGTCGGCGACTCCGGAAGGTGCGGTTTGCAAAGGGCGCGCGGTTTGCAGCCCGCGCATATGGGGGGGCGGGCGAGGACCCCCACCGAGCTCCCCGCCGCGCCCCGACGATGCCCGACGAGGGCAACGCGGTGCCCTCCCCAACACGGGCGTAACCATACCCTGTGTTGGGTGGCGAGCGAGGGGGAGAAGTGCGGAGGAGAAGGCCCTCTCAGAAGTGAAGGCGGCGGGACTTCTCAGAAGCCCTCTGGCATTCGTGAGAGGTCTTCTGTGTCTTCGGGGAAGTCTTAGGGAACTTCGAGGAAGGCCGGGGGACTTCCGAGCCTTCTGAGAAACCTGAGATCCGACGTTGCGAGAAAATTGCAATATCGTGAAAAATCGCGACCCCAGCCCCGAACCCCATCTTTCTGCGGCATTTTTCGAACCAGATCGATCTGTGAGCGTCCCAGGACCCGAAACCTGGGCGAAACAGCCCGCTGTGAAAGAAATGCAACGCCAGGATCTCAGGGTCCGAGCCTTCTGAGAAGGCCCGCCCCTTCTCGCTTCCCCCCCAGGCGCGCCGCCGATTTGTAGTCGCCGACGCTGGGCTCCAGACCCCTCGAACTTAGATACTCATGCTGGGGACCCTCCCGGAGCCACTCGCTTCACTCGTGCGTCGAGGCTGCGTCGAACGTCCATCGACTGGAGTCGAGCTTGAGCCGAACCTGAATCGAACCTGAGTCGAACTTGAGTCGAGCTTGAGTCGAACTGGGGTCGAACTGGAGTCGAACAGATCCGTTGGGTGGACCCCAGGAGGTTCCCGAAGCGAGCACCTGATCGAACCCTTCCCCTGGGGTGGCGAAGCTCGCCGTGCGCCGTCTTTCCGCGCGGCCCCGAGGCCCTGACAGCACGGCCTCCGGACGCCAAGGCCACCGCTCGCCGCGGTCCTGCTCGGGACGCCGGAGGTCTGGGCAAACACCTGCCGGGACGCTTCCTGGGCTGGCCAGGCATCCGAAGCCCTGACGGTTTCCATGCGGGGCCTCTGGACCCGAGCCTCTCCCCGGGGTGGGCCCCGCACCCTGAGCCGTTCTGCGCACAGCCCCAGAACCCGGCAAGGGCCCCCCAGGAGGCTGGAGAAGCGTGGAGAAGCCTCCGAGCTCGTGTGCTCGGCACGCTGGAGGGAAGGACCCTGACCTTCCAGAGTGCTAAAAAATAGCACTCCAGACCTATAGATCTATCTGGACTGACTCAAACCTCGACAAGAA
>CAUYUJ010003395.1:32500-45000 GCA_963575745.1 Prorocentrum cordatum | reverse complement strand
TCACTACCCACTACTCATTACTCCCTACTCCCTACTCAGCACTCACTACTCGCTACTCGGTACTCACTACTCACTACTCATTACTCGCCACTCACTACTCCCTTATCAGTACAAACTACTCACTATTCACTATTCACTACTCCCCACTCCGTACTCCCTACTCCCTACTCGCCACTCACAACCCACTACTCACTTCCCAATACTCACTACTGACTACGCACTAACTCACTACTGACTACTCACCACTCCCTACTCCCAACTCCGTACTCCCTACACAAGGGGGGGGGGGGGGGGTCCGAACCCCCCCCCCCTTTTTTCCAGCGCCAAGGGGGGGGAGGGGGGGAGGGGTCCGGACCCCCCCCCCCTTCAAGGGAGGGGGGGAGGGTTCGGGAACCCCCCCTCCCCCCTTACGGGGGGGAGGGGGGGGGGGGTTCTGGACCTCCCCCCCCCCTCTGAAGGGGGGGAGGGGGGGGGTTCTGGACCCCCCCACCCCTTTAGTGTATTCAGGGAGATCCACTGGCGCATTTTCCAAAAAACCCACCCCACCGATGACCGACGACCGACCGTCGGGGACGGGCTAACCCAGGTCAATGCTGACCCGGGTCAGCCAGGGCGATGTCGCGAACCCAGGACGACCACAGAGTAGCTCCCCAACGACGGGGTCAACGGAGGGGCGGGAAGGCATGATGGCTCTGAAGTGTGGGCTGGCCACGAGGGGATCAGTATAGGCCTCCCAAATGGAGAGCGACTAGACGGCACCAAAGAATCGCAACGCATCGCCAATACGTCGCCGACGCATCCGCGACGTTGGCGCAGACAGAATTGGGCCCCATGACGAGCCGCGCTCGCCAGTGTATCTGCCATGCGGCGCGATCCTCCGTCCCATGTACAAGTGGGGAGGCCTGGCCAGAATAGAGAAACAAGTAGCTGTGTAAACATAAGCGTTGAACGGTCCGCGAGGATCTCTTGGGTCCGCGCTGGACCCCCCCCCCTGGCGTGGGGAGCGCACGGAGCGCGCTGGTGGCGGCGCCAGAGGTGCCGCCAGGGGGCCCCAGCGCAGATCCACGAAATCCGCGCGAACCGTCGAAGGTTTAGGTTTGTGCCATTGTTGATGGGCCAAGTCTTCCACCACCACTACCATCGATAGGACGGGGGGGAAGGGAGGGTGGGGAGCTCCTCCTCCTCCTCCTCCTCCTCCTCCTCCTCCTCTTCTGTTCCCTTTCCTTCCAAATAACTTCTCCCTGTCGCACCCCGCGGCCAGTTTTCAAGGTTGGCTGGGCGTTTTGCTTCAGACTTCCTCACCATATATGACCCGGAAGCTTAAAAAAAACAACAGCTTCACGGATGGTGGGCGAACCGTTTTCAAAATGTGGTTCTCGCATTAGCGCCGCGAAAATTCATGTTCAAAAGCTGCAGGAGTTTTACTGACTGAGGGCGTTTCGTTTTCAATCTGTGGCTCTCGTCTTAGCGCCGCACGCACTATTCTATAACAGTTGCCAGATTTTCCAGGATTCTCATGATCAACGTATCAGGAATGGTGTTTTGGAAAGATTCAGCACAATGATGGTGCAACAATTACGTTCACTCGCGGTGCTGAAGCCCTGGGAATGGCGTGCTGGTACGATTCAGGATTGTCGAGACGCAGCAGTCAGGTTGATCCGTGGCGTTGAAATCCCGACAACAATGTTCCGGCATGCTTCAACATCTTCAGACGGTTGTCTTCCAACGAGGCAGCTCCCTCGGTGGAAATGCACTGCTGCGGGGACCTATGGACAGGTGTGGGAGGCTTTATTCCAACATCGTTGATGACTCTTGGGCTTACACTGGTCCTCCTCCTCCTCCTCCTCCTCCTCTTCCTCCCCCTCCTCCTTCTCCTCCTGCTTCTCCTCCTCCTCCTCCTCCTCTTCCTGCTCCTCCTGCTCCTCCTCCTCCTCCTCCTCCTCCTCCTCCTCCTCCTCCTGCCCATCCTCCTCCTCCTCCTCCTCCTCCTCCTCCTCCTCCTCCTCCTTTTCCTCCTCCTCTTCTCCTCCTCCTCCTCCTCCTTTTCCTCCTCCTCCTCCTCCTCCTCCTCCTCCTCCTCCTCCTCCTCCTCCTTCTGCCCCCTCTCCTACCTATGGTGGTGCTGGTGAAAAATGGCAGTCGACGACGGGGACCGGCGGACCCCCAGCGGGGGACGCCCCCCCGAGCTGCCCGCGGCCCCACGGGAAGGCGGGAGGGCCGCAGCGCCTGCAGCTTGCCGTCGGGGAAACGGTGCACCTCGCCAGGGCGCGCCCGCGACCGCACGCCGCCGCTCTGGCACCGCGGCAGAAAGTGTGGAGGAGGAGGAGGAGGGGGAGGAGGAGGAGGAAGGGGAGGAGGAGGAGGAGGAGGAGGAGGAGGAGGAGGAGGAGGAGGAGGGGCAGGAGGAGGAGGAGGAGGAAGAGGAGGAGCAGGTGGTGGTGGTGGTGGTGGACGGCCTTGAAGGCAGGTTCAGAGTCAGAAGAGCTCGCCGTCGGAGGCTTCAGACTCACCGTCTGGACCGCCCACGGCCCGACACTGCCCGAGTTCCTTCACCCTCGGCAGCTCAGACTCCAGAATCCCAAAGGCCGCAAGAACCGAATCTTGCGAGGGCAGTACTGGACTAAATCCATCAGCAGCAGACGAGCTCGAGCTCGCCGCCACTGCTTCACATGAATCCACTGATCCCTCGATCTCGATCTGTTCCTGGGAGCTCAACGGGCCAGAGGGACCGAGCACGAGGGATTTCGTGGTGGCACGATAGTGTGGGTGCTTTCCAGCTCGGAGCCGATTCAGCTGGGTCCTGATCCCTGGGCTGGCGGGCTTCCCGAGACACCGCTCCAGGAGGGTGCGGCCCAGACGCCCCGACGTGTAGCCCCCACACCTAAAACAGAAAACCACTTCGCCACCTATCTTAGAAGGCGTCACAATCGAGCATCGGACTAAAGCATGCCGTCTAAAGTAGAACGCGACTCGGGCCTCGTCGGCCCAGCATGTATCCACTCCTTCCTCCGCACCAACGACACTCGACGGACCGACAACCTCCTCCTCCTCCTCATCGGCGAGTTCGGGAGGGGGCGTGGGCTCGGCAGGCAGCTCCTGGTCAGGTATCTGCAGCCCGACCGTGTCCTGCCTGCTCTGGCCGCTGGTGGCCATCAAAACTTCCAGCCTACCCGCCCACCTCCCTTGTTGTGCATGGGAGTCATCAGCTCCATGCATCCTTGCCCCTAGCTTCGCATACTGATCCGCACTCGAGTTGGCCTTTTTCTCCCAGACCGTGGTGCGACCAGCTTCTATGTCATTCCTGGAAGCATGGGCCAGACTCTTGCGGGCCTGGATGTCGCATCCCTCGAAGGCGGCCCAAAACGGGCCCCACATGTGGCCTCTCGGGGACCTCGCTTCAGCCCCCGACCCTGGGCCTCCGAGCAAGGTGTCTAGAGTGGCCTTGCTATCTAGATACAGCTCAAACGGAGCGATGCCAACTTGTGTGAGCATGTAAATGGCGAAGTATTCGCCGTCTTTGGCCGACTGGCGGGGGCCGAAGCTGAGCGGCACAGGACCGTAAGCAGCATGCAGCACATTTCCCAGCCGATCTACCTGCACGAGAGCCCATCCCGCTCTGCAGACTCCTGGAAGAGAGGGCCACAAGGCCGAACCGTCGCTAAAGATGCACCCCGAGAGGAATCCACTGGCGGGCTTATTCACCCACCTGATCGTGGTCTCTGGCTCTACACGCGGAATACAGGCCAAAGGGCTGGCCATCACACATTTCGCAAACCGCCCCCCAACGTCCCCCCCACCGTCCAAGGCACGCCGAGCACGGACAGCCAGCCAGGGGGAAACAGCGCCCCTTCTGACGCTGCTGCGTGATGCACATTCGTACTGCCTGTGCCACAGCGTCCCCTGAGCCACCTTACAAAGTTGACAGACATCAGAGCTGTGCAGCCCGCGCCCATACACTCTGGCCTGCGGCCAATGCACATTGCACACTAGCGAGCGCAGCGCCCGCTGGTGATGGGCCGTCCAGTCTTTGGTTTTGCTCCTGAGGAGCGTCCCAAGGCCGGCCCAAAACACAAGAAAAACACCATCAAGCCTCTGAGGGCCCTCGCCCCCAAGGCGCCCCACACTTCCCAACGCAAGCCTGTCGGAGGCTCTGGTAGCCCTCTCGTGCACTAGTTCCCTGACTTCACAAGGCGAGAGCTGGCTGAGGTCCCCGACCGAACCTAAATCATCGCGGAGCCTGGTGCTGGTTAAAAACCTCCAGCCGATCCTGTCCAGAGAAAAGCAAACAACGTCCGCAGGCGACGAGGCGACCCTCCAGGGGCGGCGGTAACGCGCCAGTTTTTCAATAGCCGCATCCATCGTCGCCCCCAGGATCAGCCTCGAAGGAAAACTGCCCCAAACAGCCGTGGCCCATTGAAACACTACGTGCCCCGTGTAGGCCACCAAGGGATCACACAGCACACCCATCCTGAACGAATGGAGCCTGAGTCCTAGACTACAGCCCTTGGGGAGGCGACCGATACTCCGAGCAGCTGACACTCGGAGACCGTGCATCGCTGATGGGGGGATGCCCATCACACTGCTCCCCCACAGGGCCACAGCGGTGGCCCCGACTCTTTGGATGAGGCCTACCTCAGCCCCTGCATCACGTAATATCTGAAGCCTACTAGCTCGAGATCTAGCGTTCGCAAACCTCCTTCTGGCTATCCCAACTCTTCGACAGGAACCCGACGCCGCGTCCGTTCCCAGATTTCGAGCCGTGTCCACTCGCGACGAGGGCGGGATACGCCATTTCCCCTGGAGAAGCTTCTGCACCTCAGCACTACAGATGTACTTGGTCTTTTTCACCGCCACAGGAAGGTTAAGTCGATCGAAGTCCCCGAGCAGCGACTCGACACCCGAGCTGAGAACCGACGCAACCTGGATCGCCCTTCCACACGCCTGCAGCGCTATGTCATCTACCACGTTTCTGATGTAGAGCTGCGGTCTCCCCTCTCTGGCCTTCAACAAGGGCCCAAGCAGGAGCAGCTTCGCCAAACACGTAGCCCCACTGCAGCCAGCTATCACCGAGCCATTCGCGCGCACGATGCTGGACACCGCTCCGCCGTAGAGCAGCGTGCGAGGGCATGCGTACACCGTGCACAGACACCGTAGCCGCCGCATGGGAAACCCAAATTGTAGAGCGGCTTGGTACAGATCCCCATGGCCAATGTGTTCGTAGAACTTTGACAGATCTAGCAAGGCGGTTCCAGACTCGAACCCGACACTCTTACAGTAGCTGCCCAGCAGATTATGCATCCACCCCGCACGTTCACATGTGGTGGTACTGCTTACCCCCCAGAAAACATCTTCCATATGCGCCTGTTCCCACTTTTTGGACAGAGGTTGACGGACCCTGGACCACATCTTCGCGAAGAACGCCAGAAGCCCAATGGGGCGGACCCCCCCCCCCATCACTCTTGTCGATGAACACTATATTCGTCATGAACAACAGGAGGTCTTGCGGGGCCCTTTCGAACTGATGCAGCACGTCGACCAATCTGGCAACATATTCCCCGCTCAAATCCAGAACCCAACGCGGATGGAAACCATCCCACCCCAACCCACATCTTCTGGAATACCTCTTACATACCCTTCGAAGTTGGTCTGCGGAGATGAAGGGCAGCTCGGGCTCCTCGGGCGGGATCGCCCAAGACGACGGGCGATGGGCCCCTCGGCCCGCTGCAATCCAGAGCGGCGCCCAGACCGGCAGGAGAAAACTGAGCGCCTCTTGCCCACAAACAGGGTGGCCTGACTAATTCAGCAGGGACGTGGGGCTCGACAGGGTTCGCCTTGAAAACGCACGCGCTGCTTTGCCTCCTCCTTTGACAGAACTCACCGCCCACTCCTTCCACTCCTGCAGGCTCTCCTTCGCGCCCTGCTTCCTCCTCCCGCAGACCTCCTTGTCCAACTCCCCCAGCACCTCCGAGCCCCCCTGAAGCTTACCCTCTGCGGCGCCCCTAGCAAGCTCCACGAGCACCGAGGCAGAGATAACGCCCTCGACGGGCTGCATGCAATCTATCATGCGCTCCAGCTTGCCACGCCAGCTGGACAGAAACTCACGGCCTCGACGGCCGACTGCGCCTGCGGCAGATTGACGGCAGCGCTGCACCAGGGCCTGGAACGCAACCCAAGACGTAGTGGAGCTGGAGAAACGTCGCCTCTGGTCCTTATCCCAAAGAGCCCCTAGAGGAATCTTCTGCATCCTGGGCCCTCGGGCCCTCCCCGTGTAGCACTTGATATCCGACTCTTCTATCCCGTGGAGGCTGACGAGCCTGACTTCCGAAAACATGAACCATCTTTTGCACATCTCCTCCAGGGAAACCTCGTTGGAGTCGGCGCCCAGATCCCAACCCCAATCAAGATCTTCTGGAGGCTCCTGATGGGGCCCATACAGGTCATGCTCAAAGGCCTTGAGTCTCACTTGCCTGTAAATCACCGCCGTGTGAGAAAGGCCCTCGAGCTCCATGTAGACGGGGTTGTGGGAGTACAACGGGGCATCCACGAGGACCTGGAGGCTCTTGACCCTAGACATGAGGCACTCCGCCATCACGAAGTAGTCCAAGACACGGCCCCCTCCACTTGCACTCTCCCCATCATCCTCATACAGGGCCGCGCCCTCTTTCACAACCTGGGAGCCTTCGCCCGCAGACCGAGTTTTGACTGAACTGGGCCCAGAAAACGTCGACGTTGTCGGCGCGGCAACTTCTCCCCGAACAGTCTGAAGCCAGCCTGAGGCAATCAAATCTGACGGCAAAAAATTGAAATCCCCCTGTGCAATCCAGGGCAGCGGCTGACTTAGTAGAAACTCGCCTAGTGCTTCGAGCAAAGTCAGGTTGGGCCCCGTCAACTCGCAACCCGTGATGAAGCAGGCTGAGATGAACAGCATGCCTCGCGGAAAGCCGACGCTCGCCTTCCGAATCACAAACCCACCCTTGCTGCCACTCAGCTCGACGGAGGTCGCGGGCTCTGAGGCGATCGGCTGCTGTACGGCGACTGCAACACCAGACGAACTTTGAGTAGGACCTGGGCCAGTGGTGTGGGCCATCCCATGAGCCACGTGCCAACCTCTCCTCGTGCACCAGCGAGTTGCTGAGATCGCCTCGTCGGGGTTCTTCAGCCTAGTCTCTTGCACGCTGAGCACATCAGGGACTTCATCCAGCCCGCCGTTCTGAGTGCCGCGGTCCATGAGCCACTCCACGACCGTCTCCGCGGTGCTCCAAGCGTTCGAGCTCATGCCGAGGATAGTGAGAGACTTGGCCTCTCCCTTGGGCTCCTGCTTCAGCTCTGGGGGCCCGTCGATTGAGACTTCGCCCTCGTAGCGGCCGCACTCAACCTGGAAACGATCGACATACACTCCCTTGGCAGTCACATCCTGAAACTCACAGCGGCGCTCCTGTAACTCCACGCCAGACACGCCAATGGCCTCAATGTCCAAAGCGAGGCGGCTCTCCGTCGAGCCCCGAGCCACACCAGGAACTCGTTCGTCAACGAGAAGATTACGACCAGGAGGCTCGGACGTCCTCCTGTCGGGTCCTGACACTTGTTTTTCTAAAGCGAAGTCGAACTTAACTTGGGAACGAGAAATCACGGCATCCGAGCCGCCGCCGACCCCGTCCGAAATCGATGGAGCCGCAGACGTCCTCCGTGTAGAAGCAGGGATGTCATCAGCGCCGCTCCTGCCCCCAACCCCTATGTGGGCCAGTTGGGGGGTACCTTCGGCTCCTTCCTGCGGCGACCTCTGCGGCCCCTCTGGAGCCGCGGGTGCACCACTCGACGCGGAAGGTCCTGCACACGTCAAGGAACTCGGAGCCGAGGTGGGCCAAGGGGTGCGACGTCGAGGGGCTGAATCCCTCCCCCCCTGGCCCGATGGAGGCCTGCCGCCTCCTCTCCCCTCAGGGTCTGGCATGCCGCCACTCAGAGACATCCGAGATGGAGCCTGCAGCGCGGGCACGGCGAAGGCGCAGGACCACTCCACGTCGATCGCGTTGTGGTCCCAGAAAGCCTGTAGGTCCGCTGGGGCTGCCCCAGCTTCCCTACGCGCCGCCTGGTGTCGAGCGGTCCTCTTGGGCAGGGTCGCAGCCCCAAGCGGAGGCCAGTCCTCCAGCGACAAATCGTCGCCTGCTACATCAAAGCCGCCGCTGCTTCTTCGCCGAGTGCTCGGCAAGGAACTTAGCAACTGCATCTTTCTCAGCTCCGCTGTCGTACAATCGCTTGAGGCCTGCCTGGAACTCCTCGTCGTCGAAGTCGTCTTGTTCCATATTGGAGAACCCTGCTGCTCCAGCCTCTCCAGCTGCAGCCCCATTCTGAGCACCCCCGCCTGCGCCCCCTGAACCAGGAGCCCCAGCGCCAGCTGCAGCAGAAGCGGCGCCGGCCTGAGCAGCAGCCGCTGCCTCCTCGGCGGCTTGCTTGGCAGCCGATTCTTGAAGCCTGCGCAGCACCTCCAGAGCCTGGCGTCCATCTGCCGACTCCTTGACTGACGCCGCGAGGCCTGCGAACCCGAACTCGAGGGGGTCGGCAGTCTGCTCGAGGTGCACGCGGTGCGATACCTTGATGTTCCGCTCAAGCTCCGCACGCGCCTCCGTGAGCTGGGTCTCGGTGTCGCCGATGGCCTTGTCCAGCTCGTCCCGCTGCTGTTTGAAGCTGTGCACCTTCTGCTCCAGGCGCTCGACCTTTTTCTTCGAGTTCTCAACCCTGTGCTGGGCAGCGATGGCAGAAGTCGGCCTGGCTTCCTGCTCCTCGATCTGCTTCTGCTGCACAGAGGTGATGACAGCATCGTCAACCTTGTAGGCCTTGAGAGACTGAACAACCTGTCCGAACGTGAGGTCTGTCTGGGGCTGCTGCGGCTGCGTCGCTGGGCGCTGAACCGCCCCGCCTCCTCCAGCCCCGACTTGAGCACGCAAGGCACTGAGCTCGGCCTTGAGCGCCTTGATGGATGCCGACTCGCCGGGCGGCCCGTTGGCCCACGCGCCCTTGGGCCCACGCTGGGATGGGGCGCGGAGCTGCTGAGCGGCTGCCTTGGCATCAGCCTGGATCCTTTGAGGGGCAGGTTGCTGACATCCTCTGCACTTGAGCCTGCTGGCCCAATTACCGTCAGTCCCGCATTTGCACCCCCACGTGGGGTACTTCGGGCCTGGCAGCACATCGTTTGGAGAGCCCATGTAAGATCCTGGGCCACGATCACAGAAATGGCTCGCAGGCACGATGCCACTTCGAAGTACGTACCTGCAACACTCCTCGAGTGCGAAATGGCTAGGAGGAGGAGCAGGAGGAGCAGGAGGAGGAGGAGGAGGAGGAGGAGGAGGGGCAGGAGGAGCAGGAGGAGGAGGAGGAGCAGGAGGAGCAGGAGAGGAGGAGAGGAGGAGGAGAAGGAAGAGGGGAGGAGTAGGAGGAGGAGGAGGAGGCGGAGGAGGAGGAGGGGGAGGGAGAAGAGGAGGAGAGGAGGAGGAGGGGGGAGGAGGGAGAGGAGGAGGAGGAGGAGGAGGAGGAGGAGGGTACTAGGGCTGTAGCTCGTCGCCCAGTGCGATCCTCACACACCAAGAAAACTCATAACACCGCACAACATACAACACAACGCCAACAACAACAACAACAACAACAACAACAACAACAACAACAACAACAACAACAACAACAACAACAACAACAACAACAACAACAACAACAATTACAACAACCACAACAACAACAACAACAACAACAACAACAACAGCAGCAACAGCAACAGCAACAGCAACAGCAACAGCAACAACAACAATAACAACAACAACAACAACAACAGCAACAACACCACCACCACGACCACGACCACCACCACCACCAACAACAACAACAACAACTACTACTACATCAACAACAACAGCAAAAACAACAACAAAAACAACAACAACAACAACAACAACAACAACAACAACAACAACAACAACAACAACAACAACAACAGCAACAACAACAACAACAACAACAACAACAACAACAACAACACCAATAACAACAACATCACCATCATCATCATCATCAACAACAACAACAACATTAACAACAACAACAACAACAACAACAACAACAACAACAACAACAACAACAACAACAACAACGACAACACGCCGTCATGCACCCCACCTCCGCACACCCACAATCTCCAGGTCCCGAACCCATTCCCCGGGGACCGCGTTCCGCCCCAACTGCTTTGGTGGCCCAGGGAGCCGACAACGGACCCAGAAGGTCGAAAGGGAAGGAAAAGCACAGGGCCATATGAGCGCCGATCAAACACGGGTTCTACGCGAGATGACGTAGCGACCTTACGGGGTGGCCTACGCGGGCGCCAGTGCGGCACGCCACACTCGAAGACGAGGGCGCTTCCGCGCGACTTTGCGCGGGCAGCTTGCGCGCCAACGTCGACGAAGACGATCCCGTTCTCTTCCGTCGCTCCTATGGATCAGATCGTGGGAGGTGCCGCCTGCTCCCGCTGGGCAACCACACGTGCAAACCCACGCCTGCAGGCCAGATTTCCGAAACGCCGGCCGACGATCAGAATTCGACGGAGGTCTGCAAACAGGTGAGCCCCACGGGGGTGGCCGATACCCCAGCGTATCCTGTGGCAACTCATGGCAACCTCCAGTGCCATTTTGCTGGCTCCTGCGAACCGGCGCTGACCCACTCTGATCGAATCGAATAGACACTAACCGATGTAATTTCGGCGCCCATCGACACTAAGTCGGCGCTGTCACATCGATTGCCAAACGCTGGCGCACGCGAACGCACACTGATGACGGACTTGCGAGGTAATACGAGGCTCCCATGAGTTGCTACCGAAAGAATCGGTTAAACCAGCAGGAGTAGGGCTCGCACACGCAGACCCGCGAGCATACGAGCGCGCGCCACCAGCTGGACGGGACGCAACGCATGGCCACCGCGTCCCAGGCCCTCCCCGCGGGCTTCTCGCCCGGGCAGGCAGCAGCGTCCTGCGCCGGGTCCCTCCCACAAAAGAGGCGAAGCCTCGGCCTCCATCCCTCCCTCCCTCCCTGTTTCCATCCCTCCCTCCTCGTCTTCCCTCCCTCCCTCTCCTCCCTCCCTCCCTGCCAGGCCCGAGCCGTAGTAGCAGCCATCTTGCTCGCTTTCGGCGCACTCTGACTCCTCGGCTTGACCCCACGCGCGCCGCGCAACCCGGCGTGGCGCCCACTCACATGCTCGACCGTGTAGCCAGTTACGTTCAGGCACGTCCCCATGCACGTGAATCCACCTCGCTGGACCGCTCCAAGATGCCTGGCAACTTCACGGGGCTGCCGACCGCCTTCGATGACCACCACTGCCGCTACGGCAGTGCGGCGCTGGTGCGGGCGACGGCGTCAAAGCTCAGCCATAGGGCGGAGGTGATACGAGGTGCAAGGCATCTTCACCAGGCTGACGTTCGCCTTCGTCGACTGCCCCTTCCGCAACTGCAGCGCGTTTCTGGCGCAGGCGGCGGCGTCCAAGCTCAGCCATGCGGCGGAGTGCTACGAGGGGCAGAACATCAATACGGCGCTGCCGCCCACCTCCGAGGACTACCCCTTCTGATACGGCAAGCTCAGCCACATAGCGGAATGCTACTAGGTGCTGAACATCTCCACTGTGCTGCCGTTCGCCTACGAAGACTACCCCTTCCGCTACTGCAGCGAGTCCTTGGCGCAGGCGGCGGCGTCCAAGCTCAGCCATACAGCGGAGTGTATAAGGGCCAGAGCAGATCCACGGGGCTGTGATCACCTACGAGGACTACCCCCTCCACTAATACAGCGTGTACCTGGCGCAGGCGGCGGCGTCCGAGCTGAGCCACGGGGTTGCTTTTTGCATACGAGGTCACGGATTGTTTCGTCGTCCACCACTACTGTTCCACCTCAGCGCTATGCTCAAATGTGCTGGGCACCTTCACAGGGCTGACATTCGCCGTCGTCGACGACCCCCTCCGTTACGGCAGCGCGTCCCTGGCGCAGGCGACGGTTTCCAAGCTCAGCCATGGGGCGGAGTGCTACGAGGGGCAGAGCATATCCACAAGGTTGCTTTTCAGCTACGAGGACTACCCCTTCCGCTACTGCAGCGCGGCCCTTGCGCAGGACTACCCCCACCGCTACTGCAGCGCGTCCCTAGCACAAACAGCCGCGCACCAGCTCAACTACTCGGCGGAGCGCTACGAAGTGCCAGGGGCTGCGGGGCACCTACGAGGACCACCCCTTCCACTACGGCAGCGCGCCCCTTGCGCAGGCGACGGCGTCCAAGCTCAGATACTCAGCGAAGTGACATGCGGTGCTGGGCATCTTCATGGAATTGCCAGTCGCCTACGCGGACTACCCCTCATCAGTTCGTGAGCTGCGGCGCGATCTGCCCCGCTAGCGCGCCTCTTGGGCAGCGACCTAGTCGTTCGTTGTCCTCGCCTCTCGCTGTGAGCATTTAAAACGGTGGCCCTGCCACGGTATCTCTCTGTGAGC
>CAUYUJ010003395.1:15000-27500 GCA_963575745.1 Prorocentrum cordatum | reverse complement strand
CAGTCGGCGGTGAGCTCTACTGCTCGCGCAAGGTCGGGCTGGGCACGGGCACGGCGCGCCCCCCCGGGAAGATGTAGGCGAGGGCGGCGCCCATCGCCTGGCCGCAGGCGATGATCCGCGGGCCCAGCCGCTGCAGCTCCGCGATGATGCGGGCCTGCTTGGCGCACCGCTTGAAGTTGCGGTCGGGCGCCCAGCCGCCCCGCTGGCGCACCTCGAGAGCCTGGCGCCTCTTGGAGAGGAGGCCGTCGGAAGCTCCTCCGTGGCGGAGCCCGCACGCTGGGACTGGGAAGTCGTTCAGGCCCAGCGAGCGCGCGGCCTCCTTCATACACATGCCCAGTGAGCCTGTCTTCCCCGGGCGGCCCAACTCGCCTGGGCGCAGCAGCAGCGCGGCGAGCCCCGAGCCCCCGGCGGCCGCCCCGACGGGGGGGGCGATCTGCATCGCGGTGAGGAGGTCGGCTTCCGACGGGCGCAGGTAGCAGGCGAAGCTCAGGATCATGGCAATGGCCTGCTCCAGCTGTCCGCGCTGCATCATCACCCCCGCCAGCGCCGCCACCCACAGCCACGGCAGCGGCATGCGCATCCGCCGCGGGACGCACTTGCCCCAGCCCGCCAGGCTGCGCAAGGCATGGCAGAGCACCTGGTCGCCCCAACGCCCGATCGGCGGTAGGAAGAACTTCAGCGCGGCAAGGAGGCGAGAAGCATCGCCCCCGCTGCGGCCCTGAAAATAGAGGAAGTCGAGGTACATCACCACGATCGAGTCGAGCAGCTGCCACTCGCCCCAGTCCAGGTGGAGCTCGCGACACCATTGGATGAACGCCGAGGCGCGCCTCTGGTAGTCGGCGAGCGTGGCCTTGCCGACGGGCCGCTGCTCGAGGTACGCCAAGCCCATCATCAGGGAGCCACGGAGGGCCTCGCGCCGACGGGCTGCCGCAGCCGCCGGCACCGGCGCCATGAGGATGCCCGAGCCAGACTCCTGGGGGGCGGACAGGATATCGACCGCTCGCCCCCTCGGCATCCGAGGCTTGGCCGCCCGCGGGCGCTTCCCCGCCTGGGCCCGCATCAGGGAACAGACGAGCACCAAGCCCAGCAGCCACCTCGGACTCGATCGCCTTGATGTAGGGCAGCCCGCGGGACGGCCCATCTGAGGGGTTGAGCTCGCTCGGAACCCATCGGGCGATGACGTGCAGCTTGCACCCAAGCGAGAGCGCACAGATCTCACGGAGAACGCTCCGCTGCTGAGGAGAGGCACCTCGTCCCTTCCCAATAGCCAGGGCGAGGGACATGTTGTCGACGAGGCAGACGATCCTGCGGCCGAAGGCCGAGGATGACCTGAGCTGCTGGCGGAGCGCCGAGCCAAGGGCGAGGCCCTCCGCGCGGTAGGTGTCGAAAGAGTCCCGCCAGGCGAAAGAGTGCGTGACCGCCCAGGCATCGCCCACGAGCAAATTGGGGTCGACCTCGCCAAAGGACTTGCCCCAGTTCTTGGCCTCGTCGGAGGGCAGCCGCCCAGGGCCCCGTAGCACTGCGGCCGCATCGGCAGCCCCAAGCGCGAGCTCGCGGGCCCGCGCGGACTCCTCGAAGAGGCACCTCCACCGCTCGGCCGCGCGGCCAATCTGGGCGGCGGCCTCGGGGTCGCAGCGGCGGCGGCACACGCCGCAGCCCCAGCCTGAGGCGTCGCTGGCAGCGATTTCGTCGCGCCACGGGGCGTCGGTAAACACCGCGAAGAGCGGGAGCAAGGATCGGGCCTGCCAGAGCTCGCGGCGGACCGCGGGCCGCAGGGGGAGCGGCTCGTCTCGCGCGGCCTCAATGAAGGCGCGCACGCTGTCGAAGATGGCGAGCGAGCAGCGCTTGAGAAGCATGGCCCATGCGCAGTGCCCGACGACGATCTCCACGATGGCACCGCGCACCCTGGGCCGCCGCAGGAGCTCCTCGATGGCATAGCGCAGGCGCTTAACCCGCCTGGCCGACACCCGCACCGTGTGCTCGCGCCCGTCAAGGTCGAGGCCGACGAAGCTCGCCTGGCGCGTGGCGTCGACCTGCTCGTGGACCACGAACCCGAGCGACGAGAGCTCCTGATCGACCTTCCGCGCCGCGGCCTTCACCTTGGCCCGCTGACACCCTGCGACCAAGTAGTTGTCGACGTAGGCTGCGCCTGCGGCAGGGCGTCGAGGTCTGAGACGGACGCCAAGGCTGCGGTCGCGGACCTGCTGCTCGGGCGCGATCCTCGCGCGAGCCAGCGACGCCTCGGAGACGCATTGGCAGAGGCGCAGGGCCCAGGACCAGCCCATCGGCAAGACGGCGAGCTCGGGAAGCAGCCAATCGGACGCGCGCAGTGGCACCCCATCAAGATGAGAAAAGCCAGCCAGCCCTGCCCGAACGGGGGGGGGGGCAAGAAATACTCGCAAAGGCCCTCCAGGACGCGCATCGCGTAGAAAGCGTTCGAGATGCCCCCGCTACTAAACCACGCGTCGCCGCTGCCCTGCGCCCCCACGCGCGCGAACGCGCCGCCGCTGGGCAGCTCGGCGCAGGGGGGCGGCTTGAAGCGAGCATTGCTGATGCGGGTGTCGAACACCAGCCGCTGCTGCCCCGAATTCTTGGCGACGACGAAGACCCCCAGGAGGCCACGGCGGCCGCGGGCGGGCGACAGGCGCAGCATCCCGCGGGCCAGCAGCTCGGCAAGGAACTCGCCGTAGGTACCGGGATGCCGCAGCTTAGGATCGACGTAAGGTCGAGCGAGGCCGAGGTCGCGACGCAACGCAGCCGCCTCCGCAGGCGGGCGAAGCACGCGGGCCCCCCAGTCCTGCTGCAGCCACAGACGGTCAGCCTCCAAGAGCGCGGACTCCAACGCCACGGGCGCGGAGCCGCCCGAAGGCCAGGACACGAGGCCCTTGCTGTAGGACACCATGTCGCCGCGCCCCGCAGCGTAGAGCGGGCAACTGGAGAATCTGTCAGAGAGCGACGAGGGCGGAGAGACGTCAGCTGGCGGGCCGCCGAACTTGACATACTGGTCAGCGATGTAGTCGAGCGACTTCCGCTGCAAAATTGAAGGCAACTTGCGCACAGGCGGCGAGCCGCCACCAGCCAGCCAGTCGAGCGCGTCGACGCCGTCGCTGGCCCAGGCGAGCCGCGCCAAGCAGGGACCGCCTCTGCAAGCACGCGGGTGATCACCAGGAGACAGATGAGGAAGAGGAAAGATGTTTCGCTGACGACTGACCGCCATGGCGCGGGGAGCACGACGGCAGGAGCGAGTAGCTGAAGGGGGGCCCTCCGGGGGAGCCAAGGCCCCGGTGGCCGCGGCAAGTCTGCGAGGGGAAGGGGGCTAGCCGTTGGCCACCTTCGCGCCACCGCCGCTCTGGCCCGCCCCGCGGGCGCCAGCGGGCGGGTGGAGGAGCTGCCGCTCCTCGCGCGCCTTGCGGCGCTCCTTCGCAATGGCAGACTGGGCGGCCAGCTGCTTGGCGATCCACTCCGAGAGGGCGGGCGCGACCATGACCCCGCGCGTGGACTGCACCCCCGCGAAGAGGAACTGTTCGTCTCCCCCAGGCCCTGGAGAACGCGAGCCGACGAGCTTATCCTTGTTCCGCTCCTCGCATAGCTGCAGCTGCCGCGCCGCGAGCTCCAGGCGTGAAAAGTTGGAGCCGTCGATCTGGTCGTACGACTGTGCCACCTGCATGATCCTGGAGCACTCGAAGTGCACACTGACGATGGGGTCGTCGGGGGGCACGCCAGCGCCCAGGCCGGCCTTCCAGGCATGGTGAGGCCCCGTCTGGGGAGGCCGTCGGCCGCAGGAGCTGCACGCTGTCCCGATACTCGCGATGCCGCTGGCCCTGGCGATCGTACGCCGTCGGCAGCGCGCGGAGGTCCCCCGCGCCCTCCCCTGGTGGGCCGCCCGGAGGCGCCGCCGCAGCAGCGGGAGCAGGAGCTGGCTCGTCAGGAGGAGGCCCAGCGACCAGGGCGGCCAAGCCCGCGAGCCCGCCGCCAGCCTCGGGCGCCGCGGCGGCGGGAGGCGCGGCGGGGGCACCAGCGGGGGCCGCAGCAGCGGCCGCGGCGCCCATGGCGGCGGGCGCGCCCGCGGCGATGCCGCCACCAAGGGGCCCAGGCCCTCCTCCAGCGGCGACGACGGCATCGGGAGCACCGCCGACACCCCGAGCACCACCGCCCTGAGCACCGTCAGCAGCACCACGACGGCCATCGTGCTCCGCGAGCCTCGCCGCCCCGACGACCCAGGCCTGCGCGAGCTGGGCCACAGTTGGTGCGACCGCGAAGTCGTACCTCCTGATACCCGCGGGGCAGACGGCCCCGAGGGGGGCAACACCAGCAGGCCACTCCTTCCCCCAGGTGCGCACGTCGGTGTTGGCGGTATTGCATTTCTCGACGTACACGTCGAAGTCGGGGGTGAGCACCGCGAAGTGCTCCACTGAGCGGGTGGAGCATCCCAGGACGATCCCCTTGTGGGCGAGCCGCGGTCCAGATTCGTCATACTCAACCAAGATCTCATCGCCCCCCGCAATCATGAGAAGCGCCCTCGACCTCCAGCGCGCGGCGGCCGCCAGGCTGGCGAGTCGCCCGCCGCAGGGCCCTCGTCCGCCAGCACGGGCGGAGGGGCGGCGCGGCGCGCGCAGGCGCAGCGAGCCGCCGGGGCGCCGAGCGTTGCCGCCCCGCGTGCCAGCTCGGCAGCCAGCAGGAGCAGGCACCCGAGCACGGCCTCCCACCCCAGGGAGGGCCGCCCGCCGCCGTCCGCCTCGCAAGGGGGACAGGCGGGGCAGGGGCGAGGGGGCAGCCGCTGCCGCGGGCGTCCGCGGCGCCAGGGGCGGGGGCGGCGGCGCGGGGGCCGCGAACCACCACCAGCGCGCCAGGAGCAGCACGCCGAATTGACCTGCGAGCGGGAGGCCGAGCCCGATGCCAGCGAAGCGCATCGGGTGGAGGGCCTCTCCCTCCAGAAGAAGAGACTTGAGCAGTCGCGGTTGCGGAACGACGGCAACCTGAGAGCACGCGCCACCGCGACGGCCTTCGGTTCACGAGAGATGAAACGTGCCAGCACAGCCATCATCATCATCATCATCATCATCATCATCATCATCATCATCATCATCATCATCATCATCATCATCATCATCATCATCATCATCATCATCATCATCATCATCATCATCAGCAGCAGCATCATCATCAGCATCATCATCAGCATCATCATCATCATCATCATCATCATCATCATCATCATCATCATCATCAGCAGCAGCATCATCATCATCATCCCTCATCCTCATCCTCATCATCATCATCATCATCATCATCATCGTCATCATCATCATCATCATCATCATCACCACCATCATCACCATCATCATCATCATCATCATCATCATCATCCTCATTCTCATCCTCATCCTCATCCTCATCCTCATCCTCATCCCCATCCTCACCCTCATCCTCATCCTCATCCTCATCCTCATCCTCATCCTCATACTCATCCTCATCCTCATCATCATCATCATCATCATCATCATTATCATCACCATCGCCACCATCACCATCACCATCACAATCACCATCACCATCACCATCACCATCACCATCACCATCATAATCATCATCATCATCATCATCGTCATCATCATCATCATCACCACCACCACCACCATCATCATCATCATCATCATCATCATCATCATCATCTTCATCATCATCACCATCATCATCATCATCATCATCAGCATCATCATCAGCAGCAGCAGCATCAGCATCAGAATCATCATCATCATCAGCATAATCATCAGCATCAGCATCCTCATCATCCTGATCATCATCGTTATCAGTATCATCATCACCATCATCATCATCCTCATCAGAAGCGGCAGCATCATAATCATCATCAGCATCATTATCAGCAGCAGCAGCAGCATCATCAGCATCATCCCCATCCTCGTCCTCATCCTCTTCCTCATCCTCGTCCTCATCCTCATCAGCATCAATACCCCATCTCCTCCTTCTGCCCCCCCTCCTCTTCCTCCTGCGCCTCCTCCTCTTCAACAACAATAACAACAACAACAACAACAGCAACAACCACAACCACAACCACAACCACAACCACAACCACAACAACAACAATAGCAGCAACAACAAAAACATCCCACTGCCAGTGTCTCTTGTTGCCCGTTGAACCGGCCGTAAGGATTTCGCACTGGATGCCCTATCGGCGCGGCGAGCTTAGACTTCGGGTGGACACTGCTGCTCTCAGGCCAGCCGTGCTTCCTCGTCTCTCGCCCAGGCATCGGGGCCCAGGGCCATCTTTTCAACGGATCTGAGGGAGAACAGCCGCCCCAGGGAGAGGGGGTCGAGGCAGCTGGGGCCCGTGGACTGAGAAATCAACTCCGCCGAAGAAGTCCGGGCGGCGAGCGAGGGGGGGAAGTGAGAAGGAGCAGGCCCTCTCGGAAGGCGGCGGGGCTCCTCGGAAGCCCTCGCGCCTTCTGAGAATTCTTTGCTGTGCCTTCGGGGAAGGCCTGGAAAACTTCCCAGAAGGCCGAGGGACTTCCAAGCCTTCCGAGAAAGCCCGCCCCTCCTCACTTCTTTGGAGTCCCGAAACGGTGCGGTGACAGACCGTGCGGTGACCTCAGAAAACCCCAAGACTTCACCGCACGGTCCGTCACCGCACGGTTTTGGGACCTCGGATGTCCCAGTCGCCCGAGACGTCCTCGGAGAACGACCCGAGCCCCAAAACCGTGCGGTGACCCCGAATCCCCACCGACTGACCGCACGGTGTGGTCACCACACCGTTTGCTGGCGGCGCGCACAAGGGGTGGGGGGAGGGGGGAGGGCTTCTTAGAAGGAGGCTGCTTCTTCGAAGGCGGCGGCCTTACATCTATAGAGAAGGCCCGCGCCTTCGAAGAAGCAGGGGTGTGCTTCTAAGAAGCCTTCCCCCCTCCCCCCACCCCCCTCTGCGCGTGGCTGAGTTTGGGGGCCCCTCAGCTTCCCCCCCGCAGGCTCGCCGCCGGAGAGCATGCGGCCCTCGTGCGAATTCTAGCAGGGTGGAGCCCCGCGCACGGACCGACCAGGCGCTTGTTCTGGCCACAGCGAGCCCTGGCCACACACACAAGTGCCTCTATACATATATATATATATATACAACACATACATACATACATACATACATACACACACACACATACATACATACATACATACATACATACATACATACATACATACATACATACATACATACAGACAGACAGACAGACAGACAGACAGACAGACAGACAGACAGACAGACAGACAGACAGACAGACAGACAGACAGACACACACACACATACATACATACATACAAACATACATATAAACATACATACATACATACATACATACCTACCTACCTACCTACCTACCTACATACATACATACAAACATACATGCATGCATGCATGCATGCATGCATGCATGCATGTGTGTTGTATATATACATATATGCATACATGTATATACATATATGCGTGTGTGCTGTAACTCTATATATATATATATATATGTGTGTGTGCTCATCTTCCTATATGTTTCTTAAGCCCGGGCTGGGGGAAAAAAACGTCCCCCCCCCAACAACAAAAAACGGACTCCCGGGATCTGGGGCTTTGTGACCCTCCGGACGGGCCTCGAAGCGGCCACCGGGCCTCGCAGGGCGTTTTGCCAAGCCTTCCCAGCACACCTAGGGCGATCAGGGGGGTCATCGGAGACGTCCCAGAGACCCCCAAGACAGCACAAGAGCGCTCCAAGAGTGACCGACGTGACCTCAAGATGGCCCAAGAGGCCTCCAGGACGGCCCCAAAGAGGCCTCCAAGAGCACTCCCAAGAAGGCCCCCCGATGCAAAAATCATGAAATTTTCTATTGGTTTTTGGTGTATTTTAGGGTTCTCCTCGGCTTCCCGACACTCCAAGACGGCGGTCTTCTGGGCGTCCGAAGCCGCCTGGGAGGCTCCAAAATCGCCCCACAACCATCCGAAAGGGCTTCCAGGCAGTCCAAGAGAGCCCCAAAACGGCACAACACGGGTCCAAGATGGCCCTCAGAGAGCCCCATGGCGGCCCAAGATGGCCCAAAGACACCCTCCGAAGAATTCCAAATCGTGATTCGGTCGTTCAGGGAGACCGCGGTTGGAGGCAGGGTGGCCCGAGGAAGCCCCCGGAGGCCCCCAGAATACGCCCAGGAGGCCTCCAGAAGGCCTTAAGAAAGCCTGAAGCAACTTTTGTGAGGCCCCTAGAGGCTCTCCGAGGAGGAGCCTCTGCAAAAAAGAGCTGAGGAGGATAGGGAGAATGCGCAGGGCATGGCGAAAATAAGGAAAAAGAAGCATGGAGGAAGGATAACGAATAACATTATTATAGCGGCGATGCCAGAAAAGGCAACCAGGAGTTATCGCTACATTGTCGGCTTCACCTTCCTGCTACTCCGCCTGCATACCAAACTTCAAAGACCAAGGTGCATGGCGCGAAGCGCCACTGCAGTCTTGTACGTATGTGTATATATATATACATATATATATCTATATATATATATATATATATATATATATATGTGTATTCCTCTTCTATATTGTTATAAGCCCGTGCTGGGGGGAAAACCCGTCCCCCCCCAAAAAAAACCGGACTCCCGGGATCTGGGGCTTTGGGACCCTCCAGACGGGCCTCGAAGCGGTCACCGGGCCTCGCAGGGCGTTTTGCCAAGCCTTCCCAGCACACCCAGGGCGATCAGGGGGGTCATCGGAGACGTCCCAGAGACCCCCAAGACAGCTCAAGAGCGCTCCAAGAGTGACCGACGTGACCTCAAGATGGCCCAAGAGGCCTCCAGGACGGCCCCAAAGAGGCCTCCAAGAGCACTCCCAAAAAGGCCCCCCGAGGCAAAAATCATGAAATTTTCTATTGGTTTTTGGCGAATTTTAGGGTTCTCCTCGGCTTCCCGACACTCCAAGACGGCGGTTTTCTGGGCGTCCGAAGCCGCCTGGGAGGCTCCAAAATCGTCCCATAACCATCCGAAAGGGCTTCCAGGCAGTCCAAGAGAGCCCCAAAACGGCACAACACGGGTCCAAGATGGCCCTCAGAGAGCCCCATGGCGACCCAAGATGGCCCTAAGACACCCTCCGAAGAATTCCAAATCGTGATTCGGTCGTTCAGGGAGACCGCGGTTGGAGGCAGGATGGCCCGAGGAAGCCCCCGGAGGCCCCCAGAATACGCCCAGGAGGCCTCCAGAAGGCCTTAAGAAAGCCTGAAGCAACTTTTGTGAGGCCCTAGAGGCTCTCCAAGGAGGAGCTTCCGCAAAAAAGAGCTGAGGAGGATGGGGAGAATGCGCAGGGTATGGCGAAAAGAACAAACAAGAAGCATGGAGGAAGGATAACGAATAACATTATTATAGCGGCGATGGCGAAAAAGGCAACCAGGAGTTATCGCTAAATTGTCGGCTTGACCTTCCTGCTATTCCGCCTGCATACCAAACTTCAAGGACCAAGGTGCATGGCGCGAAGCGGCACTGAAGTCATGTGTATGTGTATATATGTATATATATGTCGGTGTGTGTGTTCCACGGCCGGAGAAAACCAGAAAGCTACTTCGCGACAGCGAGCGAGGGGGGGGAAGTGGGAAGGGGCGGGCCTAGAGGTGTCCTCGATGGGGCCCGAGTGGGTGGGGTCGAAGAATCGCGCCGCATCGCCAATGCATCGGCGACGCATCGGCGAAGTCGGCGGGGGGAAACACGGGCTCCACATCGATCCGTATCTTCGATGCATCGGCGATGCGGCGCGATCCTCCGACCCCACCTACTCGGACCCCACCCAAGAGGTCCAGAGATCCCTGTCAGAAGGCTCGGAAGTCCCTGGGCCCTCCAAGAAGTTTTGTGGGCCTTCCCCGAAGACACGGAACACCTCTCTCTGAAGGCCGAAGGCTTCCGAGAGACCCCGCCGCCTTCCGAGAGGGCCTTCTCCTTCTCGCTTGCCCCTCGGGCGCGCCGCCGACGACGACCAGAGCCCCGAGCCCGCCGTGGTCCCTAATGTCATCACCTCGGCTGCAGAGGAAAAAAAAAACGACTACAAGAACAAGAACAACCAGAATAACACCAACCACCACAACAACAACAACAACAACCAGAACAACAACAACAACAACAACAACAACAACAACAACAACAACAACAACAACAACAACAACAACAACAACAACAACAACAACAACAACAACAACAACAACAACAACAACAACAGAAGCAGCAGCAGCAGCAGCAACAACAACAACAACAACAATTACTAGCACGTGGGGACATTCCGTTCTCACCAGTGCCAGGGTTTTCATACGACGCCCGCCAATACCCCCACTTTGTGGGGGGGCCGGTTCAAGCTCTACCACATTTCCAAACGACTCTTCGCCACCACCCACACCCAGCTTCCCGCCCTATGACGTTCGGACACTTCACTTCGTGGCCTGCGGACGACCGTGGCTACTACACTGGCGCATGGGTACAGTGACTTGTTGTGGTAACATTTTCTGGACGCTAGCTTAGTATACGACTTTTCCCCCTGTTCCAACACTGGACACCTGTACTGGTTTTTGGTGGTAACGTGAAAAACCATTGGTTTTTTAGGATTCGGACAGCGCGCGCGGGTAGAAATTTTGAAAATTCGTACAGATGTTTTTCGAGGACCTACGGTGCGATTCGTATGATTTTATGTTGCGCGGTGCTAAAATCCCTAAGAAACCCAATGGTTTTTGAAGATTTCGGCGTGCGCGCGCGAAGAAAAAACGAATGTGTCCCGCATGGTATTATTTGACAGGGATGATGGCCCTGGCAGGTGCGCAACCGTTGTTGGAGAAGTTCGAAGCACGTGAAAAAGTTGCTCGCAAAAGCCCGTTTGACAGAAATGTTTAAAAAGTGTTGGGTTTCCTACAAATCCGCAAGAGCGCGCGGGATGAAATGTTGACACTTTTTTTTTTGAAAAACCATTGGTTTTTTGATGTTTTTATGTTAAAATCGCTACGAACACTAAGGTTTTGGAAGGATTTCGTCTTGCGCGCGCGAATGTCCACTTTACCTTATTTTTTGCAAGGGATTCTTGAAGTTTGGTTATGTTAGAACAAGAAATGTCCACTTTGCCTTATTTTTTGCAAGGGAAAACCGCCCGTAACAAAACAACCGGATCCGGACCAACCCGTTTTGCCGGAGACTTCCTCACGAAAATGATGAAAACATGGCTGCGGCCTAGGCGCGGCGAGGGGGCCGTGCACCAGGGGCCCCAACAATAATTATTCTTTAGAAGTAATAATGTTCAACAACAACAACAACGACAACAGCAACGACGACAACAACAACGACAACAGCAACGACAACAGCAACGACAACAATTACAACAACTACAACAACAATAATAACAACAACAACCACTACTACAACAACAATCAGTTTAAGACTGCTCGCTCTTACCTGCTCGAAAGTCATTCAGAATGTATTCCCCAAGCCTTCGATACCCACCCTTTTCGTCCTCGATCGTACCCGTTTTGGGGGATATATCTTCTTCCCTGCAGGCCGGGCCCCGGCAAGCAGCGGGGCGGCCGCGGACCGTCGGCCTGACCAGCGGCAGCGCTGATCGGCGGCAAACCGACCCCAAGAGGGACGGACAGGGGACCGACCCCGACGACGACGACGACGACGACGACGACGAGCGAAAGCGAGAGCGAGAGCGACAGCGGGGCCACGAAGGGCAGAAAGGGGGCCACGAACGGCCACAGCGGGGCCACGAAGGGCATGCGTATGGGTCCACGAAGGGCGCGAACGAGCGTGGGCCACGAAAGGCAGATAATGCAGGGCCACAGAGGGCACCGACGGGGCCACTGAGGGTAGCAACGGGGCCACGCAGGACAGCGAGGGGGCCACAAAGGGTGACAGCGGGGCCACGAAGGGCATGCATATGGAGCCAAGACGGGCGCGAACGAGCGGGGGCCACGAAGGGCGCACGTATATTGGGCCGCAGCGGGCAAGGACGGGGCTACTGAGGGCAGCAACGGGGCCGCGAAGGGCAGCGACAGGGCCACGAAGGGCGACAGCGGGGCCACCAAGCGTATGCATAAGGGGCCACGAAGGGCGCGAACAAACGGGGGCGGCAGCGAGGGGGCCACGAAGGGCTACAACGGGGCCACGAAGGGCAGCGAGGGGGCCACGAACGGCTGCAACGGGTCCACAAATGGCAGCGAGGGGGCCACGAACGGCTGCAAACGGGGCCGCGAAAGGCAGCGAAAACCCGATTCCTAAGTAAGCTGCGAGGGAGTCCTAAGCGTGAGCACGAATCATGGGTGCCTGAGTGTCGGGAGCGCGGCGATTGAGTGAATTGCTGGGAATTCCAACGCAAGAGCGCGATTCTCGAGTAAATTGCAAGCAAGTCTCCAGCGAGAGCGCAGCTCCAAAGCGCCGAGAGAGCGATTCCAGAAGACATGGTGGGGAAGTCCCAAGCGAGAGCGCGCCTGAGTAAAATGCCAAGAGGT
>CAUYUJ010003395.1:0-10000 GCA_963575745.1 Prorocentrum cordatum | reverse complement strand
GCAGCCGGACGTCGAATCAATCTCCGTGATTCGCCATGTCTCTCTCCTCCAGCTGCATATGGCAAAGTCCTGACTTGCAGGGTCCTGATTTCGGGGGCCCTGAACATGACCGAACTGACGTAGACGAGCGCGTTCCGCCACTCGCAAAGTAGCTGCTCGCAGATGGCCCGGACCCGCCGCGGGCGGTCTACGACCCATTCCATGGAAGCAAGCATGTGCTCTTCCGGACGTTGGCGAGCATCGGGGATGGACAGACCCCCCTTTAGTAAAACGTGGTTGAGTGTAAACGACCTGAGGCCCAAACCTGGCGGGCGCAAGCCTGGAAAATAACGGCCACGGCGCCCTCTCGTGAACCGAAAACGGACAATTCACTAATCGACGTGTCACTGTTGGGGGCTCTGTCCACCCCCGAGAGTAGTGGAACGCGCTCGGTGATCTCAAAGACCTGCTGCGTGGAACACCGCACTCCAGACGGCTGAAGAGATTGGGGCTTCGCTGGCCGAAGATGTTGCGCAACCGGGCAGCATCGCCGGTTCACCGCAGCGCATGGCGGGCAAGCGAGAGCTCAAAGGGGCCCAGGGACACACAAACAAAAATAAGACACAAATCCCAGGATTCCCCATATTTTCTTACACTTTCTGGGTTTTCGTCTTCCCCACCCCCCCCCACTTCCCATGTGTTCCCACACTTTCCTGGGAGTCGACGATGAACTGTGTCTGTGCGCGCTTTCCTCCACCCGAGAGCTGCACATCTTGCTATCAGCGAGCCCATCAATCCTCATGGCACTCTGCCTGCTGCCTTGCCCACACGACGTCGCTCAGCAGTGCGACAGTCCTGTTGTAGCTCTTTACCATGCCGGTGTACGTCTTCCTGGCTGCCAAAAAAGCTGCGACTGTGCCATGCCCTCTGGCCCTCCACGCACGTGCTGGCCAAAACGGTGGAGCTGCTAGGCCCAGGCTGCGAAATGGGCCTCTTGACAATTACCGCGCGGAGCCAACGAGAGCCTTGCCCACCTCTCCCGCCTCTGTCACTCGCCCCGCCGCAGGCCACCTCCCCAAGACCCCACACGGGCGTTCACCGCGACACCAAAACTAAAGACCGACCGAACCAACAGCGAAAAATCGAGATCGACGGAAGGGGCCCACGAACACACACACACAAATATGTTCTGGGTTTCTGTCTTCCCCCCCACTTCCCATATTTTCGCATATTTCCCTGGGAATCGACGATGAATTGTTCCTGTGTTTTTTGTCCCTCCTGATCGACCCAAGCCGACGGATCGAGAGAGCAGCCCACGAGGGACGCGGCGGCGCCGCCGACGACCGGACCGAACCGACGGAGCACCGCGGACCGCGACGCGGCTGCACCAGCCGAACCATGGGCGCCCTCGCCTCGCGACCCGCAAGGAGGTCCTCCAGGAAGGCCCGAGGAGACCCAAGTCATGGATTCTCCTGGGGCTCCTGAAGGATTTGGGCATCTGCTTCGTCTCGGTCTCCCGACGGCCCAAGACGGCCCAAGACGGCCCCCCAAGGCCGCCTCCCCCCGAAGAGCAGCAAAGGTGCAGCCTGCTGGGGGGGGGAGGCACTCTGTTGAGGCCCCGTGGCCCCCCGCGGAGACGAGGAGGAGAGGCGGCCAGGAGGGCGGCATGTGCCGCGGCGCTCCCAGGGTACCCCCTGGAAGAGGCACTCGGGCACGCAAGACACCAGCCTCCGCAGACGAGATCGTGAAGGCTGGCACGCACCACGCGCCTCGTGGCCTCCTCCTCCTCCTCCTCCTCCTCCTCCTCCTCCTCCTCCTCCGCCTCCTCCTCCTCCTCCTCCTCCTCCTCCTCCTCCTCCTCCTCCTCCCATGGGGGAGAGGGTCCCAGTGGTGCGCCCCCACGCCCATTTTCGGCACACCCTTCCAACGCGCCGTGGGACCCCATAGGAGCTCCACCAGAGACCCCGGCGGGAAAGACTGCATGCTTACCTGCGCCCATGTCCGCACACCCGTCACACGCTTCGTAGCCCCATGGGGTCGCGGCTCTCGGGGCCACGAGCTGTGGAGATGTGTGGGACCCCAGGCTCTGGGGGGCACGAGCGCTGAGGGGCACGAGCGCTCCCACAGAGTCCTCTCGAGGTTCTGGCTCACAGAGGCGAGATCCTGTGCGGAAGAGGCATGACCCTGAGAACCACGAGGCGATGGTGAACACGCAGGTCACGGCCCCCAGCGCCACCATTGCTCATAACGGTCACGAGTCCTGGACCACATGGTAATGACGTGCGGGCCTCTGGGCGGTCCTACAACCCGCCGACCCCTTGGGGTCACGGCGTGTGAGATGCTTCCCCCTCCCCAAACCCCTGCCCGGGAGCCTGTTCCGGCCGGTTTGAAGGGGGAGGGGGTGGGGGGCAAAGGTGTCGGCCGCACCCATGGAGGCTCAGGGGGCCCCAAAACGGGTCAAGAGGGCCCCAAAAGGCCCCTCAGACGGTCCAAGAGGGCTACGAGTCGCCGAAAGATCGCTCCAATACGCCCAAGATTGCCTCCAGACGGTCCCAGAGGCCCCCAAGACGCCCCAAGAAGCCACCAAGAGGCGTCCCAAGAGGCCCTCCAGAAACAAAAATCGCTAGGTAAAACTTATAATTTTAGCACTTTCGCCCCTTGGGATTTCACGAGGCCCACAACGGCCCAAGAAGCCTTTAAGATCGACCCAAGATAGCCCAAGAGGCCCCCAAGAGGGCTCCAAGGCGGCCCAAGAGGGCCCCAAGACGGCCCCAGAAGCTTCCCGAACGACCCAGGAGGGCTCCAGGACGGCCCCAAGAGGAGGCCCAGAGGGGGAACCCGAATGAACATTTCGAACACTCGGCCCCGAAAAAACCTGAGGAGGCGCCACTAGGCCCCCAAGAGGCTCCCACGAGGCCCCCGAGAGGCCCAAAAGAGGCTTATAGAGGCCTCAAAACGGCTCCCAAGAGGCCTCCAAAGTGCTGCCAGGAGAGCCCAGAGAACCCCAAAGCAGAGCCGCGATCCGCCAACCGCCCCCGACGAAATCCCAAGAAGCTGAAACCCCAAGATTCCCCAGAAATCGTTCCGCAAAAACCGTTTTTCACTCTTACTGCCGCCCCAAGCGGTCGGCGGCGCGGCGTCAGCCAATGCATCTCTAGAACATCTTGCTCGTGAAAAAGCATGGCTACACCGCGGCGACAGCGATAGCGACGGCGCAGGCGATGGCGCTGACTTCAGCGGCGAAGACGACGGCCACGGCGACGGTGGTGACGGCGACGACGTCACCGACGACGACGGCGGCGGCGAAAGCGCCGACGACGCCGGCGGCGCGGCACCGAAGATGTCGATGGCCACGGAGGCGATGGCGACGACGACGACGGCGCCACTGACAGCTACGACGGCGAACGGACGGAGACGGGGAGAGCAACGGCGAGCTCGGCGACGGCGACAGCCACGGCGGCGACGGCGGCGGCGACGGCGACGGCGGCGACGACGGCGACGGCGGCGTCACGCAATTTTCAGCTCGAGCTGCTTGAAGGCTCACGCTCGGTAGATATGCAGCGCTGGAACGCACGTCGTGGTTTGCTGGAACGCTCGCGCTCTGTACACATGCAGCGCCGGAGCGCACACGCTTATTTCGGCATGGGTTCCTGGATCTTCCGCCCTGGAAACACGCCACGATTGGGGAGGGGAGGGCGCGGCGGCCGGGGTACGACACCACGTTTAGGACCTTCAGCGCGTAGGAGGGGGAGGGGCCGGGCAAGGGCGCGGCGTCTGGGGGACGACACCTCATCTAAGGCCTTCAACGTCTGAATTCGCCAGCCCAACGGGTCAAGGGCGTGCTAGGATCTCCGGCAACTGGTTAACAATTTAACAATATTTCTAGTTCGCGCCTCAGACGAACAGTACCCCGGCAAGGTCCAGGCAAGTCCCGGCAAGGTCCCGGCAAGATGCTGGTAAGGTCCTGGCAAGGTCCTGGCAAGGTCCTGGGCAGGTCCCCGCCAGGCTCCCAAGAGCGCTCCAGGAGCGCTTCAAGTGGCCTCCAAGAGAACTGAACATGGTCCGAGACGGTCCAAGGGCGATCCAAGACGCCAAAGATGGCCTCCAGACAGCCCAAAGCGCCTTCAAGAGGCCTCCAAGAGTCCTCCCAAGAGGGCCCACAGAGGTAGAAATTTGTGATTACCATGCAATTTTTGAAATTTTGTGGCTTTCTCGCCTTTTCGGCTTACCGGCGCTCCAAGACGGCCCAAGAGGCTTTTAGGATCGCCCCAACATGGCCCAAGAGGCCTACATGAGCACCCAAAACGGCCCCCCGGAGGGCCCTAATACAGCCCCAGAGGCCTCCAAGATGGTCGAAGAGGCTCCCAAGACGGCTCCAAGAGCGGGCCCAGACGAGGGACCCGAACGGACATTTCGAGCTCTAGGCGCAGAAAGGTCCCCTGGAGGCCCCAAGAGGCCCCCAAGAAGCCCCCAAGAGGCCCCCGAGAAGCCCCAAGAGACCCCCAAGAGGCCCCCAAGAGGCCCCCAAGAGGCCCCCGCGATGCCCCAGGTCACAAAAATACCGCCAAGAGGCCCAAAAAGAGCCTCCAAAAGGCCCACAAACGGCCTCCAAGAGGCCACGAACGCGCAGGCAAACGCCTGCGATGGCACAATATGGGCCGGCGGAGGGAGCGAAGCGATTAGATAAAATAGGGGGGAGAGGGGGGGGGCGAGGGAGGAGAGGATGAGCTCGTCAACGCAGCCCGGGTGCCTCCGGAGGCCTCCGGAGCCTCGAAATCTACACTCCGTGGCCTCCAAGATGCCCCGAATGCCATCTAAGCTGGTCAAGCTGGGTTCGACCATGCCGAGGAGGCCTCAAAAACACCCTATGTGGCCTCGATGGCCCAAGAAGCCTCCAAGACGCCCCAAGATGGCTCCCCAAAAGGGCCCCAAGAAGCAAAAATCGCCAACGCACATGTTCAGCAATTTCGATTTGTTGTCTAAACAGCGTCCAAGACGGCTCAAGAAGCCCCCGAGACTGCTCTGAGACGGCCCAAGCAGCCTCCGAGAGGGCCCCAAGACGGCCCAGGAGGGGCACAAAACGCCAAAGAGGCGCCCAAGACGTCCCGCGGGGGCCCCAACAGGGCTCAAGGGGGGCCCAGGAGGGGTTACTGAAACCGGAACTTCGAAAACCCTCCGCCTTCAAAAGGGCCCCCGAGACCGCCGGCAGGCGCCCCAGAACCCCCCCCAAAAAGGCCCCGAGAGGCCCACAAAGAGAACCCCCCCAAAACGGTCTTCAACAGGCCCCGAAAAGGTCTTCAGAAGGCCCCCCAAAAGAGCCTCGAAGCTCCCAGACGGTCTTCAAAAGGCCCCCCAAAGAGCCTCGCCGCGGAGAACTTTCCTCCTCGGGGGGTCGGCGGCATGGCGCAAACCTCTCGGATATAAGAAGGGGGGAGGAGAGGCCGCGGCGGCTGGAGGTGCCGTCGCTGTGCTCACGCATCCTCTGAAGGGGCCCTGGGACACACAAACAAATAAACACAAATCACAGGATTCCCCACATCTTCCAATACTTTCTGGGTTTTTGTCTTCCCCCCCACTTCCCATATGTTCCCATATTTCTCCTGGGAGTCGACGAGTACTTGTCTGTGTGTGTTTTTTCCCCTCCTGATCCTTCTCAGAGCGCTACGGACGTAGCGAAAATGAAAGCGTGAAGATTTCCCCAGGGATGCCCCCATACATACATACACACACACACATGCACTTAAAATCCGACCAGCCCTTCGGGCGATGGTGGTCTAACGATATCTTCTTCTCCTCCTCCAAAGCCCTCCTTCCTTTCGGGAAGGAATACCCTGGGCCTCCCCTCTCTGAGGTTATTTCGGGGCGGGCCGCGATGTGTCGAACAGTTTTTCGCCCAAGATGGCGCCAAGATGGCTTCCGATGCTCCAAGATGGCCTCCAAGGCGGCTCAAGATAGCCGAAGACGGTTCAAGATAACTTCCGACATAACTCCAAAGACCTGTCGAGGACCACAAGACGACCCCAAGTGCTCTCGCGACCCCCTCAGGACGTCCCAAGAGGCCGAAATCCTTCGAACACCTCAAGAAAATCCGCCGACCCCCTGGGGTTCATCGGCGTGTGAGACGCTTCCCCCTCCCCAAGCCGCTCCCCCGGGGAGCCCAGTCCAGTCGATTTGGAAGGGGGGTAGGCCCCCCGGGGAGGGTTGGAACGCGCCACGGGGGGGCCGAGGGCCCCGAAGCAGGCCAAGAGGGCACCAAGAGGCCCTCCAGACGGTCCACGAGGGCCACGCGTCTCTCCGAGAGAGCGTCGGGTACGTCGGGCTGGGCATCGCAGGGGCAGGGGTCGAGCGTCGGGTCCGTCGGGCTGGGGTGGAGGATCGCGTGGGGCAGCGGTGAGGGCGCCGGGCAGCGGGGGGGGGGCGCGGAGGAGGTGGTCGGGAGAGCTGTCGTCCTCGTCCTCGTCTCTCCTGGCGTCGTCCTGTTCGTCACGGCCACGTTCAGGCTGCTGCCAGCGTTGTCGTGTAGGCCGTCGGGCAGGCCGTCGGGTCGGCCGTCGGCTGCGCCGTCGGTTCGGCGGCGGGAAAGGCCGTCGGATTGCTCGTATGGTTGGCCGTCAGGCCGAGCGTCGGTCTGGGCGGCGTGGAGGCTGTCGGGATGTCCGGCGGGTCGGTCGCCGGTTGCATCGTCGGGTCGCGTCTGGCCGGCGGCTCGGCGGTCAGGGGCAGCGTCGGGTTGGCCGCGGGGTCGGGGGGTCGGGCCATCCGTCCTGTGGTCCGCCTAGCCGTCCGTGTAAGCAACGCTGGCCGCGCAGCCGAGGCAGTCCCAGTAAAAAGTCGGGCGCGGGGCGGTCGTCGGGCGAGGCGTCCAGTGGGGAGCGGGGCGGGGCGCCGCCCTCGGAGTCGGGCGAGGCGTCGGATGGGGGTGTCGGGCAAGGCCTCGGGCAGGGAGTGGGGTCGTCGCGGTGGGCCGTCGTGGGAGGGAACGGCGCGGGGCAGGGCGTGCGCGGGGGTGGGCGTCGTGGTGGGGAGGCGCGCCGCCGTGGGGAGGGGCGTCGGGCCGTCGTTGTCGTCGTGGTGGTCGGTAGCGTCGCGAGGAAAGGCCTCGGGTCGCCCGTCGAGGCGTCGTTGGTGGGGGGGGTCGGCTGGGATGCCGGGCCGTCGTGGCGGGGCGTCGTATGAGGGCGCGGGGCGGTGACGGGGGGGCGTCGCAGGTGTCGTTGGATCGAGGGGCGCCGGTTCTGTTGGGGGGTCGTGGGGGCCTCCGCGCGGGCGTCGAGCGGGGGGCGTGGGGGAGCGGCGAGGGGTCGTGGGTGCGGGCGTAGGGATGGGCAGGGAGCGTCAAACCTCCTCCTCCCTTCTCCTCCTCCTCCTCCTCCTCCACCTCCTCCTCCTCCTCCTTCCTCCTCCCCTCCTCCTCCCTCCTCCTCCTCCTCCTCCTCCTCCTCCTCCTCTTCCTCCCCTCCTCCTCCTCCTCCTCCTCCTCCACCTCCTCCTCCTCTCCACCTCCTCCTCCCTCCTCCTCCTCCTCCTCCTCCTCCTCCTCCTCCTCCTCCTCCTCCTCCTCCTCCTCCTCCTCCTCCTCTCCTCCTCCTCCTCCTCCTCCTCCTCCTCCTCCTCCTCCTCCTCCTCCTCCCTCCTCCTCCTCCTCCTCCTCCTCCTCCTCCTTCCTCCTTCTCCTCCTCCTCCTCCTCCTCCCTCCCTTCGTCCCCTTCGTCCCCTTCCCCCTTCCCCCTCCCCCTTCCCCTTCCCCCTCCCCTTTTTCCCCCTCATCTGCGAAACCCTCTTCGGCCCCGCCTCGTCCTCCCGCTCTCCCCCCCTACCAGACGTTTCGGCTGAGCCTATCGAAGCCCAGCGTCCCTGACTCGTTGTTCCGCCCCCTGCCCATGAGGGACCTCGGTGACACGCGAGCCGGGAATAGGAAAAGACATAAGGAGCAGCGAAATTCAGGAAGGGGTCTGGGCGGGCAACGATGAGCAAACTGGCACGCGAGGACCGCTATGCTTCGAAAAAACAGCATGCGATGACAGACCGCCCTACTTATGGACGAAAAAATACACGGGGGGCACATACTCTGGATTCCCGAGATGGGTACGGAAACTACTGGGCACGATGCCCAACAACACTGTTGCCCAACACCAAGAGCGGCCGTCGTTGGGCAGGCACGACTGCCTCTCAAATGGAGATCGCCCGCGGCGACACCGACGGGGAGTCTTGCAAGAAATGAACAGGAACTGCTGTCGGTCCTCGGACCCAGTGTTCTCGCACCCGTGTCGATCGCACCGATATACTGATGGTCCCCGTCGTCTCGCCGTGAACGCTGGTCTCAAACACCGCACAGGGCGTTCACTGACCAACGATCTCCGCCATCCGACAGCGGAATTCGTTCCAGGCTGACGTGGTGCAGGCCGCCATTGGCCTTCAACCTTGACTGCTCGCGCTGGCGTCGGCGCGGCGCGAACCTGCCGTAGGCACGGCAGGTCCATGTCCAGATGACTTGGACGTTGGCTGCTGACACTGCGACGATCCTTAAGCCTTTGAAAGATCGCGTCGCTTTGGTAGCGCGGATCCTTCGATGTCGGTCGATTCCGAGCCACCAGCGGCGTTGAAACGTGCACGCCCGCGCTGGGATCGCCGCTGCACAGCGGCTCAAGCGGGCCGCCGGCGCGGCATGCTGCAGTGGAGACGAGGGCGCTTACGCGCGACCTTACGCGGGCAGCTTACGCGACAGTGTCGTCGCAGACGACCCCGTTTGTGCGAACGGAGGTTGACAACCAAAGGGTCGAACCTACCGTAGGGTCCGTAGGAAGAGGACAAGGTGAGGGAGATAAAGCGTCCTTTCCCCTCAGGGCCCGATGCACGTCGGGCACAATATCCAATCCGAGACCTGAGCCGACAGGATAGCAGGATAGATGGATAGAAGGAGGAGAGGAGCGGTTTTCGCACACTGTATCTGCCTCGCGCCACTCGAATGGCCTGGCGAACGGCCCAAACCGCAAGTAGCTGCGCGCGGCGCAGGGCGCGGCCGCTCTTCACATGCTCCGCGCTGCAGGGGGCCGCGTGGAAAAAAAAGGCTGCGGAGAGCAGGCGCGCAGCAAGCGCGGCACGCTCCCGTGGGGCGGGGGGGCACGCTGCGCGCGAAGGGTTTGCCGAATCTCGGCGTGGCCCACATGCGCACATGTGCCAGGCTCGCGTCGTGCCGCCTTCGGCGTTGGCTCCTGACACCGCGGGGATCGTGCAAACCTTGAACGATCGGCCCTTTCCGAAACACAGATCGTCGTTCATCGACCGATTCTGGGCCGCCGCCGGCGTTCAACGCTGAACGCCGGCGGCGGGGTCTCCGCTGGTCGACACGACAGATCCCCGTGGAGGGGAGCAGGGCGAACCCTGCCACTGGGGCCGTAGGTGGAGATGCCCCAGGGGCCGCGATCCTCGTCAGGGGTGCGCCGCATGGGGGGGAGGCGCCATGCGAACCCTGCCACTGGGGCTCCCTGGGGACCCCAGCGGCACGGCGTGCGGCAGAAGCAGGGGGCGCATGGGGGCGCACTTGCTGGGGCGGGCGTGCGGCACCGGGCGGGGGGCGAATGTGGACGCACCTATTGGGGCCTCAGGTAGCGCTCCCTATGGGGAGGCCTACACGGGCGTGCGGCATGGGCGGGGTGCGCGTGTGGACGCACCCTCCGGTGCCTCGGCTGGAGTTCCATATGCGGCCTGAAACACATGGCGAAGGCGAGAGAAATGAGCGCGATCAGGCACACGAACACGATCAACATCAAACCTGGCTTTTTCTCGCAAACATAGGGAGGAGTGGGAAAGCTGAGGAGAATGAAGTGCGACAAACCTCAGCAGAGCGGAAGGCAAACATCTGCAACGGCCCCCGTGCTCGGGACTCGGGTGGAGGGGGGGAGAGGATGAGTAGGAGGAGGAGGAGAAGGAGGAGGAGGAGGACGAGGAGGAGGAGGGGGACGAGGACGAGGACGAGGGGGAGGAGGAGGAGGAGGAGGAGGAGGAGGAGGAGGAGGAGGAG
>CAUYUJ010003394.1:45000-79559 GCA_963575745.1 Prorocentrum cordatum | reverse complement strand
ACTACTACTACGAATAATACTACTACTACTGCTACTACTACTACGACTACTACTACTACTACTACCACTACGACTACTACTACTACGACCACTACTACTACTACTACTACTACTACTACTACTACTACTACTACTACTACTACTATTACCACTACTACTACTACTACTACTACTACTACTACCACCACCACCACGACTACTACTACTACTACTACTACTACTACTACTACTACTACTACTACTACTACTACTACTACTACTACTACTACTACTACTACTACTACTACTACTACTACTACTACTACTACTACTACTACTACTACTACTACTACTATACCTACTACTACTACTACTACTACTACTACTACTACTACTACTACTACTACTACTACTACTACTACTACTACTACTACTACTTCTGGGTGAAAAAGGGCGGGTCTGACATGCTTGCAACGTCAGGCGCTCGCACCGTGGGCAGTTGTGCTAACAGCCCAGAGTGAAGCGCCAGCAACGGCACAGCAGCACACGGGGCGACCCCAGTACCGCCACCCAGGCCGACTAGCGCGGGAAGACGCGAGGCAAGGCCTGGATGGCAAGCCAAGGGCGGATCTGACGTGCATGCAGCAGCTGGCGCCTGGCCGAGGGCAGCTGGTCCCTACAGCAAAAAGTAAGGCGCAGGCGGCAGCATAGCAGCACACGGGGCGACCCCAGTACCGCCACCCAAGCCTACAAGCGCAAGAATGCGCGAGACGAGGCCAGGATGGCAGGCCAAAGTGGCCAGGCGCCCGACGGCGACGCTGCAGTACACGGGGCTGCCCGAGCACCGCCAGCGAGGCCAACGAGCGTAAGTGAACGTGAGGAGGCCGAGATGGCAAGCCAGTTGGCGAGCCAAGGTGGCTGGGTGCACAGGTAGTCTTGCGCCTAGCCTAGGCAAAGGCTGCAGTTGCCGCCACGCGAGGGGGGGCGCCGCTATGGGCCCGCCGCACTACAGAAAGCAGCAGGTAGACTATTTGGCATGGACTCACGCGGCCTGCCAAGGCCCTGGAACCTGCTGGGCATTATCCCTCAGGCCTGCTGGCCTGTTCCCTGCGCGGTGGCAGCAAATGCCTGCGACGGCGGCGCCCGCGCTTCCCCGCCGAGGTCGCCACTGCCCCCCGCCTGCCCTGAGGGCCCAAAGATCTGGCGCTCAAGGTCTTCACCGAGGGCCACGTTCAGGGCTGCAGCGCTTGGGGCCTGCTGCGGGGGCACGTCCGTCTGCGGTGGCGGGTGCGTCGGCGGCGGCGGCGCATCAGGGGGCGCCGTCGGCGGCGGCGGCGAGGGGCCCATGATGGCCACGGCCTCTGGCGGGACTCCCGCTGGCGGTGGTGGCGGGTCCTCGCTGCCGCGGGCCCCGCTCGCTGGTGGGGCGCCGGCGTTGCGAGCGGGGGTGGCGCGCGGGGCGACCCCTGTACCACCCCCGCCGCCCGAGAGGCTGCCCTCCTTCAGGTTGTGGCGGCGCTCGTAGTGCGCCAATTCCCTGTGCGCCATCTCCAGGCGCTCCCTCTTGGCTTTGTTCCGCGTCTTCTTGCTGTACCCCGCCCATTCAGGGTCGTTCAGTCCCCGGGCGACCTGCGCGCAGAGGTCGGTCCACTCGAACGTGGGCGAGCTCTCCCAGGTGAGCCCCTCCAGCAGCACATAGTGGCCCTCCCATTGTGCCTGGTGTGGGGCATGGCGTTTGAAGACGGTGCCAACCGCCATCGGCTCAACCTTGGGCAGGTGCTGCAGAAGGTCCACCGCGTTGAGCACTGTGATCCCCTCCTTCTTGAGCTTGTCGTAGCGCAGCAGGGCCTTCAGGTCGCGGATGTCCTCCTCGGGATGCTCCGCGTGCATGTAGTACGCGCGTGGCGGGTTCGCCTCCTCCTCTATGAACTCGATGCAGACTCCGTAGGAGGTCGAGTAGCGCGCCCCGCAGTGGCAGTACCAGCGCTGGCCCGTCTCTCCCGCTGCCTCCTGGGCGCATGAGAGCAGCTGTGACCAGGGATCCGAGCGGATCACCGAACAGCATCCCCGGGGATTATCCCAGGTCTTGTTGGCCGCGCACTTGTAGTACATGTTGAGCGTGAAGCCCTGGTCACGGTAGAACTGGTCCGTGTAGTCGCCCATGCGGCGGTGGGCCTCCTGCGCCGCGGTGTTGCCCTGGCGCTCCTCCTTCCAGGCACGTGTGTGTCCCAGGTGGGCATCTGCAATCCCCGAGGCTTCCAGGACACCCCTCTTCAGCCTTCCCACATCCACCTCCGCCTCCTCGTCCAGCGCGTCGAGCCACTTCTGGGCTCCGTCCTGCGCCTCGGTGCCCCTCACCACGTCCTCCTTCTTCTCCAGGATGGCCCCCGGGCCGCCCAACATGTGGGTGCGCATGGTCTCGAATTTGAGGACGCCATAGGCCCGCGCCATGCGCTTCAGCGACTTCTTGGAGAGGCCGAGCCGCAGCAAGGGCTCGATGTCCGTTACCTCCTTCACGGTATGGGCCCCGGTCAGCTGGAGCCCCTGGTCCTCCGCGTCCACGTCGGGCTGAGGGTCGTTCTCCTCGTCGCTGGGAGGTTCTTCCTCGAGGGGCGGGGGTGGCGCGCGGGGCGGCCCTGGCACCGCCCCCGCCTCCCTCGCCATTGGGCGGCCCACCTCCCTCGCCACTTCTTCCGTGGCTGGGGGGGCGCTTGTGCTCTCGGGGTCGATGCCCACCCCCGCGCCTTCCGTTGACCTCCGAAGGGCAAGCGCGCCTTCCTCTGAGAGCGCGAACCCCGCCAGGGCGTCCATGCCCTCCTTGATGTAGTCGAAGCTCGCACGGAACTTCGCCACCCGCTTGGCGGCGTGGTCGATGGAGCCTGGGCCTTTGTTCGCGCGCGCAGCGCGCGTCACGGCCTCGTGCTCGGAGATGCCCTCCGTCGTCGCCGCGCAGTCCGAGCACATGTACAGCTTGTACTGCCCCTCTTTGCCCCTCCTCAGTTCGGGGTATTTCTCGTTGCCCTCCTTGGCCTCCGCGTAGCGGCGCATCTCCGCGCAGCTGAGCTTGTCCACGTACTCCACCGCCATGATCTTCCAGTCGCCCAGCGCCGTGCACCTCCGACACCAGCCCAGGCGGTGCGGCGGGGCCCAGTATGCGCCCATGCAGTGGACGTAGCCCGCTTCAGCGTAGTTCTCCTCCGTCATCATCTCTACGTCTGCGAGCGCGGCTGGTGTGCCGCCGCTCGACTGGGGGGCCTGGCCGTAGACGGCTTTGTTGCTGCGTCGGCGGTGGCGCTTGCCCCCGCGGCCGCTGAGGGCGCCCGTGGTCGTAGCACTCGGGGCCTCGCTGGCGGTCCCGTCGTCCACGGCGCGCTCGCCGTCGGCCGCGCTGCGCGCCCCGCGGCCGCCGCGGCCACCCGCAGCATGCTCCCTCAGCTGAAGGTTGTGGGGCGCGAGGGTGAGCGCGTCCAGCCCGCGCCGCTGCTCTGTGGTGAAGTCGGCATGCGTGGCTGCCGCTGCCAGGGCGGCTGACGTCACTGGCGCCGCCGCCGATGCAGGCATCGCCGAGGAGCCATCGGAGGCGGCGGCACTGGGGGCGGCCCCCGTGCCGCCGCCTCCATCGGCGTCCTCAGCGGGGGTCGCTGATCCCGTGTGCACCGTCGGCGCCGTCCGAAAGGTCGCCGCCTTGAACACCATGTCGTGCTCCTCTCCTTCGCTCTCCGACAAGCTTACCTGCTGCGCAGGGCGCTGCGTCGGCCTTGCTTTGGAGGTTGGTGCCCCCCCCGCGGCGTGCGTCTTGGCGGGCCGCGGCATCGGCGCAGGCTTCGAGAACTTGGGCGCCATCACTTGGTCGGGCGGTTGGCGCGGGAGGTGCAGCTCGAGAGAATGTGCGAGGCAGGTACTCACGAGCCAAACAGCTGACGGGGGGGGGGGAGGGGAGAGGCTGTGCACCAAACCAAAATGGGGCGGCCAACTGCCGGGGCGGGACAAAGGTGGCACAGGAAGACTATGGGCCGAAGCCAACGGTTCCAGGTGCGTGGGGCCCGTTCATTAGGCTGGCGGAAAACGGCCTGGCCCCCGTTCGGGACCCTGGACGGGCAGGAGAAGGGGGGGGGGGGGGGGGCGAGGAAACCACGTCGCGGGCGGGCGACAAAGCGGACGGCGGGCCGCCGACGGCCCCAGGACCCGCGGGGCGGCCCCGATCTTCAACGCCTCTTGACGCCTCTTTAGCCAGCGGCCTTGGACAGGTGCTATTGGTTGCATGAAGGCTCATCCCAAATGGGCTGCGGGACCACCCCATGCCAGAGATAACGAGCATCAAAGACGTGACATGCCGAGACCACAACATGCACAAAGCGGGGAGGCAACACACCATGGCGTGCAGACCAAACATGACACTACAATAGCGCACTGTGCGCGCGACAAGGAGACTGAGCGATACCTTGCACACTGCAGATGTGGCTATTTTTTACGACCAATCAGGGCTGCGGGAAAGGGAGAGGGGAGAGGAGGGTCAGTACTTCACGCAAGTGGGGCGGGGCCACAGCTAGTCAAGACTGGACGCTCGGGGCGGCCCCTGCATCCAGTCTCGCTGCGTCCTCCGTCGCCAGAGCGACCTGCTCCGCAATTTGGCCCTGCAGGGCGTTGGCTACTGCCGAGCGCAGGGCTGCACGAGCCGCGGGCCGTTCGGCTTCAGGCAATTCCCCTACGGCACGGCGCAGCCACGTCTCAGCCTCTGCGCCCCAGCGGCCGTTGACATCTAGAACAAAGGGCACCAGGCCCGAAAATGGGTACCTACGGTGCTTCACTTTCTCTCTGCGCTGCAGGGCTGCCTGGTGCGGCCGCCCCGTCTGAGCCACTGCCACCTCGTCCGCCAAGCTGATGTTGAGGCAAACTCGACCATGGATGCCTCGATGGTAGACCACGTCCAATGTGGCCGCGCCTTGCTCCTCCGTGTACCACTCTGGGATGACCTGCCCCAGCAGGGCATGATGGTCCACCCCGCGCAGCCAGAGCGCCACGGCGTCTCGAATGGCATTGTGGCGGCGCGTCGGGCCGCCTCCCCTGGGACAGTTGAGCGCATGAACGCCCCAAACGTCCACCGTGCGGCCGCGCGTCGGGCCGTGCTGCGCCATCGCGCGGGTGGGCGCTGCTGGTCGGTTCAGGCACGTGCACTCGGACTGCAGCAGCGGCAGGTGCATGCGCCTCTTGGCTGCAATGCAGAACGCGTGGTCGGCGAGGGGCGAGACCCCCTCGAAATTCTTTACGCTTCGCGTATCCCCGCCAGCCCATCTCACAACAGCAACTCTTGCGAATCGTGCCGACAGTGGTGTTTTTTTTTCAGGCGTGTGTCCGCTTGGCCCCGCATATCTTCCCTGTTCCTCTTTGTGGGGGGAGCGGGAGAAGGACGAGGCGAAGGAGGGGGGAGAGAAAGCGCTCCTCGTGGTTTGAGTCGTTTGGGGTTTCTCGTCCTGGTCTGAGTCGTTCGGTCCGTTTTCCTGGTGTGAGTCGTTCGGACTCTTCGTTGTGTGGGTCGTTCGGGCTCTTCGTCCTGGTGTGAGTCGTTCGGGCGCTCGTGGTGTGAGTTGTTCGGGCCCGTCGTCCTGGTGTGAGTCGTTCGGGCTCCCCCTCCTGGTGTGACTCGTTTGGGCTCCTCGTGGTGTGAGTCGTTCGGGGCCCGCGTCGTGGTGTGAGTCCTTCGGGTTTCTCGTGGTGTGAGTCGTTCGGGCGCATCGTCTTGGTGTGAGTCGTTCGGGCCCCTTCTTGTGGTGTGAGTCGTTCGGCCTCTTCGTGGCGTGAGTCGTTTGGGCTCCTCGTCCTGATGTGAGTCGTTCGGGCTCCTCGTGGGGCCCCTTGGGGGCCTCTTGGAGCCTCGTGTGGCCTCTGTTGGAGGCCTCTTGGGGGCCCCCTGGGGGCCTCTTGGGGGCCTCTTGGGGCGTCGTGGTCTTCTTGGGGACCTCTTGGGGGCCTCTTGGGGGCCTCTTGGGGCCTCGTGGGGCCTCTTGGGGACCTCTTGGGGTCCTCTTGGGAGCCTCTTCGGGCCGCTTGGCGGCGTCTGGGTGGCCTCTTGGAGGCCTCTTGGGAGCCTCCGGGGGGCCTTTTGGGGCCATCTTGGGGCCTCTTGCGACCTCCGCAGAAGCGCGAAGGAGAGCTGCCCCCGGAGAAGGACAAAATGAGCCCAAAACCCTAGTAACATCAATGAGTGGAGTTGGTGGAAGAGCAGCAGTGGTACGATGGGTAGTAGCAGCAGTAGTTGTAGTAGACTTCGTAGTAGCAGTAGAAGTAGTAGTGGGAGTAGTAATAGTAGGAGTCGTCGTAGTAGTCGTAGTAGTCGTTGTAGTGAATGACTGAGAGCGGTCGTCGTCGAAACCAGCGATCTTTCCCGACCAGCGTTGTTGTCGTTGCCAGTCTGGCTTCTAGTATTGGAGTGTGGCTGTGAGCTTCGCTCCGCCTACCCGTAACGCATGCGCCTACTGTGTTTTTTGGCACGAGGTGGCTTGTGTGCGCAAATGCCGCACGTAGCCCAGCATCGCTACGAGATCTCCCTTTTCGCTCTCATGTGAGTCATATTCTTCTCCATCCGCCCCGCGTTCGTGTCAGCAGGTCGTCGTGGCGGTTAGCGCTGGGTGACATCCATGCACGGCGGTCAGCGCGAGATGTCTCGGAGACGCGCCACTTTCGAGATTGCATCCGCAGGATCCATCGTCATTGCGACATCAGGTCATGGATTCCCTTTCCCACCTATACACGCATGTATTGAATACAGACGCACGCGTACATCAAAGGCGGTCCGAAACACATCAAGAATGCACAGAAAGACATGCACAGAAGTTCAAGGTTGTCCTCTGCCTCTTCCCCAGAGGGTAAGAGTGGTGCGCCAGTTTTCTTGCTGATGTTGAGTAGGCACATGTGGAGGTCTAGGAGTCGTCGTCCCAAGTGTCGTTTGCCGCGCTCGTGTGCGGGTGACGCGTGGAGCGTTACGCAACGTGTGGGCTGAAGTGGTTCGCTTTGCCTTCTGGAAAGACGGGGCGGAGTCGATTCAGGTAGAACGCTCTTCGTAGTCGTGCAGGAGTACAGTGTGCTGAGAGGTCCTGCAGGTATGTAAGAGCTCGAGACTCTCAACATGACTGTCGGCGTCTCTCGTCATAGTCCATGTAGTGGATCGAAGTCTATCGTGCCTCCGGGTGTCCAGGGGCCGTGGTTCTAGTTCTCCGGCGTTGCAGGTGTTCCGATTGTCAGGTAGAGTATTATGCACGGTTGTCCTTGGTGCAGTTCCAGGTAACTTCCAAGGTTCCCACAGGGTGAGTCGATCGGGTTTCTCGCGGCGTGAGCAGTTCGGGCTACTGGGGCTAGTAGGAGTCGGTCGAGCCTTTCTGTCTGTGTGAGACGTTCGGGATCTTCCTGCAAAGAGTCGTGATCTCTGGTAGAAATGACATTGGTCGTTCCGCTCTTCGTCTTCTTCCTCCTTTTCCTTCTCGGATTTCTTGTCGTGCGGTCACGCAGGTTTTCGCCCTCGTGGTTCGGGGCATTGCCGAAGGCTAAGGAACGCCCAGGAGTGGCCCAGCGTTGCCGTCGCTGTTGCCATTTTGGCTTACAGCATTGCGGTTCGGCTGTGAGCGTAGCTCCGCCCATGAGCAAAAGCCTCTTTCTCCAGGTGTCCTTGCTGTCGGCATGGAGAGGTGCTGGTGCGCCCTGCTACTTTGGCTTGCATAAGGGGCTCCTTGGAGCGAAGAGGGCGAGGCGTCGGTGTTCATGGCTCCTTTTTGTTGCCAGTTTCGATCGTCGCCGTACTGCCGTCGCCCAGCATGCATGGCGGAGTGTTTGCCGCCTGAGCTAGCTCTGCACCTCAACCGGAACGTCGTCAGAGCACTAGTGTCCACGAAGCAGGCTGTCGCGGTCAAATTCGCTCACATGACGAAGAAGCCGATGCAGTATGGCAGCGGTGACCCAATTGCATGAGGAAGCTCGTCGCTCAGGTAGGGGCGAGTTTGTATTTCCATGTGTGCAGCATGAACCCGTTGACCGACCAGGACGCCCGTTGGCGCGTAGACTTCGTCGGCGACGTTGCAACTGTGAAGCATCGCATGGCGGGGATGATGAGTACGCCGAAGTGTCGAACATGGGCATCCAGGGCAATGCGCGTAGCGCAGGTTTTTGAGACCCTCTCATTGCTCACCCTCGCGTGAGCCCATTAGTTGGAAACAGCTTATCGGAGCGGAGCGCTCTATGTCGGCACGGCAGCGCCGAGAAATGAGTATGCTATTCGCACCAGGCGCAGTGGGCCATGAGCAGTCCTTCCTCGTCGGCGGCATCGTACTTACCCGCGCGAGCTTGCGCTGAAGGAGTTGGTGTATTTGGCTGTGCCGATGGCGCATCTCTCGTGCAACAATTCGGCAGGTTTGTTTGGCACTCTGCGTGGGTGCATTGGGTGGAGTGGAGACAACGACGACGACGACTACAACGTGAACGTGAATGGCGATGCTTCCGACGCCGACGCCATTTCGACGACAGGTGGAGCACTCCTGGTAGCGCTTTCATTCTGGAGAGCGAGCGGAACGCTCGCGGCCTTCCTTTTTGTTTCTCGATGCGGCAGGGTTGCTGAGGCAGGTGAGATCGGCCATGACCCGTGCGAGCTCGCCGCTGTCTCTCAGGATGATGTTTCATTCCTGGCTCCCTTGGCCTCGCCGTCGTGTCAGCCTCGTTGTTGCGTTGACCGTCCGAGGACATGCAAGCGCGGTTGTCACCGCGGAAGGTTCTGGGGACGCGTCACCGACGAGCCTTTTTATGCATCTTCTCGCCCTCTTGCCCAATGCATGCACGCGCATACATGGACAACGAACGCGCAGAACAGTCCAGTCATCCCCAATCGTAACACAACAGAAACACCCGACAGAGTTGGAACCGTTCGTCTCGCTGCCGAGGGCGGTCGATGGAGCGCCCGCCAGGCCTGGAAGTAAACTACCGATGTTCTGCACGCTGCGTTCGCGGGCACTAGGCTCGTCGTGCGTTCCGCACCGTGGTGGCTGAACTGCACCCGCCTTGTCGTTGCAGAGTAAGATAGGGAGAAGAAAAAAGGAGAAGGGGACATAATAGTTCTCAACATATAAGATATAGAATAGGAGCAGGGTTTCCCCGAAGGTTGCTGGCTCAAACAGGCTGTGCAGGGCCTCCCGAGATAATGCCAGCGTTCAGTCCTCTCTGCGTTGCAGATTTGTGTTTTGTTGTGGTCTCCCATGATGTACGGTGTGGCGGGCCACTCGTCCTTCCTCGTGTGAGGTTTCTCGGTCCCTTATCGTGCGTGCGCCGTTCGGACCGCTCATGATGTGAGTCGTTTGAGCATTTCGTCGTCGTGTTCTCCGTTCGGGCTCCTTTGTAGGCGTGGGTCGCTTGGGCATCTGTGGTGTGAATCGTTCGGGCTCCCCGTCCTGGTGTGATTCGTTGGGGAGCTTTCTTGCGCGTGAGACGGTCGGGTTCGTCGTGGTGTGCGTTCTTCGGGCCACTCGTCCTGGCGTGAGTCGCTCGGGCCCCTCCTTGTGTGTGAGTTCTTCGGGTTCGTCGTGGTGTGCGTCGTCGGAGCCCTTCGTCCTGCTGTGAGTCGTTCGGGCCTTTCTTTGGCTGTTCGTCGTTCGGGCGTTTCGTGGTAGGAGAAACATTTGGGATCTTCCTGGTGTGCGTCGTTCGGGGGTTTTCGTTCTGGTGTGAGTCGTGTGAGTCGTTCGGGCCTCTCCTTGTGTGTGGGTCGTTGGGGTTCCTGGAGGGCTCCGTCCTTCGGATATCTCGCCACCGTCCCGTACCCTTGCCAGTGACCCCATGCGTCTCCATGTTCGGTGAATTGCCGAGATTGTGTCGCATTTGCGTGAGGCCCTCGCAGGGTTCGCAGATGTGTTTGGGATCATGAAGGGCCTCATGAGTGGCCGACATCCACAGTTGCTCTGCAATTGTAGTCGCTGTTGCCCTTCTGGCTCACAGCGCTGCGGTGTGGTTGTGAGCTTAGCTCCGCCTATCAGCAACCTTTTCTGCCGTTCAGCTTTCTTGCCGTCGGCATGGAGAGGTGCCCGTACGCCCTTCTAACTTTGTTAGCAACTGGGGCTCCTTGGAGCGAGCAGGAGGAAGGCAAGGACTTCGAGGAGTTCATGGTGAACGCGTTTGGAGCATCGCTCCCTGATGGCGTTCCGTCGGGAAGTCAAGATGCGGAATTTAGCTGCGCTCATCCGGCTCGGAACGGGTCGAATTGTTTGCTCAAGGGTCGTGCCGCTTGCCGCTTTCCAGATGCAGTAGAGACTCCGCGTGTCATTCTCGCAGTTCGTGGTGCATGGTTACCGCGTGTCGAGGCTGGCGCCATCCACAGTGCATTGCCTGGGACACACTTGTTGAAGTTTTGGGTGGCAGTACGTGCCGAGGAGGAGGTGGTCATTCCTGTTGCTTTTGGCAACGACCGAGCGTCGCCATATCGTCGTCGCCCAGCAGACATTGCGGATTGTCTACCGCCACAGCTAGTTCGTGCAATCAAACTGCACGCCGTGAGAGCCATAGAGATCGCGGAGGAAGGCCTCACGCAGAAGTGGGCTAACTCTGCCAAGAGGCCGAGGCAGGATGGCTTCGGCGAGGCGAAGTGCATGAAGAAACTCGTCGCACAGCTAGGTACGAGAGAGCCTCCCCCTGCTGAGCAACCCAGCACTTTCTGGAAATCTTGCGGTGACACGGTTTTTGCGCCCGCAGATATCGTGGCTCGGAGGTGCAGTTGCGCCCGATTGGTGAAGTTCGCCGTGCACGTGTCCGTGGACTGTTGTGGCTTGGGGCCCAGCAACGTCGCTCGCAAGACCAGGTTCAACGTCGAGTCTGAGCTCGTGCCGGCCTTGCTGCATGCTGCGAAGGGCAAGTTGCTGTGCGAATTGCGGGCGGGGTCTGTTCGCAACGAAGATGTGGTGCGTCTGAAGATTCATGACGACAATCTCGGTCGTGCTACCATCGTGTGCAACATGCACGCGTATGCTGACAGGGATGCTGGCTGGCGCGTCGATTCCGACGGCGATTTCGCAACCGACAAGCATCGCATATTGTGGATGGTAAGTACGCGCGTATTGTCCCAGATGGGCATCCAGGACAATGCGCTTAGCGCAGGCTGTCGAGACATTCGCATTGCTAGCCCGCACGTTAGCCCAGATATTTTGGACCACGCCTATCGGAGCGGAACGCTTCATGTCGTGACGGCTGCGCCGAAGAAAGATTACGCTACTCGCATCACTCTGGAGCCAGAGGTGGCTGAAGAGGGAGAGTATCTCGGCGTTCTCCTGGCATGGGTTGGTAATCGACTATACCAGCACGATGCTCTTGTCCGCAGCGCTACTGTGGAGAATACTCTGGGTCTCGGCGCTTTGCGGGCGGCGTTTTCCATCATGCAACCTGGGTCTGCCCCGTCAGTCGCATTTGGGAATGTGCTTCAGAACAGAGTGTCTCCATCGTCTCCTTTCATGGAGTCGGTATTGCGCAGGCGCTGCATTCAGCTGTCGAACGATCAGAAGCGTTGCTTGGAAATCATCAACGCCTCGGACAATCATCACCTCGTGATCCAGGCTTTTGCAGGTACTGGGAAGTCGCTACTGCTGGCTTTGCTGGTGGAGACAGCGTTGCAGCACGTCAACAAGCAGAATGGCGCAGTGGTGATCGTGACTCCTTCGCGCAATTTGCGTGACTCCATATTACAAGGTCCAGATTTCTTCAACAAGGTGTTTGAGGCTTCTGATTTCGGGCCCCGAGTTATTTGGCTTGGTCGGCCTTCAGATGCCCCTGCGGCGTTGAACACATGGGAAAATAAGGTTGCGGATTTGGTGAATGATCAGTATTTCATGTGTCGGTGCCAGCGCCACATTCATCGACTGGTGATGGATTCGAAGACCAAGCAGGAGAAGCGTTGGGTGCCCAACGCCTGCGCCTCCAAGAAGAACCGGAGAGAGTGCAAGCACGAGGCGCCGTGGACCAACAGAGTGTCTCCCGAGTGGATGACGGCGCCGCTGCTGGTTTGCAAGGGCATCGCCAAGAAATTCACTTTGCGCACAAGCGGAGTCCGAACTTGGCTGGGGCAAACTCTCGGATTGCGCAATGAGGAGTGGCTGAACGGGTGCATGCCGGGCCTGTGCGTCGCTTTTGCAGGGAGCAACAGTGACGTGAAACCTAATGACCGACTGCCGATCACCGAGCAAACGCATGAGACGTGTTGCAAGAAGAAACGCTGCATCATGAAGAAACAGAGTCTGGGGAGAGCCACTCGAGCAATTCAGCGCACGCAGGTAGTTACGAATGGATATTTCGGGGGATGCATTGGCAAGCGACAGCCTGCGGGCACTTTGGAGACCAAGAAATGCGTAGACAAGCTGTTTACTTTGAGGGCGAAGACACAGGGCAGAGGGAAAGCGGCGCAGCTCAGAGCAAGCAGCGGGAGACTGATAACGGAACTCGAGATGAACAGCACGTACCGAGGCGCCGTGGAAGTGTGCAGCCTGTGCTGTAATCTGGACCAGAGCGACCTTCTGAAGGCAGAGTGCATCCGGACCTTCCACGAGCATACGATTGATGGGCGGGCGTGGATGAACAAGTTGGAAACATCCCAGAATGGGTCGCAGATGAAGGACAGCAGCGTGACGACGTACGTGCCGCCGGCTCGCAAACCTCACGTAAGGACAGACCGATCGAGAGTGAACGAGTTCGACGCCTACGGATTTCGCCCTGTGCAGCACCCTTGGAAGTTGCTGTCGGCGTACGAGTTCTTGCGGCAGTGGAGGTGCGAACCACTACTGGTTCCGACGCACTACTTGAACCGCAACCTGGCACCGCGGACTGCGTGGACAAAAGAAGGCCAACAATTAATCAGGAGCAAACAGTACAAGGATGGGGAAATCGCCGCCAAGCCTGGAGAGCATTACATAGCAGTGACACCCGAGGCCGACGAGTATTTCGTGTTTCCGAGGGATGCAGGTGTCTTCTGCCGCTCATGGGTTCTGGTCAGGAAAGCGAGGCCGGACGTGGTGGTCATCGAAGGCTTGCCTATGCCCAGCGTGCACAAAAGTTCTACGTACAACGCTCAGTATTGCAGTTTATTTTTCCGTCCCTGGACGCTCTATGGAGGAGACGTGACTGTGCTTCACCTGAGTATGTTGGGGATGGAGGTAACAGTATTGCGGCATTGGCAGGAGGCCCAGCACCAGTCGCCCCAGGTTCGAGCTTCGTGTAGGCTGACCAAAAAAGACAACCTCAACAGGGACGTCATCGACGTTGGACAGCGTTTCCTGGAAGACCGCCTGGGACGAGTACGTGCGCGGGAACGTGGTCAGCCAGGCAGCGGCGAAACTCATCCAGAGTTTCCTGCTGAATACGATGGCGTCGTCTGGCAAGGCGGCAGATGATCAGAGCGAGGCAGATGCGTCGGAAGAAGAGCAAGATATGCCTTCTCTGAGCCTCCCTGGTAGTAAGTTTCAACAACTGCTCCAATCGGCTAAAGAAGAGGACAGCCTCGGCGAGAAGTGGACCGCCTCGGCGAAAGCGAAGGTGAAAGCTTCGGAGAACAGCCGAGTGAAGAAAAGTGCCCGACTGCACGAGTATGAAGAAAGCCACCGCATCGGAGAGCGTGCGTGGAAGACAGAACCCTCTGGCGTCGAGGCTGGCGACCGTGCATGTCCGGGACATATCTTCGAGGATGCGTACCAGGGCCACCTCGCAGCTGTATCCGCAAGTGGCACGAGCCAGAAGGCACACGATGCTCCCTTCGACGAGAAGCGGGATGCTGCTGCTTCGTTCAACCCTGCAGGAAATGGGTTCACCAGCATCGACAAAGCGTTTGCTGCCCTATTGGCGAGCTCGAAGATCCCGAACGAGAAACAGCGCCAGTTTCTCGAACACTTTGTTCGACGTTTGAAGATTGAGTGGCTGGAGAAGCAGCAGGGCAACGTGAACCAGAATTCCGAGGAGCCTCTGCTGGACGTAGTGCACGGATTTCCGGGCACCGGCAAAAGTGCTGTCACTGGCTGGATGCGGTACTTAATGGAGGAAGGTCTCGGCTGGGAGCACGGCGTTCAGTTCGTGTGCTTGGCGTTTCAAAATGCCATGGCGGCGCAGATCAACGGCCACACGGTGCACCGCTGGAGCGGCATCCCGGCGCGGAACGACGACGGGAATGCCACAGGCGACAGGCACAAGCAGTCCATGAAGTGCGGGGCCCTGCGCGTGATCGTCATCGACGAGGTCCCGAGGGCACCGAACGAGTCACTCCATGGAGTATATCGTTGTGTGCCCTCGGCGTAGTGTGAGTCGTTCGGGGTCCTCGTGTGTGGATTCTTGGGGCTCTTCCTCTTGGTGTACGTTTTCCGGGCCCGTCGTCCTGGTGTGAGGCCTTCGAGCCCTTCCTGGTTCGAGTCGCGTTGGAGTTCGTCGTCGTGTGAGTCGTTCGGGCCCCTCGTCCTGGTGTGAGTCGTTCGGGCTGCACGTGGTGTGAGTCGTTCGGGCTCTTCGTCACCTCCAACGGAGGCGTCTGGGCAAATTCTGATACTTCTCTAGTGCGCCCCAGGGGTCTCCATGTTCTGCAAGACCTGTCGAGGCAATGAGCATAGCTCAGCGCACGCACAAGAAGAGATATGTTCTGTATGCAACATTTCCAGGTGAGCATGATGTCCGCGGAGCTGCTGGGCACCCTGGAAAGAGTGGTCAGTGGCGCTGTCCGTGCCAGGGGCACGTACAAGAAGAGGGCGGGGGAATTGCATCGCGCCTTCGGGGGAGTGAACGTGGTCATGTGCGCTGATTTTTGGCAGTTGCACCCCGTGACGGGCACCTTCCTGGCATCCAACCCTCTGGACGTGCCCGCAGGGTGCGCGCACCGCGCGTTGGGGCTGTTCTGGCAAGACGGCGTCGATAGCGTGCGATCCTTCTGGCAGTTGACCGAATTGATGAGGTGTGACGATGCATGCAACAACTCGTTTCTGGGCCAGTGCAGAGTTGGAAATCTCAGCATGGAGGACTACAGCTACTTCCACGGGCTCCCGACGTTGACGTCCCCGAGCGCGGGTAACTGCGTGTGCAACGACGACGTGGTGGACGACCCAGTACTGGGCCCGTATCGCAAGACTTGAGGGGGGCGCTTCACCGGAGGGTGCGCCGACATGGCGGCGCTTCTGAACTCGCCAGAGGGCGAGTGCGAAGAGTGCCGTGCGGAGCGAGGCAAGAGACACAGAGTTCTGACCGACGCGGACTCGCTGGCGCCAGAGCTTCGCATGAACCCATTCTGCGGCGCACCTGCTCTGTACACTTTCAACGTGCCCAGGTACTTCGCGACGAACCTGCGCGCGAGGGAGTTTGCCAAGCAGAAGAACGTGCAGCTCTCGTGGTGCTACGCTCGAGATGTGCCGCTGCATCCAGGAGATCGCGATCTGCCGAGAGAAAGTTGGACGAGAAGTTGTTCTCCTGGCTGAAGAGGCACGACCAGGAGACGGGCAACATTCCGAGCATCTACCCATTGGCGAAAGGCATGCCCATTCGGTTGACGGACAACGTCGATCGAAGCAGACAACTCTACAGGCACCGAAAGGGAGTGATTTACGGATGGACTCTGGCGCCTGATTGCAGTCCCCAGGAGATCGAGGGGGAGTTCATATTGGATAGGTTGCCCTTGGTTATCTATATCCATTTCCCAGAAGCACAGTGGAGCATAGGGAAGCTGCCGACGGGCGTATACCCGTTGAAGCGGAGATCCAGGACCTGGAAGGTCAACAAGCACACGGGCATCGAAGCCCGACGCACGGGGTTCTGGATTCTCCCCGACTTCGCTTCCACCGCTCGCATGATCCAGGGGGCGACGTTGGAAGCGGCATTCGCGGACCTGCAGCATTGGTCCAGCAGGGCGTCCATGACAGCTCAGATTGCTGCCTACGTATGCTTGTCCAGAGTGAAGCGATTGCCAAACATCTGCGTCATGCAGCCGTTCTCGACCTTTCTGTTCGGCCTCGGCAACCCAGTGGGGCCCGAGCGACTGATGCGGAAGCTTTCTGGCCAGATCACAGCAGACGAGGCGATCCATGAATGGAGTGCGCTTGATGACGAGGCCGCTGAAGCGGAGAAGGTGGACCCCATGGCGAGGAAGCACCTGTGCGCCTGCTGCTACTTCAAAGGGAAGCAGGAGTACATGCTCGACGCCCGCGACTTCGGCATGAAATCAGCCGCCGACTTCTACGAGAAGTACGTGTCGCAGGGGAGGTGGACGAGATGCATGGGCTGCGCGCGCGAGGTCGGCGCAAGGCCTCCTCGGGCTGCGCGGGCGGCCGAGGATTCCCAAAGAGTGCCCGATGGAATCGCTGCACGGACAGACCCGCCAGATCATTCAATATGCAAGCGGCGTGTGGAACGTGATTATTGGAAGAAGAGCCTGACCCCGCAGAGCCACGGGTGTGCTGCTTGCAAAGATGTTTTTGACGAAGGCGTGTGGGGCGCGGCTATTATGAAACATCATCGGTATGACGATAGAGACCTCGTGTGCCCGGGCTGCGCACAGCGAGGGTTCGCACCCGGCAACATCGACGAGCACCAGTGTGAAGATTGCTTGGAGCACTTGGGCAGCCTCGCGTTCGACAAGTACGTGCTGTACAACGCGAAGAGGCGGGAGCAGGCCCGTGTGGTGTGCCTGGACTGTCAGACGAAGCTGCGGTGTGGGAAATGTACAACGGCGTATGAACTGAAGTACTGGTCGAAGTCTGAACGCAAGAATCACGCGTCTTCAAAGGGCACAATTCTGGTTTGCAAAGCATGCCGTGCGCTAGGATCCGACCCGACGGATCTGGAGACGTACATGTGCCAGAGGTGCACTTGCAGGTTCGGCGCCCGGAAGTTCAACCAAACGCTACTGAAGAATCACAAGCGTCGCAATCGCATGAAGCTACAGTGCAAGGAGTGCGTCGCTGACGTCGAAGAAAGAGTGCGCCACCTGCGCAAAGCACTGCAGAAGAGCCAGCGAAAGTGCAAGTGCCATTGCCGCATACACCAGGCGAAATGCCCGCTGACCCCCGTATTTTTCGGAGAGAAACGCTGGCCGGGCAGCGACGGAGCGATATCCGCCGACGACCGCAAGTTCTTGGACGAGTTGCAACCGATGCCAGAATGGTGGAGCAAAGCCTGGGGACGATGAGGTTCGGCGCGGAGCTCGTCGTCTCAGTTGTACTACTGGCGACACTACCTGTGGTGCTGGTTTCTGTATTCTGTAATGGTGCTGGTTATTCTGCTCAGGTGATGGTGCTTTTTACTGTACTCGCCGTTATTGCTTCTTATTCTTGGTGATTGCTGGGTTCCTTCGGGTGTCCAGCACTGGGATGAGATGGTATATAGTCTCTCGTGCTTTGGTTCTCTGGTGTTGATTAGTGTACTCCGTGATGGTGCTGGTTACCGAGTTCTGGTGGGAGTGCGGGTCTCTGTGCTCAGTGATGGTTCGTTGGTGAGAAGACGTTTGGATACAGTGGATTGGACGACTGGGGAGAGCGAGTGGGGAGACGAAATGTTTCCTTAATTGAGTTTCTGTTCGTGGGTTCGCTGGTACTGATTTCTGTATTCTGTAGTGGTGCTTGTTATTCTGCTGAGGTGATGGCGCTGGTTAGTGTACTCGCCGCTATTGCCTCGGATACAGTGGATTGGACGACTGGGGAGAGCGAGTGGGGAGACGAGATGTTTCTTCAATTGAGGTTCTGTTCGTGGGTTCGCTGGTACTGGTTTCTGTATTCTGTACTGGTGCTTGTTATTCTGCTGAGGTGATGGTGCTGGTAAGTGTACTCGCCGCTATTGCCTCCTATTCTTGGTGATTGCGGGTTTCCTTCGGGTGTCCGGCAGTGGGCGGAGATGGTGTATAGTCTCTCGTCCAGTACTGGGAGTACCTTGTGAGACACCGCTGCATCAATAATGGGCGGGTGTGGCCGCTAGCACGGTGCAGTGGATTCGTTCGGTGCTCTCCTCCTGGTGTGAGTAGTTCGGGCCCCCCCTCCTGGACAGAGTCGTTCGGGCCCCTCCTCGATGTGTGAGTCGTTCGGCGAGGGGCCCGAACGACTCACACCGATGTGTGAGTCGTTCGGCGAGGGGCCCGAACGACTCACACTAGGAAGGGCCCGAACGACTCACACGAGGGCGAGGGGCCCCAACGACGCACACCACCTGCATTCTGGTCGAGGACGTCGCCGACGTGTGAGTCGACAGAGTCGGTTACGTGTAGGACTCGAGGACGACCGCCTTCTGGTTGCCTCCCATCGCCTTCTCTCCCTCCTCCTCTTCCTCCTCTTCGGCTCCTAGTCGTAGTAGTAGAAGTAGTACCAGTAGGATCATTGTAGTACTGGTAGTAGTATGAGCGCTGCCTTCTCCTAGTGTGACTCGTTCGGGCTCCTCGTGTTGTGAGTCGTTCGAGACCCGCGTCGTGGTGTGAGTCGTTCGGGCTCCTCGTGGTGTGAGTCGGTCGGGCGCCTCGTCCTGGTATGAGTCGTTCGGGCCCCTCCTTGCGGTGTGAGTCGTTCGGGCTCTTCGTGGTGTGAGTCGTTCGGGCCCCTCGTCCTGGTGTGAGTCGTTCGGGCTCCTCGTGGGGCCTCTTGGGGGCTGCTTGGGGGCGTCTTGGGGCCTCTTGGGGGCCTCTTGGGGACCTCTTGGGGGTATCTTTGGGGCCTCATGGAGGCGTCGTGGTGCCTCCTGGGGACCTCTTGTGGGCCATCTGGGGACCTCTTGGGGCCATATGGTGGACCTCTGGGGGCCTTCTTGGGAGGCTTGTATGAGCGCTGCCCCTCCTCCTGGTGTGACTCGTTCGGGCTCCTCGTGGTGTGAGTCGTTCGAGGCCCGCGACGTGGTGTGAGTCGTTCGGGCTCCTCGTGGTGTGACTGGGTCGGGCGCCTCGTCCTGGTGTGAGTCGTTCGAGGCCCGCGTCGTGGTGTGAGTCGTTCGGGCTCCTCGTGGTGTGAATGGGTCGGGCGCCTCGTCCTGGTATGAGTCGTTCGGGCTCCTCCTTGTGGTGTGAGTCGTTCGGGCTCTTCGTGGTGTGAGTCGTTCGGGCCCCTCCTCCTGGTGTGAGTAGTTCGGGTCCCCCCTCCTGGACAGAGTCGTTCGGGCCCCTCCTCGATGTGTGAGTCGTTCGGCGAGGGGCCCGAACGACTCACAGAAGGAAGAGCCCGAACGACTCACACCAGGGCGAGGGGCCCCAACGACGCACACCACATGCATTCTGGTCCAGGACGTCGCCGTCGTGTGAGTCGACAGAGTCGGTTACGTGTAAGACTGGTGAACGACCGCCTTCTGTCTTGCCTCCCATCGCCTTCTCTCCCTCCTCCTCTTCCTCCTCTTCGGCTCCTAGTCGTAGTAGTAGAAGTAGTACCAGTAGGATCAGTTGTAGTACTGGTAGTGGTAGTAGCAGTAGTAGTAGCAGTAGTAGTAGTAGTAGTAGTAGTAGTAGTAGTAGTAGTAGTAGTAGTAGTAGTAGTAGTAGTAGTAGTAGTAGTAGTAGTAGTAGTAGTAGTAGTAGTAGTAGTAGTAGTAGTAGTAGTAGTAGTAGTAGTAGTAGTAGTAGTAGTAGTAGTAGTAGTAGTAGTAGTAGTAGTAGTAGTAGTAGTAGTAGTAGTAGTAGTAGTAGTAGTAGTAGTAGTAGTAGTAGTAGTAGTAGTAGTAGTAGTAGTAGTAGTAGTAGTAGTAGTAGTAGTAGTAGTAGTAGTAGTAGTAGTAGTAGTAGTAGTAGTAGTAGTAGTAGTAGTAGTAGTAGTAGTAGTAGTAGTAGTAGTAGTAGTAGTAGTAGTAGTAGTAGTAGTAGTAGTAGTAGTAGTAGTAGTAGTAGTAGTAGTAGTAGTAGTAGTAGTAGTAGTAGTAGTAGTAGTAGTAGTAGTAGTAGTAGTAGTAGTAGTAGTAGTAGTAGTAGTAGTAGTAGTAGTAGTAGTAGTAGTAGTAGTAGTAGTAGTAGTAGTAGTAGTAGTAGTAGTAGTCGTAGCAGTAGTCGTCGTAGTAGTAGTAGTAGTAGTAGTAGAAGTAGTAGTAGTAGTAGCTGTAGTAGTAGTAGTAGTACTAGTAGTAGTAGTAGTAGTAGTAGTAGTAGTAGTAGTTGTAGTAGTAGTAGTAGTAGTAGTAGTAATAGTAGTAGTAGTAGTAGTAGTAGTAGTGGTAGTAGTAGTAGTAGTAGTAGTAGTGACAGTAGTAGCAGTAGTCGTAGTAGTAGTAGTAGTAGTAGTAGTAGTAGTAGTAGTAGTCGTCGTCGCAGTACTAACAGTAGTAGTAGTAGTAGTAGTAGTAGTAGTAGTAGTAGTAGTAGTAGTAGTAGTAGTAGCACTCGTAGTAGTACTAGTAGTAGTAGGAGTAGTAGTAGTAGTAGTAGTAGTAGTAGTAGTAGTCGTCGTCGTCGTAGTGGTAGTAGTAGTAATAGTGGTATCTGGTCGAGGACGTCGCCGACGTGTGAGTCGGCAGAGTCGGTTACGTGTAGGGCTCGAGGACGACCGCCTTCTGTCTTGCCTCCCATCGCCTTCTCTCCCTCCTCCTCTTCCTCCTCTTCGGCTCCTGGTCGTAGTAGTAGAAGTAGTACCAGTAGGATCAGTTGTAGTACTGGTAGTAGTATGAGCGCTGCCTTCTCCTAGTGTGACTCGTTCGGGCTCCTCGTGTTCTGAGTCGTTCGAGACCCGCGTCGTGGTGTGAGTCGGGGTGGTGTGAGTCGGTCGGGCGCTCGTCCTGGTATGAGTCGTTCGGGCCCCTCCTTGTGGTGTGAGTCGTTCGGGCTCTTCGTGGTGTGCGTCGTTGGGGCCCCTCGTCCTGGTGTGAGTCGTTCGGGCTCCTCGTGGGGCCTCTTGGGGGCTGCTTGGGGGCGTCTTGGGGCCTCTTGGGGCCCCCTTTGGACCTCTTGGGGGTATCTTTGGGGCCTCATGGAGGCGTCGTGGTGCCTCCTGGGGACTTCTTGTGGGCCATCTGGGGGCCTCTTGGGGCCATATGGTGGACCTCTGGGGGCCTTCTTGGGAGGCTTGTATGAGCGCTGCCCCTCCTCCTGGTGTGACTCGTTCGGGCTCCTCGTGGTGTGAGTCGTTCGAGGCCCGCGACGTGGTGTGAGTCGTTCGGGCTCCTCGTGGTGTGACTGGGTCGGGCGCCTCGTCCTGGTGTGAGTCGTTCGAGGCCCGCGTCGTGGTGTGAGTCGTTCGGGCTCCTCGTGGTGTGAATGGGTCGGGCGCCTCGTCCTGGTATGAGTCGTTCGGGCTCCTCCTTGTGGTGTGAGTCGTTCGGGCTCTTCGTGGTGTGAGTCGTTCGGGCCCCTCCTCCTGGTGTGAGTAGTTCGGGTCCCCCCTCCTGGACAGAGTCGTTCGGGCCCCTCCTCGATGTGTGAGTCGTTCGGCGAGGGGCCCGAACGACTCACACAAGGAAGAGCCCGAACGACTCACACCAGGGCGAGGGGCCCCAACGACGCACACCACATGCATTCTGGTCCAGGACGTCGCCGTCGTGTGAGTCGACAGAGTCGGTTACGTGTAAGACTGGTGAACGACCGCCTTCTGTCTTGCCTCCCATCGCCTTCTCTCCCTCCTCCTCTTCCTCCTCTTCGGCTCCTAGTCGTAGTGGTAGAAGTTGTACCAGTAGGATCAGTTGTAGTACTGGTAGTGGTAGTAGCAGTAGTAAGTAGTAGCAGTAGTAGTAGTAGTAGTAGTAGTAGTAGTAGTAGTAGTAGTAGTAGTAGTAGTAGTAGTAGTAGTAGTAGTAGTAGCAGTAGTAGTAGTAGTAGTAGTAGTAGTAGTAGTAGTAGTAGTAGTAGTAGTAGTAGTAGTAGTAGTAGTAGTAGTAGTAGTAGTAGTAGTAGTAGTAGTAGTAGTAGTAGTAGTAGTAGTAGTAGTAGTAGTAGTAGTAGTAGTAGTAGTGACAGTAGTAGTAGTAGTAGTAGTAGTAGTAGTAGTAGTAGTAGTAAGTAGTAGTAGTAGTAGTAGTAGTAGTAGTAGTAGTAGTAGTAGTAGTAGTAGTAGTAGTAGTAGTAGTAGTAATAGTAGTGGTAGTAGTCGTAGTAGCCGTATTACTAACAGTAGTAGTCGTAGTAGTAGTAGTAGTAGTAGTAGTAGTAGTAGTAGTAGTAGTAGTAGTAGTAGTAGTAGTAGTAGTAGTAGTAGTAGAAGTAGAAGTATTAGTACTAGTAGTAGTAGGAGTAGTAGTAGTAGTAGTAGTCGTAGTCGTCGTAGTGGTAGTGGTAGTGGTAGTGGTAGTGGTAGTGGTAGTGGTAGTGGTAGTGGTAGTGGTAGTGGTAGTAGTAGTAGTAGTAGTAGTAGTAGTAGTAGTAGTAGTGGTAGTAGTAGTAGTAGTAGTAGTGGTATTCCCAGTATGTAGTGCAACGAGTATGAGTAGTAGTAGAAGTGCAAGTCGTAGTAATCGTAGGGGAAAGGGTAGTAGTATATGTCTTTTGGAAGCTGCTTGGAGGCCCCTTGGGGCGTCTTCGGTGCCTCTTGGCGCATCTTGGGGACCTCTTGGGGGTATCTGTGGGACCTCCTGGAGGCGTCGTGGTGCCTCCTGGGGATCTCTTGTGGCCCATCTGGGGACCTCTTGGGGCCATATGGTGGTCCTCTGGGGGCCCTCTTGGGGGGCTTGTCTGGGCGCTGCCCCTCCTCCTGGTGTGACTCGTTCGGGCTCCTCGTGGTGTGAGTCGTTCGAGGCGCGCGTCGTGGTGTGAGTCGCTCGGGCTCCTCGTGGTGCGATTGGGTCGCGCGCCTCGTCCTGGTAGGAGTCGTTCGGGGTCCTCCTTCTGGCGTGAGTCGTTCGGGTTCTTCGTGGTATGAGTCGTTCGGGCCCCTCGTCCTGGTGTGAGTCGTTCGGGCTCCTCGTGGGGCCTCTTTGGCGGCCTCTTGGAGCCTCTTGGGGCCTCTTGGGGGCCTCTTGGGGGCCTCTTGGGGGCCTCTTGGGGGCCTCCTGGGGCCTCTGGGGGCCTCTGGGGGGCCTCTTGGGGGCCTCTTGGGGGCCTCTTGGGGCCTCTTGGGGGCCTCTTGGGGGCTTCTTGGAGGCCTCTTGGGAGGCTCCTGGGGGCCTCTTGGGGCCATCTTGGGGCTTCTTGCGACCTCCTCAGAAGCGCAAAGAAGCGCTGCCCCTTGAGAAGGACAAAATGAGCCCAAAACCATTGTAAAATCAATGGTTTAGCTATGAAGGAAGATGAGCGCGGCCCCCTCGAGAGGCCAAAATGGGGCCCAAACCTTCGTAAAAATAATGATTTTTGCTTCACAGAAGAGGAGGGGGCTACAAGAGGGTCCCCCCGTCGGGGCCAGAATCCTCGTGAGGGTCGTCGTTTTTTGGCCCTCCCAGGCGTCGAAAAAGACCCCCCTGACCACCCGCGGGACTCCCTCTCCAGGCCCAGGGGGAGGGGGTAGGGGGAGGGGTAAACCCCTCCCCGAAGGGGAAGAAGGGGGGTTGAGGGGTTGAGAACAGAGAGAGCTCGCTAAACCACTCACGCCCAAAGGGCTGGTGGGATTATCCAACCAGGCGCCCGCTGAGCTGCCCGAGGCAATGTGCACCGCCGCCGCTGCCGTCACTGGCAGCGCGGCCGTGAACGTCTTGGTGACGTGGTCCCGCACGTGCTGGGTGTACGTCTTCTGGTCCTTTCCCTTCCGCCCCTCCAGAAGGCCCTGCCAGCGGTCACTCTGAGGGCGACGGCCGCCAGCCAGCCGCCCCTGCTCCTCGTCTGCTGCTGAGAGGGCACGGCCAAGGCCTGGCCACCTCCGAAAGAGGCCGATCGTTGTCGATTCTCGGAGCTCCTGGGCAGCCGCGTGAATCCCAGCTTCCCAGGATGCCAGGAGGGCGGCTGGGCCGCGCTGCTCAGCGCTGCCGCAGCCCAGACCTCCGTTGCTGACCTTCATGAAGATCTGCTCTCTGGGGGCCGCCGTGACCCCGAGCAGGGCGTTGACGAAGGCGACCACTCCGTCATTCACCCTGCGGCTCCACGCCGCCGTGAGCGGGAGCGCCCGCTGGATGTGGACGCAGGCGCCCCTCGACCAGATCCGCATCAACTGGAATGCGTCGAAGGCAGAGAGCCCGTGCCTGCGTAGCGTCAGAAGCTCCTTGAAGTAGCGGTCCTGCTTCTGGAGGAAGGCTTCGCCGCAGGGAGGTGGCATGGCGGCGCTCGGGGCGGCCCCGGCGCCGCCAGCCTGCCCGCGGCCCCCCTCGCCGAGGTCCTCTGGGGCGGCGAAGTCCGTGAGTGGGACGTCCCTCCAGTCGGTGTCCACGTCGTGGTTCGTGTAGGCCAGGGTGGGCCCCACCGCCTTGAGCTTCTGGACGCGGTGCTGGGCGTACTCTGCAAACTCGGGCGGCAAGACAGCTTGGGCGTCGGGGGGCCATATCTGGGTCTTGGACATCTTGAGCTTCATCCCGTGGGCTTCGATGCGGGCGCGCCACGCATCCAAGCCGCGGAACACGGCGGCCGCGGTGCCCACGAAGTACGCGTCGTCCAGGAAGGCCATGCAGTCCCCTTCCATGTCCACCGCGCGCATGGCCATGCGGCCGATGCTGAGGATATCCGCGGTACCGACCGCGTAGAAACCTGGGCTCATCGGGCAGCCCTGGTCGAGGCCACGGATCTGGTCGACCAGCTGGGCGGGTTGCGACCCGCCCCCCGCCACGTGACGTGTTCGGGCGGGGAGCCAGGCTTCCGCCAACGGGGCCAGCGCAGGCACTTTGGTGCGCACGGCCTCCTTCACCAGGTCTCGGGGGATGTTGCTGAACGCATCCCCGAGGTCCACCGCCACCACCCACTTGCCTGGGCTCGAGTTGGCCATCGTGCATAGGCGTCGATGGAGTGCACCACATCCGTCCTTGGCGAGGCCGAACTGCTGGTCTCCCACCGCCGTCCGCATGTCCTTGTGGTGGACTTTGGCGGCACTGCGGCCCGCCATGCGGCGGGTGACGTTTCCTAGCCCAGGACTCGCACATCCCCGGGGGTTGCCTTGGTGATGCCTGTGAGGCGCGCCGCCGCCATGGCGGCTAGCGCCTCGGAGGGGAGGTCCCCGATGGCCAGTCGAGCCAGCGTGTTGACCACCGCCTCTGCCCCATCCTCGTCGTGCTTGAGAGGGGCCCAGTGCTCGTGGCGTCCTCCTCCAGGCCCCGCCCCTCCACGGCGGGGGAAGCGGCCAAACTGACGTTTGAGGTGGCTGGCCACGCGGCGGTGGAGTTCTGCTGCGCCGTCGAGTTCGTGGGGAGCTGCGGCTGGCGGCATCGCCGCGTCGGCCCCCGCCCCTGCGGCCCCTCTCCCTGGCCCGCGCGGGGCGGCCCCAGTGCCAGGGGGAGGGCGCCGCTCGCCTGGGCGAGGCGCCTCGGGCTGCTGGGTGGTGCTGAACTTCCTCGCCGCCGCCGCTGCGTCCGCCGTGTCCCCCTGGGGCCACGCTGCCGCCGCCGCCCGGGACATTTCTCCCGCTCGTGCGAGCTCGGTGACGCGGCGTACACGGGCTGCGACGTGATCCTCGCGGCCCTTCGTGGTGACCGTGGTGCGCGTCTGGTCCTCCATGGAAAGCCAGGCGACATCCCACTGGCCGTCCTGGATCCACCGCAGGCGCTCCTGGAGGCGCTCACGCCGCGTCGTCGGGGTCGGGGTCGCATTTTTGCTGAGCAGCAGTCCGTCCAGCGAGAGGAACACCTTCCACAGCCTCGTCAACGTGCTCGACGACTGAGCGTCGTTGCCCTGGCGGGCTTGCCCAATTGCCAAGCGCAGCCGCGCCTTCACGTGGCTGACGGCTGCCGCCATGCTGTCGGGGATCATGACTGTGGTGGGCGCCCCTTGGAGCAGGATGCGGTCCCACCCGATGGCATCCCACCAGTCCAGGTTGACGAAGCCCACCTCGTGGTACGCGTCCTCGCTCGTCACCTGGTCGTCCAGGTAGTCGTTGCAGACGCCTGTCTCGAGTCCGCCATCTTCGCCTGCTTCCGCAGGAACGTCGAGTGGCGGTTGTAGGATGTCCGCCGTGGTCGGCGCCGCTGCCTCGGCCGCCCCCAGGGGGGCCCCCCGCGCGCCTGAGCCGCACGCTCCTGGCGCGGCGGCGGCAGGGGGCCTCGGGGCTGCCCCAGTGCCCCCTGCCGCGCCATCTCCCTGGGTGGGAGGGGTGGGGGCCTGGCCTTCGACTGTCTCCAGCAGGGGCAGGATGGGGCCCCCTCGGGCCTCCAGGGCTGCCGTGAGGCGATCCCTGTCGCCCTCAGGGAGCTGAGTAAAGCCCACCATCGCCGTGGCTGGTGGTAGTGGGCCATCGACGCAGGCCATGTGGAACCCTTTCTGCCCGCGTGCGCTTGGGACCCCGCGGGTGGTGTCACGACGCCCGCCACGCGCCGCTCGCCCGCCTCGAAACCCCCCATGCAGCGCGTGCAGTGAGCCTTCTTGCCACGGGCCGCCTGGGCGCTGACGCACCAACGGGTGATGCGTCCGCCCGTCATGCGGCGCCGCCTCTGTGCTGGCTGGCCCTCGCTGTCACGCATGTGGACGTCGGTGTTGCCATCCACTGGGATGTCGGCTGCGTGCGCGCCTGCCGACGCGGGAGCGGCAGCGGAGGCGCACGGGGCGGCCCCAGCACCTCCACTGCCTCCCGCAGCTGCCAGTACTCCGCCTTCGCCTCGAGCCGCAGCGGCGTTATTCCCAGCCACTCGAGCCCCTGCACCTGCGTCCGCAGCGCCGCCAGCGGCCGCCGCCATCCCAGGACGTCCCTTCAGGGCAAGGAAGAGTGTTCGTAACAGTGAGGGCGCGAGAAAAGGAAGGGTGACTGTCACCCGCGGTTTGAGGGCAGCAGTAGCCCCCCCGCCCACAGGCTCCCCAGAGCCTTGGGGGGACTACTACTACTACTACTACTACTACTACTACTACTACTACTACTACTACTACTACTACTACTACTACTACTACTACTACTACTACTACTACTACTACTACTACGACTACGACTACGACTACGACTACTACTACTACTACTACTACTACTACTACTACTACTACTACTACTACTACTACTACTACTACTACTACTACTACTACTACTACTACTACTACTTACTACTACTACTACTACTACTACTACTACTACTACTACTACTACTACTACTACTACTACTACTACTACTACTACTACTACTACTACTACTACTAGTACCGCTACTGCTACAACTACGACGATGAGGAGAAGGAGGAAGACGGCGTTTACCGCTCCTAGTAATGTTGCTCTCCTAGAGGCTCCGACTCCTAGGTAGGGTCGCTGGCCCTCTTTGAAAATTCAGAGGCCTCTGGGATCCCCTGTCCCTGGGCGAGGAAGGGGGTATCGCTTCGCTCATTCCTCTGGCCCAGATTATTCCATCGCGGGCGTTCGCTCGCGTTTTCTTGCCTTTGCGGCGCTGATGGGTGATGGTAGTTTCCTTGAAATGTTGCGCGGGTGCCTAGTCATGGGCGCTTCGGGGCAGTATGCTCGAAATGGCTGTTCGTGTCTCCCATTTTGGGTTCTTCTTGGGTTCCCTGTGAGGCCATCTTGGGCCGTCTTGGGAGCCTCTTGGGAGCTCATTGTAGCATCGTTGGCACTGCGTGCGTGCTCGCGGGCGCATTTTTGGAGCCTCGTGGGGCCTTTTGGGGGCATCTTGGGAGCCTCTTGGGGCCTCTTGGGGGGGGTGCCTGGGGGCCTCTCGGGGGCTTTCTGGCAGCCTCGGACGCATTTTTTTGCGGAAGGGTTAGAAATCTCAGTTCGGGCCCCCCCTCTTCGGACTCTGATGCTCGTTTTGGTGACCCTCCTGGGGCTCACCTATCCGATCGATTCTAGTTTGACTCAAGTTCGACTCAAGTTGGAGTCGAGCTCGGCTCAGGTCGACGGACGTATCTCCCCTCCTTTTGGGTGATGCCAAATGTATCCACAGCCCAACGTGTCTCCAGGATTCCCGTGGATGCCCAGATGGCCTCCAGAGCACCCCTCGCGAGGCTCGGAGGGCCGGAGGGCCCCAGGGGCTCCACTGGCGCGAAGAGTTGGGGACAATTTGGGCCAGAGAGACTTTTCTAGCAACACCCGATACTCCCCGCTCGCCATCCCCTCCCCCATGGGGAGCTCCCGGAGAACCCTGGGGACCTCTGAGGACCTCCAGCTTGTCTCTCGCACCTCGCACGTAGCCGAATCCACCTCCCCTCTTCCCCGCTCACCATCCCGCTCGACATCGGGTAGAGGGTCGGGATAAACCGCCCGAGGGCATTCCAGAACGCTCTTACAGGGGTCCAGGACGCCCTGGAACGGCCGCGGCGCCGATACATCCCCAGATCCGCGGGGCCTCAGAGATCCCCGAGCTATCCCGATCCGCTTTTGTCCCATGCCTGGACACATTTATCCCGCTGCGACGCTCGCCCCTTCCGGAGAGGCCATGCGGATGCTGCCGGGCCTCCTGCGCGAGGCGCTGATTAGGGACTGGCGCGGGCCGCCAGGGACCATGCCCTTCGAGCACCGCGGCAGGACCCTCGCTCCTCCTCGTCCTCCACCTCCTTGATTCCTACACCTCTTCCTCCTCGATTCCTCCTCGATTCCTTTTCCCCCGTCGTCCTCCCTCCTCGTCCTCTTCCTCCTCGATTCATCCTCCTCCTCCCTCCCTTTTGCTTCTTCCTTCGCCTCCTCCTCCTCCTCCTCTTTCGCCTCCTCCTCAGCATCACCAAAATCACGGCCACAACCGCATCGGTTGCCACAGCAACGGCCCAGCCACATGCGAGTCCTAGATATGTGTATATATGTATGTATATGTATATGTATTTGTATATGCATATATGTATATATGTGTATATATATATATAGAACGAGAAACAGAGAGAGAGAGAGAGAGGGAGAGAGAAAGAGAGAGAGAGAGAGAGAGAGAGAGAGAGAGAGAAAGAGATAGCGCAACATGTGTGTACATGCTCACACTCGCATCGATCTATCGGAGCTCGATCCAGAGAAGGCCAAGCAGCCATGAGAGGCCAATCAACAAAACAGCATGAGGCCATATGAGACCACAAGAGTCAAGCACCCGCGGCAGACCCTGGAGACAGGGCGAGCGGGGCAGGAAACCATAGGAACATCGTTGGAGGCTAAGTCATCGGATGCTACAGGAGGCCCATAACCCACGGCTGACCCCAAGAGGCACGACCAGGTCCTCGTCAGCGCAGGCACGAATGCTCGAGTGCAAGCACTCTTATGTGGAGCATTCCGCACATTACGATCACGAACCACAGCCATAAACACAATCGTGACTACATCCAGGGACGAGGGTGATGGAGTGTCGTGGCGCCAAATCGCAGAGCGATTTTCGCTCGGGAAACGATGGGATGGACCCGGATTGTCCTGGAGAATTTCGTTCCGGATTTCGAAGTGAACTTCGTGCGGATCTTTTTTTGGCCAGGAATGAAGACTAGAAAAGAATCACGCGAAGTTCATTCCGTTTTTCATTCGCCCATTCGGGGTTTTGCATTGACAGAAATCCATGCAAAAATCCGCTGCAGCACGTCTGCCAGGTCGGTGCAGTGAGGAGTGGCGGGGAGGGGAGGAGAGGGGAGGACAGGGAGGGAGGGAACCCAGGCCCCCGACCTCGTGATTTTTTCACACACGTCGACCCTTCCCCGGGACCTGTTTTTGGACGGTCCTGAGGCCCGGTGAGGGCCCCTCGGACGCCGAAAATAGGAACAAAAACATTCCGTCGTGATGTTTTCCCAACGCGAGGAGGTCTGGGAAGGAGGCAGGGAGGAGCCAATCCTGCACGCGAGAGGATTCTGACGCTGCGGGTGCAGGACAACCTGTTGTTCGACCCCTCGGCACAGACCACGTGGGAGGGCCTGCGGCCAGTAGGGGTGCTCGGGAACTGGCTCCAACGACCAGTGCAGTCAGAGTAAAGTCCATAGCAAGGACGCGCTACTCACAAGTCTGCGCCTGCCTCGTTCCCAGACGCCCTCGCGTTGTGAAGATATGACGACGCGGGGGTTTCTGCCATTTTAGTCCTCCGGAGGCCCTCACCGGGCCTCGGGACTGTCGAAAAACAACCGGGGACGAAAACCGGTCCTGGGGAAGAGGTCCAGACTTTTTGGAGCCGACGATGTGAAGCAATCACGAGGTCGGGGGTCTGCCTCTTCGGCCGATCAGCACGGATCCCATCCTGCGGCATGACGACGCCGCCAGGGTTCAATGTGGATCGGGGTCTTGCACCCTCGATTTTCTGGCATCCCTGCCAAAAAGGAGAATTGTCGAAAATCGTGACTGGAGCCCTAGACATATTTTCTGTGAGTGTTTTAAAGCTGGATCGATCTTCGATGGCCCCAGGGCTCGAAACCGCCCAGTGTGAAACATGCAACGTACAGCGGACTATGATCGTAACACCACTCATGTCTCTTGGCGACGCTGCAATGAGCCTGTTCTTGTTCCTGCTGTGACTGGAGGCGCTTCGCAGAGGCCTCGCCAGGATCACTGGCGCTGGGTTCTGGTCCCAGGCAGAGGTCATGCGAGCAATCTAGGCCTCGGGCGACTCAACAAAATGGAGCTGACTATATGTGTGTGTATGTGTGTGTCTGTTTTTTTTGGAGTCGAGAACAACACACAACATAAGCATCATTTTCCGGGTGTCCGTACGGATTTCTCGGATCTGCGTCGGGCCCACCTGGCGGCGCCTTTGGCGCCGCCGCTAGCGCGGAAGGGGTCTAGCGCCGATCCAAGAACTCCGCGCGGAGTTTTGAGGAATTCAGTGTATGCAGTTTCTTTGTACCTCTAGGATTAGTTGTTAATTGGTTTTGAGTGGTCGGCACGTGAAGGCTGTTTCCCGGCCCTGAGTCTAGACAATCGACTCAGGATGAAAAGCCAGACATGTCGAAGGAATCCAGAGATCAAGCGGCCAGCAAAGCGAGCGAATTCTTGCAGGGGCATTTTGTATTTTGTTTCGTGAGTGGGGGTCATGTTCGGCTCGCGCAAGAGGGAAGTGTCATCGACCCGAGGTGCTACTGTAATCTAGATGCTGCTTTGCCCCATGCTTGCTGTAGGTTGTATGTTCGCTTGCCCGTGAGAGGACGATGTAGCTGACCAGAGGCACTGGGCAGGGGCCGCCGAGGATCAAGCATCCCCAGGCCCAGCCGTTACAATTGCCAGTGGAAGGTCGAATGTTCAGATCACGCGAGCGAGTTCTGCCAGTGGCATATAGGGGGGCATGTTCGACTCGCACCAGATGACCCGTGGAGATTCTAGAGTAATTCGAAAGCTGCTTTGCCGAATGCTTGCTGTAGGTTGTGTTTTCGCTCGCCCGTGACAGGACGATGCAGCTGACCGGAGGCACTGGGCAGGGGCCGCCGAGGATCAAGCATCCCCAGGCCCAGCCGTTACAATTGCCAGTGGAAGGTCGAATGTTCAGAGATCATGCGAGCCAGAGCTTCCTGGGGCATTCGGTTTAGATATTGGGTGATGGTCGACTCGCACCAGAGGGTAATGCCGCTGACACAAGGCGCTACAGCAGTTTGAAAGCTGCTTTGCCGCATGCTTGCTCGGTAATTTGGTCGTTCATTCGCTCGCCCGTGAGAGGACGAAGCAGCTGACAGACCGGAGGCACTGGGCAGGGGCCGCCGAGGATCAAGCATCCCCACGCCCAGCGGTTACAATTGCCAGTGGAAGGTCGAATGTTCAGATCACGCGAGCGAGTTCTGCTAGGGGCATTTCGGTTTCGATAGTGGGCCGTGTTTGACTCGCACGAGAGGTAGATGCCGCTGACCCAATGTGCTACAGTAACTTTAAAGCTGCTTTGCCGCATGCTTGCAGTAGATTGTGTATTCGCAATCCCGTGAGAGGATGATGCAGTTGACCGGAGGCACTGGGCAGGGGCCGCCGAGGATCAAGCATCCCCAGGCCCAGCCGTTACAATCGCCAGTGGCAGGTCGAATGTTCAGATCGCGGGAGCGACGTCTTCAAGGGCATGATCGTTCGACAGGGGGTCGTGTCCGAATCGCATTATATGACCAGGGGAGACGCTGCAGTAATTTGAAAGCTGCTTTGCCGCATTCTTGTTGTAAGTTGTGTTTTCGCTTGCCTGTAAGGGGACGATGCAGCTGACCGGAGGCACTGGGCAGGGGCCGCCCAGGATCAAGCATCCCCACGCTCAGTCTTTGCAATTGGCAGTGGAAGGTTGAATGTTCAGATCACGCGAGCGAGTTCTGCCAGGGGCTGTTTGGTTTCGATAGTGGGTCAGGTTCGACTCGCGCCAGAGGGATATGTCGCTGACCCGAGGTGCCACGGTAATCTGAAAGCTGCTTTGCCGCATGCTTGCTGTTGGTTGTGTGCTCGCTTGCCTGTGAGAGGACGATGCAGCTGACGGGAGGCACTGGGCAGGGGCCGCTGGGGATCAAGCATCCTCACGCCCAGCCGTTACAATCGCCAGTGGCAGGTCTAATGTTCAGATCACGCGAGCCAGGTTTCCCAGGGTCAGTCTCGGTTCGCACCAGAGGGAAATGCCGCTTACCCGAGGTGCTGCAATAATTCTTGATGCTTTGCAGATTCTCACCAGCTCATCGAGAAACGATGTCCATGAGAGCTGGCGGGAACAGGGAGGGAGAGGCACATAAAGCGAAACAGAGCGGGCGACACGGGTTAACTGAGTGGGGGGGAGGCCATGTGCCGTGTGAAGTCATTGAGGGAGTCTCATTGGAAGCCTCTGGGATGCCTTTTGGAGTCTCAGGGGAAGTCTCTAGGGGAGTCTCTGTGGGGCCTCCAGGGAGCCTCATGGGTTTCCCGGAGGCCTCTGGGAGGCCTCCTGGCCGCCTTTCGGGGTGGTCTCTTTTTGGAGGCCTTTCGGGGGTTTGGGGTCCATCCTGGAGGGCCTTTTCGAGGCTGTTTTGGAGGCCTCTTGGGCTTCTTGGGAGTCTCGTGGGCTGTCTTGGGGCGATGTTGGCGGCTTTTCGGGTCGTCTTGGACGCTCTCAAGATCAACACTGCGAGAATGATAGCATCGTCTCAGAAGCAACAGACCCATGGGATTTTTGAGGTACTGTTGCCTTCTGAGCAGGCCACCAAATCCTCGAGCAGGGCCCAAGATACTCTCAAGACGGCCCAAGCACGAGACCCCAGGACACTCCTGTCGTATTCCAGAGGTTTGGACTCCGAAAAGGGAAGCTCAAGGGGGGTGCTCCACCACTGGGCTACCCCAGTCCCTCCCAGGACCCCTGGATCTCCCTCTCCCCTGCGTGGGCGGGGTCCAAGGGAAGGGACCTCCCTTCAACTCGATTGCGGTATGCATTTGTCGAATTCTCTTACGCTGGCTTGCCTGAGGAGGAGGAGGAGGTGGAGGAGGAGGACCCATGGTGGCCACAGGGACAAATGAAATAGCTTCCCCCTTTATCCCCTCACACACGTCGATAAGGTCGGCGGATGTCGTTCCCCATGTCCTCAAGTTTTGGGGTTCTTGTTCTTAGGGAGACAGTGAGACGCCCCCGCCTCACTTCCGCCTGATCTGTCCCATGGCCAGAGCTCGTTCCTACTCAGACTCAGGCGCACTCACCCAGACTCATTCACATTCTCATCCTCCTACTCTGATGCGCTCGCACTTAGACTCGCTCTCAGACTCACTTACAATCTGACTCACTCACACTTGGATCATTTCTACTCACGCTCTCCCACAGACTCACACTCGCATCAAGATTCATCCGTACCCTGACTCGCTGTTATTCCGACCCTCTCACAGTCAGAATCAATATGACCTAGAGATATTCGTACGGAAGCTCATCCATACCCAGTCTCATTCACACTCAGCCTCGTGCCCATCTCTGCCCACACGCGAAAACACTCGTGAGTCAGTCAGAGCTCCATGATCACCGCGATGTAGCAGGCGTGGCATCTGGGCCTCTTAAGAAGGAGCTGCCACGATCTCTTTCGCGCCCAGATGGTGGGAGCATCTTGAGCTAACCGCTCGATTTTGAAGTAGACGTGTCTCTTGTCACAGCCCCCTGATCCCCGCGATGTAGCAGGCACGGCATTTGGGCCTCCCAAGGACTAACTGCCAGTGGGTACGACACGAGCCCGCTTACGTTTGATTGTGGGGACCTCCCAAATTGCACATATTACATGACCGTTTCACTCGTTTCCGTACCTACTCATATCGCGATCCATTCTCCCTCCAGTCCGCTCATACCCAGACTGGGCCGCGTTCGGCCACGCACTGCCAGGTTCATTCTCAGCCAGGCCTATTCATAGTCAGGCGCTCATACGCGATTCCACCCTGATAGACCCATGCATAAACATAACCGTTCACACTCAGGTCTAATAAACTTGAAAAATACTGTGTCAGCCGTTTTAGTCTCACTCACATTCAGTCTCACTAACGCCATTCATCATGATCCCACTCACACTGCGACCTGCTATTACTCAGAGTCTACTGCACCCAGTCACTTATACTTAAACGCAGTCCTGTCTAGACTCACTCATATCTAGCCTCGCGTGAACAGACGCGGTCAAGCCCAGGTTCCGTGTTAGAACATAGATAACATAAGGGGATCCCTGCGTCGGGTGAGTTCGATAGTGACTTACGTTCGACTCGCGCCAGAGGGAAGCACCGCTGACCCGAGGTGCAGCAGTAATTTGAAATCGGCTTCTCGCATGCTTGCCGTAGTTTGTG
>CAUYUJ010003394.1:32500-37500 GCA_963575745.1 Prorocentrum cordatum | reverse complement strand
ATGTGATGATGATGACGATGATGATGATGAGATGATGAGGATGAGGATGATGAGGATGATGAGGATGATGAGGATGATGATGATGATGATGCTGATGATGATGATGATGATGATGATGATGATGCTGATGCTGATGCTGATGATGATGATGATGAGATGATGATGATGATGATGAGATGATGATGATGATGATGATGATGATGATGATGATGATGATGATGATGATGATGATGATGATGATGATGATGATGATGATGATGATGATGATGATGATGATGATGATGATGATGATGATGATGATGATGATGATGATGATGATGATGATGATGATGATGATGATGATGATGATGATGATGATGATGATGATGATGATGATGCTGATGATGATGATGATTATTGTGGTGGTGGTGATGATGACGGACGAGGAGGAGGATGAGGAGGATGATGAGGAGGAGGAGGAGGAGGAGGGCGAAGGAGGAGGAGGCGGAGGAGGAGAGAATGGTCTGTGTGATTTCGGCAATGGGCTTCGCCGCCGATCCAGAGTCTTGCGCAGCGAGCGAGCGAGGAGGAGAGTGTGCCAGCGAGGTGGAGGGCGAGGACTTCACCCAGGTGACGTATGCCAGGACGCTCCGCGACCCACGGCCCAGCGTCCCCATACGGCCCCAGCGCGCTTTGGTGGCGTCGGGCGCTCTGCTCTTAGGTGCGCGATCGTAGTCGTCTGTGCGATCGTCGGACACACTGTAGCTCCAGGGCATGCTCGCTTGGGAAATCCGCTGAGAGTAGCTGCCCGGATCCCTCCTGAAGCTCAGGTCCCACCTCGTTTCATCCCGCAGGCCGCGAGGCAGATCCGTGAAGCAATGCCCCGTGGGCCTCCAGGGGTGCGTGTCCACTAGAGTTTCGACGGGAATCCGGCCGTGGCGACGCGAACGTTCCATTGAACAACGTCCTAAGACTTCTAGCCTCTATCGTCGATCCTCGACTTCCGACGACCTCTTCGGGCGTTTTGGAGCCCTGCAGGTTCGTCGTGGGCCCGTCTGGGCCGTCTTGGATCTCTCGGGGCTGGCTCGGGGGCGTTTCGACGGAGAACGCCCTTAGAAGTCTTCTGGGGAAAATCTTCTCGATACAGCCGTTGCAGAAGTTGCTGCGTTCAGGGTGCTCTGGGTTTCCCCTCAGGTGCACCTCGCGCGCGGGTTTTCAGGGTTGGGTTTCTTGCGGCCGCGCCCGCACTGTAGGCGGCGCGCCTGGGGGGAAGTCAGAAGGAGAAAGCCTTCTCAGAGGGGTCGGAAGTCCCCCGGCCTTCCGAGAGGTTTCTTAAGCTTGTCCGAAGGCGCAGGAGACCTCTCAGAAGGCGGGAGGCCTTCTGAGAAGCCCCGCCGCCTTTGAGAAGGCTTTCTTCTTCCCACTTCCCCCCTCGCTCGCCGCCGGCACCCTCCACCCGGCGACTCGTCAGCCCAGCCCGATTGTCGCAGAGCTGCCCTCCCGCGCACCACGGGCGGCGGCCGCAGCGGGTGGGAGCGCCAGCAGGTCTCGGCGAAAACTGTGTCGGGGAGGCCCGCGGTTGGTTGTATCCAAGCCTGGGGCGTAGCAGCGCGGGTGCTTCCCCATCGGGTGGTGCACCCATCCGTTCTTACAGTTGTGAGCGCGTGCCGCTCTGAGAGCGGGCCAGTGGATTTCGGCAAGACGTGGCTGCAGATGCCGCGCGGCGAGCTCATCGACCCCGACACGGAAATGGTGGTGGGGGCCTTCAGCATGGAGACGCTGCAGGACGGCTAACCTTTGCCCCAACACCGTGGCAAGAAATGATCATATTGTGGGCGGTGATTCTGACAACGCTGGGGGGTTGTTGTCGCGTTTCGTGGTAGGTGTGATTCTGGTAATGCCATGGCCCACACGCCTGCTGTGCCGTACATGTATACCTCTCTCTTGTTTTCTTCTGCTGCTCGTCTGATTTGGCGATTCGGACAATTCTCCCTGTGTATCGACTCTGACTCGTCGAAGTATACGTGCTGTCATTGTAACGGCGGTGAAGAAAGAGATCAGGGTCAACCTGGTTGTGAAGCTGGTGACGGGCATGTGTACCTAGCCACCTAGCCCGACCTCCCGCCTCCCGCCCCGGGTCGCGGGGTGGGTCGCGGGGTGGGTCGCGGATGGGTCTCGGTGTGTCGCGGGTGGGTCGCGGGCGCGGTTTGGGTCGCGGGTGGGTCGCAGGTTCTCCACCTGGAGCGAATGCAAAAGACACCCGCTGCAGGCGCCGAAAATTTTGGGTGCGTCGGGGGGTGGGTCGCGGGTGGGTCGCGGATGGGTCGCGGTGGGTCGCGGTGGGTCGGGTGGGGCGGGGGTCGCGGTCGCGGGGTCGCCGGTGGGTCGCTCGGTGGGTCGCCGGGGGGGTCTTGGGGTGGGTCGCGGGCGGGTGTCGGGGTGGGTCGCGGGTGGGTCGCGGGGTGGGTCGCGGGTGGGTCGCGGGGTGGGTCGCGGGTGGGTCGCGGGGTGGGTCGCGGGTGGGTCGCGGGTGGTTCGTGGGGTGGGTCGCGGGTGGGTCGCGGGGCGGGTCGCGGGTGGGACGACGACACCAACAAACAACAAACAACAAACAACAAACAACAAACAACAAACAACACACAACACACAACAAACAACAAACAACAAACAACAAACAACAAACAACCAACAACCAACAACAACAACAACACAATAATAGTAATAATAGTAATACTAGTATTAATAATAGTATTGAAACTAGTAATAATAATACTACTACTAATAATAATAATATTAATAATAATAATGATGATAATAATAATATTCATAATAATAATAATAACAATACTAGTAATAATAACAACAACAACATTAATAATAACAACAACAACAATAATCCGCATCGCGGAATTCCACTTCAGCCGCGCATCCAGGGACAGTGAATGACCGTTCGGTTCAGCCCCCTCACTCTGATTGTGCATTTTTTGAAAGCAATAGGCGCCTCCCTGGCCATTTTTTGAACGCATTTTTCTCGGGTGTTTTTGGTGCGACAGGTATGCAACATTTAGACAAGCAGTCTGCGAAACATGCGCGCGCCGAATCGGTGGGCGTCTCGCCTATTTTGGCCGCCTCATTTTTACCTTTTTTCAAATAGGCGCTGCGGTCTCCAGCCCTCCTCCTCCTCCTCCTCCTTTTCCTCCCGCCTCCCGTCGCCCGCTTCCGTCTTGTCTCCTCTTGCCTTGCGCGTACCTCGTGTGTGTGTGTGTTGCGCATCCTGGCTGCGGTGCCTCTTGTGTGTGCATCTTGCCAAGGGGTTGCGATCTGTGACACTGTCGCCAGTTTCGAGGGCTGCTGGCGGGTCCAGCGGAGTGAGGCACCGCGGGGACCTGAGCGAAACCTCGCCGTCCCTGGGGGGCTGCGATCTGCGACGCTGTCGCCGCTTTCGAGGGCTGCTGGCGGGTCCTGCGGACTGAGGCACCGCGGGGACCTGAGCGAGACCTCGCCGTCCCAGGGGGGCTGCGATCTGCGACGCTGTCGCCGCTTTCGAGGGCTGCTGGTGGGTCCAGCGGAGCGAAGCACCGTGAGGGCCCGAGCGAAACCTCGCCGTCCCTGGGGGGGGGGCCTGCGATCTGCGACACTGTCGCCACTTTCGAGGGCTGCTGGTGGGTCCAGCGGAGTGAGGCATCGCGGGGACCTGAGCGAGACTTCGCCGTCCCTGGGGGGGCTGCGATCTGCGACGCTATCGCCACTTTCGTGGGTTGCTGGTGGGTCCTGCGGACTGAGGCACCGCGGGGACCTGAGCAAGACCTCGCCGTCATTTCAGGCCCGCGCGCCAACATCATTTCTGGGCCCCAGACTTCAGGCTGGGCCCCGATGCAGGATCCTCGGATCCCAAGGGTTACGCAGGCAGGCCTACGTTGGGGAGGAGGAGGAGGAGGAGGAGGAGGAGGAGGAGGGGGAGGTGGGGATAGATCGCTCCAGCGCGGTCCAGAACGCTCCCAGACTGTGCCGGAGCGCCCCACGCGGCCGCGGCGCCCGCTGAGTCCTCCAGACCTGCTGGCTCTTGCCATCATCCTGCCTTCGTCTTATCCCCTTCTCCTCCTGAGATCGTTCTCCTCCTGATATCGTTCCCTTCCTGAGATCGTTACCCCCCCCCACCCCCCCACCCCACGTCACGGTGACGCGGGGAAATTGGCTACAGGCGTGAACGCGTGCAGTTTCCCATAGAGGAGGTGGAGGAGGAGGAGGAGCAGCAGCACCAGGAGCAGCAGCAGCAGCAGCAGGAGGCAGAGGAGGAGGAGGAGGAAGAGGAGGGAGGAGGAGCTGAGGAGCTTTGTAGGAGGTGAGGAGGGGGAGGAAGGGAAATGAAAGGTCCCGAAGGGGGGTGCACAGCACCAAACTAGTGCCAACACGGACCACAGGCGCACAGCGCCATGACGCACAGCGTCAGATGGGGCCGTGAACCATTGGGAAAACAAGCACAAAGAGGGACCGTCCACTCTCAAGATGGCAGTATAAAACCTAGGCTGCTGCCTGTGCTTGGCTGGCGCCGGGCCCCGAGACAGACAAGGCCGCAGCAAGCAAACAACTAGGCATTACACTATTCACAGCGGGGTAACAGAGGGCTCGAACCTCTGCCCAGCAAGTTTCCTCCTTCGACCTGACCAGGCAAGCTGGAAGCTGGGACTCCGAAAGAAACAGTGCCGGTAGCCCTTAGCCTGCACCCCGCGTCGCTTCTGCCATTGAGTCCGCGGCGAAGAGCGCTCCGACCAAAGTGGTTGAAGGCTGTATGCCGCGGGCCCCGCCTCCGTAGCGTCATCGGCGGTGTACCTCAGAGATCAACGAAAATGGACCCCGTACTAAGGTGCTGCTGGGACCAGGCGAACCTTCCCAGGAACACCTCAGCACCTCACGTTGCCATTCCATCACCCCGAAAAGGGGGAGAGGAACGGACAACGGTGGCGGACGGACCACTGTCGCCAACATCAACCTGGAAATGCCACGGGGAGGAAGCGAAGGAC
>CAUYUJ010003394.1:0-25000 GCA_963575745.1 Prorocentrum cordatum | reverse complement strand
AGGCGCTTGGCCATCGTCCCGAAGACTGTGTCCGCCGCCCCGCCGAGGAGGAGGAGGAGGAGGAGGAGGAGGAGGAGGAGGAGGAGGAGGAGGAGGAGGAGGAGGCAGCTCCCGTTCTCCCGCCTCGTCTTTTCGGAGCTCGCTGTCGTCCTCCCGGACCCCTCCCGCCGCCTCCCTGGGCAGGTCTCGGGAGGTCTGGGGGGGTTTTCCCGGAGGCCTGCCGTGCTCCCCAGAGGCTTCGGAGGGCCTCGGGGGCTCCCACAGAGGCCCGGCCGTCGGAAAGCATCGACGTGTCGTCGATCTCCGCTATCCCCAATGCCCTTGATCCTCGATCCTCCTTCCCGTTCGCCCTTGGAAGTCCGCCCCAGGATCTCCTTCGGTGCCCTCTGGCCAGCTGTGGCCACGAGGGCGCCTGGGAGGCATCCAAAAAGATGCCAAACATTCAACACATTATTCCTCGACCCTCGATCCTCGATCCTCCCGAGATTCTCGAAGTCCTCGATATCCTCGATACCCTCGATACGCTCGATACTCTCACTCCTCGGTATCATTGTATCATCGATATCCTCGATATCCTCGATGCCTTCAACGCCCTCGACACGTTCGATGTACACTCGATACCCATGAGATCGTCGATATCCTCTGTCCTCGGTATCTTCGATACCCTCGATCTCCTCGATGTCTTCTATACCCTCGATTCCCTCGTTATCCCCTGAGCCCTCGAATTCCGTCAAATACCCCCGATGTCCTCGATGCTTTCGATGCCCTCGAGAACCTCGACCCCCCCTCCTTGGCCTCCTCCTGCTCCTGCTCCTTCTTCCTCCACTCCACTCCACTCCACTCCACTCCACTCCACTCCACTCCACTCCACTCCACTCCACTCCACTCCACTCCACTCCACTCCACTCCACTCCACTCCACTCCACTCCACTCCACTCCACTCCACTCCACTCCACTCCACTCCACTCCACTCACTCCACTCCACTCCACTCCACTCCACTCCACTCCACTCCACTCCACCGCACTCCGCTCCAGCCCACTTACCCCACCCCACCACATCCCACCCCACCCCACTCCACTCCACTCCATTCCCCCACCCCAGCCCACCCCACTCCACGCCCCTCCCCTCCCCTCCCCTCCCCTCCACTCCACTCCGCTCCTCTGCACTCCACTCCACTCAACTCCACTCCACCCACTCCATCCCACCCCACCCAACCCAACCCAACCCCACCCCACCCCACTCAACTCCACTCCAATCCACTCCACTCCACGCCACTCCACATCCACTCCACTCCACCGCACTCCACTCCACTCCACTCCACTCCACTCCACTCCACTCCACTCCACTCCACTCCACTCCACTCTCCACTCCACTCCACTCCACACTCCACTCCACTCCACTCCACTCCACTCCACTCCACTCCACTCCACTCCACTCCACTCCACTCCACTCCACTCCACTCCACTCCACTCCACTCCACTCCACTCCACTCCACTCCATTCCATTCCATTCCATTCCATTCCATTCCATTCCATTCCATTCCATTCCATTCCGTTCCATTCCATTCCATTCCATTCCGTTCCATTCCAGTTTACTCCATACCATTATATTCTATTCCGTTTCGTTCCGTTCCATTCCGTTCCGTTCCGTTTCGTTCCGTTCCGTTTCGTTCCGCTCCGTTCTGCTCCGTTCCGCTCCGTTCCGTTCCGTTCCGTTCCGCTCCGTTCCGTTCCGTTCCGTTCCGCTCCGTTCCGTTCCGTTTCGTTCCATTCATTTCCGTTCCATTGCATTCCATTCCCTTCCGTTCCGTTCTTCCTCCTCCTCCTCGATCTTCGATGTCTCCGCCCCTCCTCCCAGATCGAGCCCATCGAGCCCGTGCCCGTGCGCGTTGCGGAGCTACTGGAGGGCCGCGGCTACCGCCTGCGGGCCGATCGCCCCGCTGTGGCGAGCCGCTTCGGCGACCGCCTCGGCCGCAGCTGTGTTTTGTATGCGATCAGGGAGGAGGAGGAGGAGGAGAAGGAGGAGGAGGAGGAGGAGGAGGAGGAGGAGGAGGAGGAGGAGGAGGAGGAGGAAGAAGAAGAAAAGAATAATACGAATAATAAGAATAATAATAGTAATACTAATAATAAACATAAGAATGCGAATAATAATAATAAGAAGAATAATAAGACGAATAATAAGAATAATAGTAATAAGAAGAATACTAATATTACGAATAATAATAATAAGCATAATACGAATAATAAGAAGAACAATACTAATACGAATAATAATAATAATAATAATAAGAATACTAATAATAAAAATAAGAAACGCAATACTAATAATAATACGAATAATAATACTAATAACAATGACAATAATACTACTAATAATAATGCTAATAATAATACGAATAATAAGAATAATAATAAGATAACTAATAAGAAAAATAATAATAAGAAGAATAAGAATAATAATAAGAATAAGAAGAATAATAATAAGAATAATAAGAAGAATAATAATAAGAATAATAAGAGGAGGAGGAGGAGGAGGAGGAGCAGAAAGGGTGAGGAGGGGAGGAGGAGGAGGAGGAGGAGGAGGAGGAGGAGGAGGAGGAGGAGGAGGAGCCGGGGAAACCCAACCCTCCAGGGCTCGAACCGGGGGCGGCTACGAGGACCCCGCCCGCCGGGCGCGGGTGCTGTCCCGCAAGTTCCTGGGTCTGGCAGAACCCGTCGAACTCACCTGTCAGGGCTCGAACCCGACTCGCAGACCCAACACCGAGGGAACACCCAACTCGCCATGGCCCGAGCAGGGGCGGCGGACGAGACAGCAGCTTCGGGGTTGGCGGTCGGAAGGGAACACCGCCGGCCCAGGAGCGCCAATTGTGTCCACCCCAGACCTGAACCCAAGGCCGCGCCGCCGACTCCCCGAGAGTGACAGACCGCTTCGGCGACGGCCGGGGCCGTGCCGCCTTTCCCTTGGGAGGGGAAGGGGGGCGGGCGACGAGGAACTGGACAAACCCACCAGTTTCGACCGACCCCCACTTACGTACCAGGGGTAACGTGAAAGAGAGGGGGAGCTCTCACGACCCCGGGCGGCCCTCGGTCCCCAACGACCCAGGCAGTTGACCATTCGCGCTTCCAACCGCGGAAGCGGGACAGGCAGGCGACAAGCAGGAGCGCGCAGCAGCAGACGCAGGAAGGCCTCAAAGGCCAACAACCCGAGGAGGGGAACGCTGAGGGGTGGAGGTAATGGAGGGCCTTTCGGCCCAAGCTGCGGCGCAAACCCTTCGAATATAGGTGAGGGGGAGGATCATGTTGTCAACGCCGCGAAGATGGCAGATTCATACGACGACGACCCAAGAGTGAAGCTGAGCGCCGCGCCCTTTGAGCTCTTCGGCCCACAGTTCAGTTTGAATCCCCTTCCCGTGATGCTCTCCTGGCGGGTGCGCTCTCCCGAACATCCTGGAGAGGCTTGCTCGACCTCCCCCCTTGGACAACCAACCAACCTTGGGTTCGGATGGCCTGAGGGGCGGGGTCTGATGCAAGGGACGATGCTGATGGTGATGATGATGATGATAAGGATGATGGTGATGGTTACGATGACGACGAACAGAGCATGATTGTGATTATGCTGATGCTGCTGTTGCTGCTGCTGCTGATGATGAGGATGCTGATAATGATGAGGATGGCAACGACGACGGCGATGAGGGTCATGCTGCTGCTGCTGCTGATGAGGATGATGATGCTGATGATGATCATGATGATGATAATGATGGGGAGGAACAGGATGATGAGGAGGACCAGTGTAAATCCAAGGCGCATTAACGATGGTGCATTAACTTCTCCCTTCAATATTCCTGTTCATAGGGCCCTACAATATCGAGGACGCCGGCGGCGCATCACCGGCCGCTCCCTGGAAGTTTGCCGAAGTGGTGCGCAGCATCGAAAGTCGTGACGCGGCGCGTATGCCAGCTATCAAATGGCCGTCGGCCCATCCCGCCACCGTGCTTGAGTTTTGGGTCGGAGTCCTCATGGACGCTTCTTGGGGTCTCTCGAGAGGGCTCTCGGGTGCCTCTGCGGGGGAGTTCAGGGGCCTCTTGGGGGCCTCTTGGGGGCTTCTTGGGAGCCTCTTGGGACCCTCTTGGCGCCTCTTGGGGCTCTCTTGGAGCCTCTTGGGGGCCTCCTCGGGGCCTCTTAGAGCCTCCTGGGGGCCTTTTGGGACCGAAAGCTCGAAATGTTCATTCGGGTTCCCCTTCTGGGCGCCCTCTTGGGGCCGTCGTGGGGCCCCTCTTGGGCTGTTCCGGGAGCCTCTTGGGCCGTCTTGGGGCCCTCTTACGCTGTCTTGGAGCCCTTTTGGGGGCTTGTTGGGCCGTCCTGGGGCGATCTTGGGGGCCTCTTGGGCCGTCTTGGAGCGTCGGTAAGCCGAAATAGCGTGGCGACGCCCCGAAGTGGGGGGGCTTCCGCGGCCAAAGAAATCAACGAATCGGCACCGAATGTGCAATCACTTCCAATGTTTTTTTCGAGGTGGCATGACCGAAAACCGTGCCGTGGCATGGCGCTGGAAATAATGACGCCAGCGCTGCAGCGGGAGCTCGGTTCGGAACGAGCGGAAGCGCGGAAATGATGCCAGCGCTGCAGCGGGAACGCCATTCGGAACGAGCGGCAGCCCGAAAATGAGGCCAGCGATTCAGCGAGAGCAGCATTTTGAAATACCAAGCGAAGTTCGAATTCCTGGGAATCCTGTGCGTAAAAAGCCAGTGCGTCGAGGGGGGCCACACATTCCCCAGACGCCACCAGGGGAGAGAGGAGAGTAGTATTCATATTGTGTAATTGTGGAGGAGGAGGAGGAAAACTCCTGCTTCTGCTCCCCCTTTGCTCTGTCTCTCCCTGCCTCTCTCCCTCCATCCCTCTCACATGTTTCTTCGTCTTCTCCAGCTGGAGCCCCTCCCCCCGGCCCCCTCCCCGGCCCCGGCCGCCCCAACCAGCCAAGAGGGTCCGCCCAGGCAGTGCGCGCCGCCCCCGCGAGCTCAGCGACGGGCCCGCGGCGCTGCCCTTCGTCGAGATACTCAGGCCCGCGCTGGACCCTCTCCTCCCTCCCTCCTCCTCCGCCCTGCCATTCGAGGGTTTCCATGGAGGTGGAGGTTCGTAAGGGGCGGGATCGGTGGGACTTCCTGTTCTGAATTTGCTCACTTGGTGCCCGTGCAGATGGCTTTTATTAGCGCTCTGCTAGCTGCAGCGCCGCCTATACGTGACAGCCAGATGGTTCAACACGCGTGCAATCCAAAATCCTCCTCCGCTCTCCCGAGGCCCGAGGGGCGTCACCCCCAGCCCTACAGTCACCGAGCGCGTTCCGCCCACTGCTCGCAGACTGCCTACTCACAAGCGTCCGAACAACACGTGTTTGCCTCGATGTAACTTGTTGTAAATCGACCGTGGCGGGTCCAGGCCATATGCGAGCAGTTTTTTTTGCGAGCAGTGGAGCGCGCTTGTCTAAACAGAGAGATGTTCTCCTTGCGTCTGTCTATATATCGGATCTGATACGTCACGTAACCTGCGCGGTGCGTGCAACCCGTCACCTCGGAAGCGCAGGCTTTCGGTCGTGGGAGGGTTAGCCTAGGTCGAGCGTCATGCTCGGCCATCACCAGGTCGTCACACACGGACCACACGCAATGCCGAGTCTTAGTTTTTTCTTTGTATCATTCTTCTTCTTGTTGTTAATGTCATCTTCATATGTCCTTCCTATGTTTATTATTATCATTATGATCATTAGTCTCATTAGTCTCATTATTATCGTCATTCTTGTTATCATTGTGATTATCATTGTTATGCTGATTAGTATTATTACTATTATTCGTATTATTATTATTATTATTATTATTATTATTATTATTATTATTATTATTATTATTATTATTATTATTATTATCATCATCATTATTATTATTATTATTATTATTATTATTATTATATTATTTTTTAAAATATTATTATTATTGCTATTGTTATTATTTTTGATATTCTTATTATTCGATTCTCTTCCTCCTCCTCCTCCTCATTCTACCTCCGCCATCGCCTCGTGCACTGGGAGAACGCCCTCCCCCCCACCCATCAGGTCGATTGCGGAATTCTGCGCTGGCGGTTCGCTCGACACTTGTATTCGCGGATTGCCCGTGCAGCCCCCCAGCATTTCCGCTGCCTTGGCTGGCCGCTCCGGCCCGCTCAACGCGGAACTCTTCCACGTCTGAGCGCCCTCCCCCTCCACCTTTCGTGCGGTCGCCCTCGTCTTCGCCTTTTTTGTCTTGCACGCCAGACAATTCTTCGATCGGTTGCCCCGATTCGCCCCCGCGCTGGTGCGGGTTGCCTCCGCCTCGCCGCCGACGGGAAAACGTGTTTTGCCGCATGCAGTATGTAGTTTTGTGGGCGTCGATGAGATAGTCCGCCATGGTGCGCTCGGAGTGCGGTCCCGCGCGCGTTTTGCCGAATGGGGTCCTGCCAGTTTGGTTTTCGCCCTCCACGCCTGTTCCTCCCTTCCCTTCCTCCTTTCGGAGCCGTCCCATACCCAGGCGGGCCTTGCTGTCTCGAAGTTTGGGGCGGCATTCAGAGGTAGCGGACCAATTCGTTTTCTCACACCCCCAGTCACGTTTTGCTTCCCCCGCAGTCTGAATCCATGGGCGGAGGAGGGCGCTGGGGCCGCGGCAGCGGCAAGGGCGACCGCCCAACCGCGCGCCAGCCCGACGTTAACGGCAGCGGCGCAGCGGTTTGGAGCTCCAAGGTCAACGACGGGTGGTTGGACCTGCCATCACCGCCGCCGCCCTGGAACACAGCTCGCCCACCTCCGCGGAGATCAACACAGCCTAGGAGATGGTGTTGTGCGTGGTGCGGGTGTAAGATGAACTTGGACGCTTGCAATGCTTGCAAGCATTTAGGCGAATGGAGTATTATTGCCCCGCCATCGGATGCCGACACGGTGCATACTGGCAGTAATTATTCGGCGTCGCTTTATTCCCCCTGCTCCTCGTGGCGTTGTTGGTTCTTCAGACAGCAGCAACGGCATGCACACAGAAGCAGGGTGCGAACATGACAAAGATTTCACTGAGGTGGATGTGTGGAAAATCGTCACGGTCGCCGAGAAGACAGGATATTCGACAGTTGCCACAGGATACAGGAACAATGGAAGCCGTGCGCAACACCAGCGAGTCCAGCTTGCAAGTCAAGGTCAACACTCAAGACGCGACGGTACAGAGCTGGAGGCAGCCTTGCAGGGTGAGCTTGGTAAGTTGAGCTCATACTCCAAATGGTTTACGCAACAATCGAAGGTCGTGCAGGAGCTGTACGATCGGTGCCCCTCCTCGTTTGCGCATCAAAGACGTGGTCGAGGACACGAGTGATCTGATGTCTCTCATTGAAGTGGACACCTTTTCAATGTTGATGGCTACGAAGTTTCACCAGAAGACAAGGAGACGATCCAGGTCAGGAAAGATGAGTTGTGCACCCAACTGCAGGAGTTGGCCAAGGGCCTCTTCAGTGGCGCTGTTGGCAAGTTCAGGAAGGATAAGCTCGACTACCTACAGTGATTGGAGAAGAAAAGGAGTATGGATCCTCATCAGAAACCTGCGCGCTCACCCACTTCTGCCCGAGGTGCAGGATCATCGGATCCAGCCGCCCCCAAGGTCTCGCGCGCCGCATCGGCTACTCCTACCAGGGCGTCCTCGGCTCCTGCTGCAGGCGGCGCTGGCGTTGCTGGCATTCGTGAGCGGGGGCGCGCGCGTGCGACAAAATGGCTACCAGGTGAACGTTCATGCCAGCGCCCCCTCGCTGCCGCCCCGAGGCGCGCACTTGAGAGCTGGCGGCGAAGGGGGGGGGCCCAACCCACGTTTTAATCGCGCCTTGCGGCGAACCAGGAAGCCATCAGCAGGCCAGGCCTGCCCTGGGCCCCGGGGATAAGTCGGGTACCCCACCGGGTGCTATTTTACATGGCAGGACCACCCAATCGTTTCGAACTTCTTTAAACGGCCCCCTGACCCTGGAGCTGCCTCTTTGGACTTCATCGTGGAAACAGTCAAGTGCACGACGTGGCGATCCATGCGCAATTGGTGCTCCCATGATCAGGCAATCGTTGTTCTACTTCAGGAACGCCGCCTGCGAGCTGGTGAGGAATGTGATCAGGCTTCCTCCTAGGCGAAGGTTCGCGGGTGGAAGCCCCTCTGCGCTCCCGCCCCTCCTGCCTCTTCCGGGGGAACCTTTGGAGGTGGTGGTATTTGGGCCAGGGCCTGTATAGTTTTACGAGCGCCCCAAGGAGGCCACATTCTTGCCCCTTTTCGCGTTGCGGGTGCTATAGTTAACATTCCAGGGGGTGATGGCATCAACCTGTTCTCGATCAGTGTGTGCCACTCGCGGGGACTTGCCGACTCGAACCTTGCGCTGCTCTCGCATGGTGCCGCCGCCATGGAGGCGCGGGCTGGCCCCTGTATCTTAGATGGTGATTCCAACTTTTCTCTGCAGCTCCTGGCGGGCGCCCCTATTGGCGAGCGCACTCGAGGCGCCGTCGTTCACGGCGAGGATGCTGCTGGCGCGTGCTCGACCACGGGGGGGATCAGGGCCCTCGATTATTTCGTTATCTCGCAAGGTCTTGCCCGGGCTATAACAGAAGTAGCTTAGGTCAAGATGCCGGCGCTGCCCCTCGCCCCCCCGCGCTCCAGGCTTGCGCGCCTCTATCGTCTGAAGTTCCACCGGCCCCCTCCCGTGGGTCACGAGCCCATTGCGCGTCTGGTTCAGAGGCCCCCCAATTGGTCGGGGGTCTCGGGGTCGCGCGGCAGCCTGATCGAGATCATTCAGACCAGGGGCACCAGGAGTGCCCAAGAGAGAACCAATGATATTTACTTGACATTGAAGTCCAAGCTGCCGCTGGCCCTCACCCTCCTTGAATGGGCTCTCGAGAAATCAGGCCCGAGCTGATGTTCGCCGACGGGCTCTGCGTGCTCCCACCCAAGTTTCTTGCCGAAGCTCTTGTCCGGCATGGGCGTCGGCGCTCGTTCGTGGTTGCTGCCGTGGGTCTCCCGCGCCGGCCTGGCCCGCGCCGGGCCAGGCGTCGCTGGCTCGGGCGCCGACCCAGGCGTCGCTTTGGCTACAGCGGAGGCGCGAGCGCAGCGAGACGGTCTGCAGGGTTGGAGATTTCGCCTCCCGCGTCGGGCGGAAGGAGCGGCCGGGCCCGCGAGGCCTTGCGTTAACGGGCGAAGAGCGGTAGAATATTTGCTTTTTCGCTGTCGGGGGCGATTCGGCCGTCCTCGGGCGGCTGGAATGTTCGCGCCCTTGCGGCGGCGCGTCGGGGCGTGAATTTTGGGGCTGCCCTGGGGCCGCGCCCCCGTTTTTTTTTTTTTTTTTTTTTTTTTTTTTTTTTTTTTTTTTTTTTTTTTTTTTTTTTTTTTTTTTTTTTTTTTTTTTTTTTTTTTTGTTTTTTTTTTTTTTTTTTTTTTTTTTTTAAAAAAAAAAAAAAATATATATATATATATAAAAAAAAGTGTGCGTGTGTGTGTGTGTGTGTGTGTGCGTGTGTGTTTTGTTTGTTTCCCCCCCCGCCGTTCTTCGCCAGCTAAATTCTTGGCTTTACCTTGTGGTTCCCGCCTTGGCCCTGAGCGATGCGGGGGGAATTGTGGCTGGCCTTCTTGCTTTCCTGCAGTCCCAGTGCATTTTCGGTCTAATGCGCTGTGGCGCGCCGACTTCGCCCCCCCGAAGCCTTCCGCCGCGTTCGCCACCCTGCCCGCCCGCGACCCCTTGGCCCCCGAGGATATCAGATGTTACAGCAGACAGTTTCCCAGGCGCACGGCCGCCTCTTCACATGAGATATTGCGCATTCGCGTCTGATGACGCTTTCGCGGTGCTGTCCTCACTGTGCGCTGCTATGTAGAAAAGCAGCCTGGCGCCCGCGCAGGCCGCTCTCGCGCCCCTCTCGCGCTCGGCGACCGCCTCGGGGGGCCATCGGCCCATTGGGCCCTTTTCTCCTGCGCGCAGGTCGTGGAGAAAAGGGGGGCGCGCGATCCAGCGGGGGGGGGGCATGCTCGACCATCCTTTGCAGCCCAGCACTGACGTGGTTTGGCGCCCAGCAGCGCGCGCTGAAAATGAAGTTGCACGAGGCCGAAATGCTGCCGGTCTACGGCTGGATCTCTGCTAGTGTTTTGAAAAGATCGAGCGATGCCATGCCTATCGCCTTCATCCCGCCATCTCTGCCCTCGTGGTCGCTACGTCGCTATGCGTCGGTCCGCCCGATTCGTCGTCCTCGGAGGCTTCGTTGTTGGGCCTGCGTAGATGGTTTTTGCATCATAGCTGGGAGTTCGTTCGCTACCACCATGGTTTGAATATTTATCTTCGGCTGGCTCGATGAGGGTCGCGTGCCCGATTGTGTCACGCATGCTGTCTACGTCGACGGGTGCGGAGTCAGCGCTTCAGGCTCCGCGTCGCAACTGGCATGCGATCTCGCCGAGGGCGCCAGAATGCTGGAGGGTGAGATTGTTCGCGACCTTGGAGCTAACATCTCTGAGGATGAGCTCGTTTGGTGGCATCCTCAAGGTTGGTGGCCGCCGAGCTGATGAAGTCCATTTGTTCGTTGGCTGGATGCCAACTCGCCACTTCTGCAGCCTAACCTCGGCAGCGACTTCGCTGCTGGGCGGCTTGGGAGGGCCGAGCAGCGTTCCCTGGTTTAGACGGTTCGAGCTCGTCATCTTCAAAACAATGTCAGAAGGCTGGGCCAGTTGCGATTTGCTCTAGGCAATCGCGGCGGGAAGTTTTTTTTGCGGGTGGGTATCTCCCAGGCTACAATTACGGGGCGGAGGTCCACGGGATTTCAAATCATGAACGGGGGTCGGCTCGTAGAACCTTCGGGGGGTGCCCTGCGAGTCAGGAGCTACCCCGCTCGCCCTCTCATGGGTTGGAATGCGTGGGTCTCGGGCCTCTTGTTTTCCCGGCATCGGGGCCCGATTCTCGGGCAAAAGTCGCAGGGCCCACTATGGCCATGAAGCTGAATTTGTCAAGGAGAGGTCGGGGCATGCCCTCGCCTCGCATGACCTGGTCGTGGACTAGCGCGGGAACGAGCTGCCACTCGCGTTGATCTCGCCTGCGCCGCTGAAGCGGCACCTGCGGTTGGCTGTTCAGCATATCCATGATTGCCGATCGGCGGGGCGGCTTCCGCCGCACTTTACGCAACCTGCTCGTGCGCGCCATGATCAGGTAAGAGTCTTGCTGCAGAAGAAGAAGTACACGCCGTGCATGCAGGGGCACACGCGCGCCGCATTTTGCAATGCTAGATGGGCACGGCAGCGATCGACTCAAGCGGGGTGCGGTTTGCCCGACACACTTTTCCCTTTTGCCAAGTTGCCGATGATGCAGCGCTACATCGCTCGTGGTCGTGCCCTGCTGTTGAGGCTGAGCGCGTGGGCACTCTTGGCGGGCATTCGAAGATGGGGCCTCCGTCGGACCTCGGTCCTACTTCGTGCCCGTTTGATTTCCGGTTGTTTACTAGTGGTCTGTCTTCACGAGCAGCCTACTGATTCTCGCCCGATGCCTGCCAGTATTGGCAATTGCGCTCCCAGTGGGTCGCAGATTGCATGGGCCCAGGATGCCGACTCAGAGGGCGCGGCCTTGGGCGGACACATCTTCGCGGGCGGGTCGTTGCTGGAAAGGTTTCCCCAGAGCTCTCCAGGGCAAGTTGGGCTGTTATTCTCGCTGACCCCTCAGGCGCTCACCTTTGCCGCCATCTGGGGGCTCTCATGGGTTATTTCCCGCGGGGCCGCTGCCGAGTCTGCGGCCCGCGCGATAGTTGTCCAGCGTGGAGTTCCTGGTTCTCCGATTTTCGCTGATGGTGCAAACGTGGTGCGCCAATTTTTTGGGGCCCTTGTCTCCCCGGACCATCTATCGTCGCCCGTGCGCTGAGTTCATGCTCCAGTCCCTGGGTCAGGCTCCTGGGGGCGCGTTGAAGTGTGAAGGGCGCCAGCGAGACAGACCTGATCTCACTGAAGATGAGATCTTTTTGAAGAGTGGCAATGGTCTTGCTGATTCGGCAGCCCGTCAGGTAGTCTCCCGTCGCCCCCAGTCGTCCACTTCTGAGTTGGATCGGAGGCTGCGGGCTGAGCGCATCTCGCGGCCAGTGCGCCATACATCTGCATGCGGCGTTTTTTTTTTTTTTTTTTTTTTTTTTTTTTTTTTTTTTTTTTTTTTTTTTTTTTTTTTTTTTTTTTTTTTTTTTTTTTTTTTTTTTTTTTTGTTTTTTTTTTTTTTTTTTTTTATATTTTTGTGTTTGTTCCCCACCCCCCGCGTCTGGACTTGTCTGATATTTCTAGAAGTCAACCCAATCCGAACCCGGAGCCAACTCTTGGGCCTGATCATGACTGGCTTTGGGGAAGGATATTTTGGTTGCGTGTGACTTGTTCTTAGAGGGCTCATTGGGGCTTCCTTTAAGGCCAGTCAGCATGCGCAGCCCTTTGTGCTAGACTATTGTGACGGGGGCGGCGTGCTCCTTCTGTCTGTCTGTTTTGATTGAAAGTATGGTACGAGCGGCGGCCAGGTGCGTGGCTTGGCCAAAAGGTGTGTCGGCCCGCCCACCAAGGCCAAGCGTGATCACGTCCGCCGCCGCACTTGGAGGCAGATTTGCCCTGTGTCGCTTCTCCAAGACGGGCGCTGAATTTGTGGAGGGGGCCCGAGTTGACTATGACCTTGGGGGGGATGACGACTTTGCGAGCCGACCAGCCGCCGTCGAGGTCGGCTCGAGGGTAGCTTCCCCGCTCATCTTGCAAGTGGAGGAGGATGCAGCAAGGCCCTGGGCCTCCTCTATCAATGTCTCTCTCTCTCTCTGTCTTTCCAGGGGAGGATCGCGTCCCAACGGGCCAGCCAGCCACTCGAGCTAAAGTTGGCCCGGGAGATGCTCTCCCGCACAACATGCAGGAGCAGGAGGTTGCAGCAAGGCCTCGCGCCTCCTCCAGTCCTGCTGGCTAGGTTGCGCCAGAGGGCGGCACGGTGGCTTTCTGGCATGGGTTGGACGCCCAGTCTTCTCATTCCTCGTGGTCGGTTCTCTCCGACGATTCTGATTGATTGTCCTCCCTTCATGCTCTGGCCGCCCCTAGGTCGTGCTGCTCGCCTGTCAGTCTTGCGGGGATGGCTTGTCGGCCGCGCCTGAAGGATTGACGTGTCTGTGGCACGCCTAAGGGGGCGTCGGCCTGAGCTGTGTTTCTTTTCTCCCGCCCAGTTGCTGCTGGTAGGACTGGGCATTTGGCGTGTGTGTGTGTGTGTGTGTGTGTGTGTGTTGGCGTGGTCGAGTGCGAAACCCTCCTCTTTGCGGCGTGCACGAGGGGGTGGGGGCGAGGGGAGTTCGCCTCCTGAGAAGGCACGTGGAGGCAGGACGACCTGGGCTGCAAAAGAGTCCTTCCGAAAGATTTCGGGTCTCTTTTAAGAAGCACTCTGACTTCTTAGAAGGCCGCCCAGTTTGCCCCACCCCCGAGAACGCGCCGACAATCTCCTCTCCCCTCCTCCCGTCCCTTGCACCCCCCCGCCCTTCTCCCCCTCACTACCCTCTCCCTTTTTCCCCTCCTCCTCCCCTTCCGCCTCCTGCTCATGCTGCTCCTCCTGTTCCTGCTCCTCCTCGTGCTCCTCGTCCCCCGCCTCCTCCGCCTCGTCCTGGACTTTTCCTTTCCACTTTTTCCTGCACCTCGTCTTTCCCCTCTCCCTTCCCACTCCCTGCCCCCTCCCCTTTCCTCTTCTCGCTCCCGCTCCCATACCTTCCGCCCCCTCCCTGTCCCCCCCCCATTCCAGAGAGGCCGTCGCAGAGGGGATCGCCCGACCGCAGCGAGGTGCTGGAGGCGGTGGAATGCGGCAATTGGCTGGCGCTGCAGGAAGCTGTTTTTTCAGACTATTCTATTTGATGGAAGACATCCCCAGAGGCCTTGTCCAAGGGGGGTTGTCCGGAGCCCCGCTGGCTTGTCCAAGGGGTTGTCCGGGGTAGGTCGTTTTGCCGCCATTCATCGGCATGGGTTGTCTGGGTTGTCCGGGGGGGTGTCTGGGGATTGTTTGGGATTTCCCATTGAACATAGTTCAGAAGCTGGAGCGTATACATTACCAGTGGCGGGTTGTGTTTCAATCCTGGGACTGTTTGAGGGTCGGGGGCGACGTCGGGATGGTGTGGTGTATATTCTGTTCCCCCGCTTCCCAGGGAATCAACGAACAATGTGTACACCAGGATCCCGTATACATCAGGATCCGTTTCCCTGTGAGTTTCAGCGCGTGGCCAGCAGAAACGTCGGTGTATAGAGTTCGGCTCCTTAATAGTAGGGCCTCTTCCTCCTCGCGCGTCCTCCCAACGCCCTGATGAAACGGACCATGTTTTACATAGGTTTCGGCCGCTGGAGGCCCGTTGCGGGCCTTGGCCCTGGAGGAAGATGTTCTTTTCCTTGGGGGGAGGGGGGTCGAGAGCCCCGCCCCTCCGCCCCTGCCCGGGCTGGCACATCACGGCTCGAGCCAGAGGTGCTTGGGCGATGTCGTGGGCCGTTTTCGTCTTGCTATCGCTTTGCCGAAACAAGGTTTCGGCAAAAAATGAAAGTTTGTCTCGTTTCTTCGTATTAGCGTTTCTTATTATTATCTTTAATACTACTACTGCTATTTATAGTTATTATTATTATTAATAATAATATTCGTATCATTATGACCATTCTTATGCTGATTATTATTATTCGTATTATCACTGTGATTGTTGTCGTTGTTGTTATTATTGTTGCTATTCTTATCGTTGCTGTATTATTATTCATTTTATGTTTGTTATTATTGTTGTTATTCATGTCAACAGTCTTAGTATTGTTATCATTACTATTTTTATTATTACTATCTTCTCTTTTTATAGTTTTTTGATTTTCTCTTTCTTCTTTCTTCTCCTCACTTTCTTCCTCCTTCCTCCGCGCGAGTCGTTCCTCACTCCTCCTCCCCCTCCTCCTGCTCCTCTTCATGTTCCACTGTCTTCTCCTCCCCCCCTCTTCCCCCCTTTTCCTCCCACCTCCTCTGCTCCTCCCCCCCCGTTCCCCCCCCCTCCCCCATCCCCGCCCCTCCGCCCCTTTCGTCCCCCCTGTCCCGCCCCGAGACGTTGCTGTAGGGCGGGCCGGGCGTTTCGTTTCATATTTCCTCACCACTTCTGATCAGTAAGCTGAAGCACCGAATGATATTCACGGACGGAGGGTAGGCCGTTTTCAAAATGTGGCTCCCGCCCTGGCTCCTCGCTCAACTCGTCTGATCAAATCGCAAGATGTTCACGGATGGAGGGGGATTTGTTTTCAGCATGTGGCTTCGCTTGAATGCCGCGCACATTCGTTTTGAACTATTTCAAGAGTTTCACGTATGGAGGGTGGATGTTTTTGAAATTTTGGCTCTCGCATTAGCGCTGCTCGCATTCGTTTCAGGCATGTGCATGAGGTTCACGGATGGAGGGCGCTGTTTTGTTTCAACATGTGTCTCTCGTTTCAGTGCCGCGCACATTCGTCGTACAAGTTTGCAAGAGCTTCACATTCGGAGGGCGGCTCCTTTTCAACATGTTCACAGATGGAGGGTGGTTCCAATCCAAAATGTGGTTTTCGTCCCAGTGCAGCTCACACCCGTAGTAAGCATTCAAAGGGTTTCCGGGTACTCCGGAATTGTTTAGGATTGGCATGGCGCAACAGTCATGTTGCTTCGAGTTGTTGAACTCCGACGAATGGTGCTCTGGCACGATTCATGACCGCCAGGACGCAACAGCCACGTGGATTCGCGGCGTTGAACTCCCATGAGTGGTCTTTTGGCACCACTCATGATTCTCAGACGGCTGTCTTCAAACGGGGCATTTCTTTCAGTGAGCATGAGTCGTTGTAGGGGTCTATGAAGAGCGAGCTTGGAGGCACGATTTACTGCAAGATCGTTGATGCGTCTTGGTTTTGCACTGGTCCTCCTTCTCCTCCCTCCTCCCTTCTTCTCGTCCTCCTTTCCTCTCCTCCTTTCCGTCCGCCTCCTCATTTTGCTGTCCCTCCGCCTTCTCGTCCTCCTCCCCCTCCTCCTCCTCGTCCTCCTCCTTCTTTCTCCTCCTCCTCCTCCTCCTTCTTCTTCTTCTTCTTCTCCTCCTGCTCCGTAACCATTTTGGCTCAAGACTTGCGCTTTGGCGGGCTGAACCCGCATTGGCAAGACTGGATAACCTCAATCGGGGCCAGCTTTCACCAAATTCTAGAAAACCGCATTCCGTCGTCGCCAGCGTGGCGGCGGTTCCAGCTCCCTCTCTCCATCACAAGGCGTCATGGGGACGGGCCAGCGTGGTCGGCGGGCGCAGGCGCAGAAGTTCGTGACCTGCAAGGCGTGCGGCTACCAGTGTAACTTAGCGAGGAGCACATTCTGCTACTCGTGCGAGGGGCAGCTGCGGCCTCGTGCCGTCGCCGCCCGCCCGCCTGCTGGCGCCTGGGTTGGCCGCGTCGCAGGCAACGGCGGCGGTTGTGGCGGCAAAGGCATGAAAAGGGGCCAAGGGCGGCGGCGGGCGACGTGGGCGACGCCAGGTACCAGGCCCTGCGCGAGGCGGCCGGTGCCATCGAGCCGAAGCCTGCAGCGCCGCCCGAACGCGCCCCCTCGCGGCGGTTGCAGTCCGCCATCAGCCGCGAGGAGAACGCAGTTCAGCACTTGGAGTGGTGCCGCCGCAAACACTGCGACCTGGAGCAGCAGTTGGCACCATCCAGCGTCGAGCTGGAGCGCGCCTGCTTGGTCGTGGCAGCCGCGCGAGATGACAAGCGGCAGGCCATGCAGGAGCAGTTGCCGCCCCCCCACCGCGCCCGCGCCCCCGGCCAGGCCCATCGTCTGGGAGGCCGTGGGCCTCGACGATCTCGGGGGCGTCGAGGAGGAGGCCGCCAGGGCGCTGCTGGTCGAGCGGGAGTCGTATTGGGCGCAGGCCGAGGAGGCCAATCGCGCGCGCGACGAGCGCGCGGCCGCCTTCCTCCAGCGCTGGAAGCAGGTGGTCGAGAAGGCCCGCAAGAAGCGCAGGCTCGGGCAGTCGGCGCTTCCGACGGCGGGCGACGAGAAGGGGGGGGGCCACCCCGCGGCCCCAGCAGCTCCCTCCGCGCCTGGCGCGGCTGAGCAGCGCCCCGACGCCTCGGGGGCCGCGGCCAGCGCGGGCGGCGCCGCAGCCCCTGGGGCCAACCCCAGACTGCAGGCCATCGCCCGCGACCTGGCCCAGGCGCACCTCGCCGTCGAGCGACTCCAGAGGGGGGTCACAGTGCAGGCCTGGGGATGCATGGCGAGGCGGTCACGAATGACCACCGTAGGGTCGTGGGCCGCGCGGAACAGGTCGGCGTGGGCTCGTGAGACGCGCGGGGCATCATGCAACGGGTCTTAGGCCTCAGTGCAGGGGAAACCCTGACACAGCGCGAGCCAATGTGCAGCCAGCTGGCTGCCCCAGAGGCATCTTCCATGGCGGCAGCCCTGGCGGGGGAGACCCGGGCAATATCCATCGTGGCAATGTGCATGTCGCCCAGGTCGCGTGCGTTGACCTCGCCCGCATGGGCAATGGCATTCGGGCCGAGGGAGTGAGTGAGGTGGCTGGCGACTTGGTCTTGGGCCAGGTGGCCCCGCGTGGCGACCGACCGTTCGCGGCGACGGCCGTCGTTCCGAGCGGCTCGGGTCCGGGGGCGATGCGAGCTAGAACCGGGCGCCGAGGCGCCGGGGCAGGGGTTGCACCTTCAACGGAGATGCAGCTTGAAAAAGTGCCAGCCAGCGCACAAGCGATGGCGGGGTCGACCAGCGAATCAACATGCATGGCGAGCAGGCCGCGATGGCTGAGACCGATGCGGCCACGGAGCTCAGCCGCCAGTGGGCGAGCGCGCGCGTCGGCCGGCGGGGTCAGGCCGGGGCGGGGGGGGGGAGGTGGCGCCTAGATCGACAGCGACGAGGCAGGGGGGGCAGGGCCAGGGGGCCCACCCGCTGGCGGCGTCTCTTGAAGAGCCTGTAGAGCGACAGTGGCGAGCAGAAGTGCCCGAGCGCCCGGGAGCGGAAATGCGGGGGCATGGGCGTCCGCCGCGTGGTCGCCGAGACGGGCGCGCGCATCTATGATGACCGAAGCACCGAGTTCCGTCGCCGCCGCGGTCGCAGTCGACGGCGGGGCGGCGTGGCGACGCAGTCGCTGCGAGAAGCTGCCGGCGTGGCGGTGGGGGGCGGGGGCGAGCGAGGAGGTCAGTGCCTGTCCGGGGATGGGCGGGGGGGCCGGCGCGACAGAGGGGGGGGCGTGATGTGGCGTCAGGGGGGAGGGCCCTCCGAGAGCAGGGCCAACCCGAAGGCGAACCGTGGGGGGCGGGCCGCCAGTGAGAGGACGTCCGCCCCCTGGGGGGAACGCCGCGGGGGAGGGCCTGCCAACGTTGGCAGGGGCCGACGGGGGCGCGGCCGCGGGGGCAGCGGGCTGCGGGCCGCGAGCGTCGGCCCCCCTGGACGAAGGAGGGGCCGATGGGCTTGGGGGGCTGCTGCCCCCACTGGGAAGCGCGCCCTGCGCGGCCCCTGCCGCCGAGGAGAGGAGAGGCGCGGTCGCCCCCGAGGGGGCGCGGCAGGCGGCGCCGCCCGCCTCGGCGGCCGCCGACCTCGGATGGGCGGCGGGCGCAGCGACAGCGGGGGGCGGGGGGGCCAGTGGATGGGGGCCGGCCCCGAGCGGGAGGAGCAGAATCGGGCGGCGGCGCGGGCGGGGCAGCACTGGCCGAGGCTGCCGAGTCGCGGGGGGGGAGAGGCTGGAGATGGATCAGCGGGGCCAGCATCGCCCGCGCCGCGGATCTCCCGGACAGCGAAGGGGGGCGGTTCGTCATTGGCCGGGCGCGGCGCCGCGGCAAGTGGATGGCCGGGGCGAGTTGGGTCCGCAATGCGGTCTCGACATGTCGGGCATTCGGGGGGGGGCGCCGGAGGCTGCGCGGGCAGCCGTGTTGGTGTCGAGGCAGTGGGCGTCGAGAGACATGTTAGCAGGCCAGGTATGGGGGCCCTCTGGGGGGCTTCTTCGAGGCGCTCGCGGCAGGTCGGGGGGGGGTCTAGCTCGACAGGTGGCAGGGGGTGTGCCCCCCGCCCTCCGCTAGGAGCAGTCCGCGAAGTGGCGGGGGCGGAGGCGGAGTTGATATGCGTTGCTAAGGTGAAAGCATTTCCGCATGTCCAGGCCCCAGGCGCCGATGGGGCGCGGCGGGGAGCTCGCCTTCGACGGCTAGCAGCGCGCCGAGCTGGCCCGGCGCGCGCGTGGGCGCCGAGGCCGCGGTGCGCCGCCGCGACCGCGTGGAAGGGGCGATCATCCATGCCGCAGTCGTGGACGGCCGAGTGGGCCAGGGAGGCGCGTGGCGGGGGCGAGGCTCAGGTGATGGCGCCGAGCCGCGCGGCGGGGTGTTCGCGTGGGCGGGGGGCGTCGCCGTCCCCCGGGGGCCCGAGCGCAGCGGGGTCGTCGACCCAGTCCAAAATGCGAGAGGCCCGGCGCCGAGAGACAGTGTCGCCCAGGACTGGGCGGGGCCCGAGCCCGCGATCAGCGGGGCCATGTGGAGGCGGGCCCCGCCGATCAGGACCGCGGCCTGCGGCCAATCAGCGGGTCAGTCACGTCCACGATGCACTCCTGCAAAGGACGGTCCAAATAGCGCGGAAGTCCTCCGGGCAGGGGCAGCCGACGAGGGCCGCGCCCATCATGCGGAATCGGCGATCGGGGAGTGGCGAGCCGCAGAAAGCGCAGGCAGCTTTGGGCATTTGTAGGAGATGCGGTCGCATCGCCGCGGGTCGAGACGAATGGGGGACATGCGGTCGCGGAACGCTGGGGGCAGCAGGGGGTCGGCAGTGCGCCAGAGGGCCGCGACCACAATGCCATTGTGAGATTAGTTGAGGGGCTGAGCGCGAAAGATGCGGGGGCGGCGGGCTTCGTCTACTCGTCGGGCAAAGTTGCCCAACGCAGTGGCAAGGTGCCGAGCGAGGTCAGCTCGCGTGGGGGCATTTTTACATGACCAATCCCCTGCCATCAGTAGCATTCTAAAGCAAGGACATCTGCCGCCAACGAAACGCCTTTGTGCTTCGGGTGACGGCCTTTTAAAACGAGAGCCCACCTGTTCTCGTCACTGCTCGTAGCTTCTGAAGTCCCCAGGCAGGGCTCGCGCAGGATCTTGAGGTGGTCCAGCGTAGTGTAGGCCCTGCGCGAGGTGCAAACAAACGGCGGACTCTCGTCGGAGCACTCAGGCGAGGAGCGTATGTCCTCGCTCCTTCACCCCTAACAGAGACAACTGGGACCTCCCCAGTACAACCAGACGGCGAGGGGCGGCTATCTTTGACGCTTGAAGCGCAAATAAGTGTCGCACCCCCAGTTGGAAGCTGCCTTCCCATTCCGCAGCACATCCCCTTCTCAACCTGCCCCATAACCTGAGGAGAGAAGAGAATGAGCCGATCGGTCTCCAAACCCCAGTCGGCTTGGGTATTGGGGAAATGTTTGTGCACCTGATCTGGTTGGGGAAGATGGCAATGACTTCGATGATGCTGAAGATCAAGGCACGGCAGGAGGGATATCCGTCCGACAGAGCAGCGCAGCGACGCATGTGAAATACATCCGCGCTCGTAGCCGATCGCTGCGGATAGCTTTTCGAGACAGTGCGCAGCATATCAGGCGACGCAACAGGCAAGGGCTCGTGAATATCGATGGGGACGGTGTGTGTGTGTGTGTGTGTGTGGGGGGTCTGTCTAGTAGCGCCCCGCAGTCCGCTGAAACGCGCGGCCTCACTGTCAAGCAGCGCTTGGGGATCCGAACGAACCGCGCCATTACAGGATAACGTGGAGGAGTCAGCCCACGGAACAGCCTCATGAGTCCACTGATGTATTCTGCGGGCCCCAGCATCGGAACCATCCAAAAGTCAAGGCCTCCATTCTTTGCTACTTTCATTCCTCTGCGCGTTTGAATTTCCAAGGAACTCCGAAACATCTTCCAGGGCTTCGATGCCCCTCGCCAGTAAGTTGATGCAAGACTGCGCCTCCAGGGGCCCTAGGTCCAAGATGTCGAAAACGTTATGGATGACACTTTCCGCGCCGATGAACTTAGCTTCGAAATCACCGATGTGGTCTGAGATCAACGTGGGCGACCTCGAAACCAAATTACCTGCCTCGCGCAGCTGGCCAGGTGTCGGGGCAAGCCCTCCATCCAGCTCCCCCCCCCCCCTGGGCTGACAGTGCGAAGTGCAGGTCCACTGGTGCGGCCGGGCACCGCGGCAGCGCCCTGAGGAGCGGTGGCGACGCCAGCGCTTGTCGAGTGGCCGGCAGAGCCTTCATGGCGGAGCGACGCCAGGCATATCTCTCGACCACCCGCGCTGCATATAACTTAGGCTGCCGTGAGACACGCTTATCTTTGCCCGGCGCTGATTTCCAAGCCAGCTTCGGAAGCTTCCCGCGGGTTCCAGGGATGGGTAACGAAACTTGGCGTTTCCCTTGGAGCTCGAACTCGGCCTTGTTGGCCCTGCGTCTTGTAGAGGGTGTGCAGGCGTTTCTGGATAGAGCCCCCCAGAGGCCCGCGCGCGCACCAGATCGAGCCCAAACTGCCCACGCGCGAGCTCCTCATCCCCAGGTGGTGGTTCAGGCGAGGGTCCAATCGCCTCCGCCACAGGGAGAAGAGGTGGTTTGACGAATCCGAGCACCTGCAGTTTCGCGATCTGCTCGGCGAGCTGGATCCTCGCTGGCGTGTGTGGCTTCGTAGCCGCTGCGTATCTGACAGTGACGTGCTTGATGGCCTGGGACAAGCCACTGGACACGACGAGATAATCCACCTCCCTAACTCCTTTCGAAGTGCCCGCGCAAGTGCCCTGGGCATCTGGAAAGACAATTCTGGCCGCGAGAGTCTGAACTAGATCACTCGCCGCGAGCTGCTGGGGCTCCACTTGGGAGTCGGCCCCTGCGGCGAAGGGACCTAGGTACCAGGATAACAGGGGCCCCAGAGCTGGGATCTTACTAAGGTTGTACTCCGAGAGGCCCTCCGAGTCCTTGAGGTAAGCAGAAGCCGCCAAACGCGACGTGCCTCCAGGAATCTGGACGACCGAGGCGGCGATGCGATTGGGTACCAATTAAGGACTATCTCCAAGATCGTGCAAGCCCGGGAAATCTTTACAACGCATTGCAACTCCATTAGACGACCCAGGACCAACTCCAGGAGCAGCTGGAAGAAATCGACCTTGTCGAGGGAGACGAGGTGGTGCTCCTGCACGAGAGGCACATGCGCCGATGTCTGACTTAGGCACGACTTCGCGCCCCCCCAGCCCGTGCAATTTTCTGGTCTCTATCGCCAACTCAGAACTGTTCGAACTCGAGCAAGCTGGGGCCCGGAGGCCTGCGCTAACTCCCAGGGAATGGGCCCTGCGGGCGGGGGGGCGCATTTGCCCGGCCATGCAGCGGAGAGAAGTCAGCCTGAAAAAGATCGGATCACTATTACAGTTACGTCCTGATGTTGAACCCCATCGACTCCACGGCCCCTATTGGACGGCGCGAGGGGGGCGATGGGGCTAGGTGGATGAAGCTGCTGGCTGAGAATCCTCGCTGGCACCCTTGCCTGCGCCAAGCGTGGCCTTGGCCCTTTCCCGCGCATCCGCCGTAGACGGATCCGTACCCGTCGTAGACGCAGGGGTATTTGGCGCTGTCTCGCCTCGCCCTACCCCTTTCCGCTGCGACTCCTTCAACGTGGCCTGGCTGCCTCGGCTGGATGGCGTACTCGGAATGGCGCCTGCAGCGGGCTCGGCGGACTCATCGGCACGCTTGTCAGCTCTGAATTTCCTGGTGAGGCCTCGACGTTGGCGGGCTGCTCTGCTTTGATACGGTCAATGGCCGCGAGGGCATCTCCGAATATCTTCGATGATCACTCCTCGGAGCCCGCCTGCAGCGTGGCCTTCTGCGGGCGAACTCCTCCACATCCGATGGTGAAAGTTCGTGCTGACTGTTGTCGATGCCCAGGAGCTCGTCGTCATCGACCAGCACCAGCTCCCCTCTGTTGCCTGCAATGCTGTCTCGCAAGCTGATGCCGGCGGCGGCGGCAGGAAGGCCGGCAGAGCCAGGGCGATGAACAGACTTGTGCATCTCCTGGACAAGCCCCTTGTGAATGTTGTCTTGCTCTGCGATTTCAGCCTGCGCGGCGGCGAGCTTTGCCTCGCAATCTGCCAGCCGCTCTCGTGCTCTCTCGACGTGCGTGGTGGCGTTGCCGAGACGCTTCTCGTGAATCTGCACTTTCTGGAGGGCCTCCGCCGGTCGACGCTCCGTAGGTTAGACAGACGGACCCTTATTCGGCAATCTTCTGCTTGCTCCAAGCCTCGTGCTGCTTTCGCGCTTGCTTGTCTCCGAACTTGACGGCAATGGCCAGCGGCGCATTGCTCTCCTCGATCGCGATGTCCTTCGGCATTTCGGTCGCGCCGCTGGGGCCTGGGAGGAGTCGCGGCGGCCCTCTTTGCCATGCCCCCTGCGTGCGTGGCCATTCAAAGCCTCGACGTCGACGCGAGGCCGACTGCAATGCTTGCTCCACTTGAACCAATGCTGATTCTTGGCGCAGCCGCAGTCGTGGTAGGAATATTTCCAACGCTGCTGGGCATTGGAAGGGTTGTAGCTGTCACGATGCGTTGTCCAAGACTGGGCCTTCCCCGCCATGGCGAGATCTCGCCGGGGGAGGGAAGAGCGGGAGTGCCGAGCATGAACGGCCCGCCGTTGCCCAGCCGTTCTGAGGCGTCGGTGGCAGGGGCGGCGGAGGAAGGAGAGGGGGGCCGCTCGGCATGTGGGGGCGGCTGGGGGTCCGGGCTCCTGTTAGTCCGGGCGTCAGGAGGGGCGTCTCCCGGGAGCACTAGAGAGGCCGGAATGGTGGGGGTGACGGCGGAGTCGGGGGGGGGAAGGGTAGACGCGCGGGGGCAGAGTGCCCCGCGGGGCGCCGACTTCCCACTGGGCGTCGAGGGTGCCCAAGGCAAGCGCTTCCGAGAACGGGGGGGCGCACCCCCTCGCTCCGCGCGCCGAGGCATGCGGGGCATTGGCGGCGGGGCAGCGGCCGCGCGTCCAGGAGGCCGCGGGCGGAGAGGGGGGGAATCGCTTCGACGGGCCGCAGCGACCGCCGCATAATCGTCCAAAGCGCGCAAGTCTTCGGCGGGGCCCGCAATGCTGTGCAAGCCTGTGGCGCGGCCAGTGTCAGCCAGCGCTTCACGTCGACCAGTGCGCCCTGGTTGTAAGGCGAGGCGGCGGGGGCGGCCGCGCAAAAGGGAACGCGCCATAGTGAATAGGGCGCCTCGTCCAAGCGGCTGAGGAGCTCCTTGCCCCAGTCGAGGGCGGGGCGCGTCTGCGCCGAGTGGGCGCCATAGGCGGATTGGCCGGTAGGCGGTGGCGGAATAGTAGCGGGAGGAGCGGGGGGCGGGGGCAGGGGGCGAGGGCGGGCGGCGGCAGGGGCACCTGACAGTCAGACGGGCACGCCCAGAGGGGGAGATGGATCGCCTAGTCCTGCTTCACATGCCTTGCGGGGAGGTCCTCCTCGCGCCTCGCGCCCGACGGGGGCGGGTGCGGTGCCTGGATCGGCGAGTCCACCGAAGGGGAGATTTGGGATAGTCCCAGTGACAGATCTTTCGAAGGCGGGGAGATGCAGCGGACTTTGCAAGGGTTTGGTAGCTTGGGGGGGTGCTCCTCAGTCCATCCTCATTCCCCCTAGCGTCGGAGAGCCTGGTATTGCTGGGCACATCCGGCGGGGCCCCCCAGGGGCCCCTGGAGCCGTGGGGTGCTCCGATCGAACGCCAGAGCCGTCGTGGGCCTTCGTCCCGTGAGGGCAGTCCGGCACCTCCACTCACCCTCCCGAGAGGGTGAGGTGAATGGGGGTGCCGCCACTAAGGCGCGGGCGGCGGGCGGGGCGGAGGACCCGGGGGCGCGACGGCGCGCTTGGACGGGGCCTTGAGCCTTGGGCCTTGGGCCAGATTTGGCCAGAGGCTTGAGCCAGAGGGCTACGGATCTGAGCCAGAGGGCTACGGATCTTCCTCCTCCTCCTCCTCTTCCTCCTCCTCCT
>CAUYUJ010003393.1:54338-79562 GCA_963575745.1 Prorocentrum cordatum | reverse complement strand
CCCCCCCCCCCCCCCCTGAGTGCGACGGGGGGAGGAGAAAGGGAGGAGGAGGAGTAGGAGGGAGGGGAGGAGGGAAAAGGGAGGAGCAGATGGGGGGATGGCACTGAAGGCGAAGCGAACGATATTTTTAAGAAAGCGACCCTGATAGGAGCCCTACCCGGTCACCGCGGCCCCAGCAGGTGCTGGACAGGTGCGCCTTTCTCCACCCCCCGTTTGTTGCCCCCCCGCTCCCGCCCGCCCGATCGTCCCCTCCCCGAGCAGAACGCCTCCCAGATGGGGTCCGAGCAGATGGAGCCGAAGGATCGCGCCGCATCGCCGATACATCGGCAACGTCGGCGACGCATCGACGACGAAAGCGTGAAGAACATCGGGCTCCACATCGAGCTGCGTGGCCGATGCATCGGCAGTGCGGCGCGTCTCCCGCGATCCAGGAGACCCAATTTTTATTGGGGGGGGACCCCGGGCTTTACGTCCGCCCGATCGTCCTCCCCGTGCCACCTCCCTGGGAGCAAGGAAAAGCGGCACCACCACCAGCGCGAGCAGGAAGGGGGGTGGCCCCCCTGCTGGTGGGACGCCCCGCCACTTTGCTCAGGGCATGCCCCGTTCCCAGCTCGGGGAGGCGTCGTGGGCCCCCTCGCTGGAGATGCCCCCCATGGTGGTGGTGGTGGCGTCGCCTCTCCTCCATTCTCCTCCATCCTCCTCCTCCTCCTCCTCCTCCTCCTCCTCCTCCTCCTCATCCTCCTCCTCTTCCTCCTCCTCCTCCTCCTCCGCTCCTCCTCCTCCTCCTCCTCTTCCTCTTCCTCCTCCTCCTCCTCCTCCGCCGCCCTCCTCCGCCCTCCTCCGCCCTCCTCCGCCCGCCTCGTCCTCGTCCTCATCCTCGTCCTCGTCCTCGTCCTCGTCGTCCTCGTCGTCCTCGTGATCATCGTCGTCCTCGTCGTCCTCGTCGTCGTCCGCCTCCCCTCTCCTCCTCCCCTCCCTCTTTCATCCTCCTCCCTCCCCTTCCCTCCTCCTCCTCCTCCCCCCCTCCTCCTCCTCCTCCTTCCTCCTCCTCTCCTCCTCCTCTCTCCAACTCCTCCTCATCCTATCCTCCTCCCCCTCCTCCTCCTCTCTCATCCTCCTCTCCTTTGTCCTCTTCCTCCTCCTCCTCCTCCTCCTCCTCCTCCTCCTCCTCCTTTCCCTCCTCCTCCTCCTCCTCCCCACGCAGCCCGCCTGGCGGGCAACGAAGGCCTCCTCGCCGACGGCCTGCCGCAACTGCGCGCGGCTCAGCGTGGCCGGGCAGAGCGGGCACGCGACGGGCTCCTCGGGCGCCAAGCACAAGGCTGCTCGTCCTCCTCCTCCTCCTCCTCCTCCTCCGCCTCCGCCTCCTCCTCCTCCTCCCTGCTCCCTGCTCCCTGCTCCCTCCCTCCTCCTCCTCCTCCTCCTCCTCCTCCTGAAAGGCCGCGGGCCGAAAGGCCGCTCGAATCCTAGGCAGCACAAATTCGGGCATCGCGCCCCGCGATGCGCGACGCGGGGCCATCTTCTCACCGTCGCGCCAACGCGCTCTCCTCCCCCCCCCGACAAGAGCAGGCACTCTGGCCCAGACCGCGACGCGAGGTGCTCGATCGTCTCCGCGCCCCGCTTGTGACCCAGGCTTCGGAGGTGCGCGCCGCATCCCCGATGCGTCGGCGCTGGGGCGCGATGCGGGGCACGATTCTCCCCACCTCGCCGCCACAAATACGTCGGTTATGCTGAAGGGGCCCAAGGACACGCACATAAAAACACACAAATCCCAGGAGTCCCCATATTGTCCAATACCTTTTGGGTTTTCGTCTTCCCCACCCCCATGTTTCCGATAGTTTCCCATATTCCCCTGGGAATCGACGATTCAGTGTGTCTGTGATTTTTCCCCTCCTGATATGCATCGGAGATAACGCGCGATGAGGAGGGGGAGGAGGAGGAGGAGGAGGAGGAGGAGGAGGAAGGGGAAGGGGAAGGAGGAGGAGGAGGGGGAGGCAGGGGAAGGGAAAGGAGGAGGAGGAGGAAGAGGAGGAGGAACTCTTAACCAGAAAAAATCGTGCGATCTCTTGGGAACCCGTTTATTCACGTCCGCCGCCCTTCCGCCAACCTATATTCCGCTGGCCTCTCCGCGAACTGTTCGGTCGGGCATGGTGCCCTACAGGCGGATTCTGGACGAAAACCAAAAATAGTCAACCAAACACCAAGATGATCAAACATAGTCGAATAATCTTCCCCAGACTATTTTTGCTACGGTTTCGACTATACCTTCTGTAGAGGGACAGGCCCGACTTGAGCGAACTGCCGCCGCACCTTCCGCCGAGGAAGCGACGCAACCTCCTTCGCACCTCGAAGGCGAGGCCCTTTCTGGAGCGCCTCATCTGCTCTGGCCCCATTCGGGCGGCCTCCATTCTGAGCCCGGGGCTGAGCACTCGGGTGGCCATTCGGTCTCGCCACAGCCGCTGACCCGGCGCTTCTGGACATGCCCATCCCTGCACGTGGCGCAGCATACGTGGCGCCTCCTTCGGCAGGCTGTGGAAGGTGTGAGCCCCCCCCCCCATCCGTCCCTACAGTATGAAACTTTGGGCACCACAACTGCCTCTCCAGCCGCCCTGGGATGCCCCCCCCCGCCCCCTCAAAAAGGTGTACATTCAGGCATGTCCCCCTACAGGCGGATTTTTTGACGAAAAATGAAAAAGATTAGAAACATGCCAGAACATAATCCAAAAAGAATCGAAACATCGTCCCCACACTGATTTTGTACTATTTTTGAACATTCCTCCTGTAGAGGGACAGGCCCGACTTAACCCAAAAGGTGTACCTCTCTGCGCGTTTCTTTATTTTCGGCGATGGTGGGCATGGTAGGAAGGGGGGGGGGCAGGGAGAGGTATGATGTAACGCCTCCACCGCGCCGTGCGCACGGCGGCAGAGCCCCCGGAGCGCACTGGGGGGGGGGAGGGGCATTACGTTATAGGGGGGGGGAGAAGGACCGGGGGCTATAATGCCCATTATGCCCCAAGCAAGAAAGGAACACGCTCCAACCGATGTTCAATGTACGGGGGCCCTGCTCTGCCCCACTGACATGAGGCCATCCGCGCCGCACCCGCCGAGGCTATCCGCGGCGCACCGGGGCGGCTCCGAGAGCCTAGCCAGCCGAAGCCCTTTCCAAGACTGTCCGTAGGCATCCCGACGCTACTTCAAGCTATCCCGACGCCGAAGGATCGGGGGGCCTGGCCACCTCCTCCTCCTCCTCCTCCTCCACCTCCTTCTCCTCCTCCTCCTCCTCCTCCTCCTCCTCCTCACCCATCATGATAATGGATCGTGCCCATCGGATGTGGAGCCTCCAGGGCCGAACCCCATACAAGAGGAATCCAGGAGCAGGGCCGAGACGTCGTTCCCAAGAGGCCGTGTCCACCTGGGGTTCCCCCCTCGAGTGGCCCGCGCATTGCATCCCCCCCCTGGGGTCGGGGGCGCGCAAACACGGATTAGCGATCCATGGATCTGGCGCGTGCCCGCCAAATCCATGGATCTGGGGAGGTGCCCTCCCCCGAAGTGCGGCTGGTGCCGCCTCGCTCGGCGACGGGAATCCGCGATGTCCCATGGAAAGCGGGACCCGTCGCTAATCCACGCCCCCGTGATCCATGCTTGAGATCGCCTGAACGGAAGCAGCAAGAGTTAGGTCGGACCTGTCCCCCTACAGGGGGATTTTGGTGGGAAAATCAAACATACCCAACAAATAATCAAACATAACCCAAAAAATGCCCCGCGAATCGACCCCAGACTGTTTTTACTACTTGGGAATGTTCCCCCTGTAGAGAGACAGGCCCGACTTAAAGCAAGAGCTGGGATCGAGGAGGTCCACCACATGTAAAGCAAACTCCTCGGGCAAGCGTAAGACTCCAGTGTGACGGAAACGAACTTGCCCGACGGGGTCGTCAGAAAACTGGAGGGACCCAAGCTGAAATGTGACGCGATCCCCCGCTGCGAACACCTCACGAGAGCTGGACCATCAAACCACGCCCTAAAACCCGCGCGCAGACAAGCTCGAGTCACACGTTTCCCTGACTCTTCGATGGTCGATGGAGGTGCAGGAACCTGCATAGACCAAAACGATGGAAGGTCCGCGCGGGTCTCTTGGATCGGCGCTGGGCCCACCCTGGCGCGGAGAGCGAACCGTGTGCGGCGCCGGAGGGGCCGCCGCCGGGGGGGGGGGCTAACGCCAATCCGAGAAATCAGCGCGGACCTCTGAGAGATGATGTATACGCCGCTTTTGGTTCTTCGATTCTCTACGCAAAACTCTGCGGGAGAGACCACAAGAAAACCTCACCGCTACTCCCCAGACCTCTCCCGGGTGCGTTCTGACAGGGATTTCGAGACGAATCCAGCAGTGACGACGAGGGCCTCCAAGACGGCGAGGGAAAAGTAGCGGTATTGGTAATGACCTTTCCTTCCCCCCAGACATCTGACTGCTACTCCAATTTGTCGATGCGTGGGCCCCGGAGGTCTGGACCACTTCGCTAGGGCTGGATTGTCGTCCTGAGTTGTTTTTTGACACTCCCGAGGCCCAGCGAGGGCCCCCGGAGGCCGAAACCATCCCAAAACCGCCCGCTCCAATTTTTATTTGGAACGTCGGATCTCTGGGTACCTTTACCTCCTCTGCTCCGCAGGCTCCTGCAGGAAGTCCGGCGACCCCAAGGCGTGGCCTTAATGGGCCCTGGAAACGACAGGGCCGTTTTTTTTAGAAGTTTCGTTTTGCCGTTTGATTGCTAGTTCCGACGCCCTTTTATTGCCAGTTCCGTCGCCGTTTTGTTCCCGTCTCCAGTCGCCGTTGTTGTTCCCGCTTCCATGTTCAAGAGACACTTGTTCGGAAAAATTTGGAGTCCCGAAACGGTGCGGTGACAGACCGTGCGGTGACCTCGACATCCCCGAAGACCTCACCGCATGGTCCGTCACCGCACGGTCTTAGGATCCTGGAGGCCCCTGCCGCCCGAGACGTTCTCGGAGCGGGCCTCGAGTCCCAAAACCGTGCGGCGACCCCGACTCCCCACCGCCACCGACTCACCACACGGTGTGTGGTCACCACCCCGTTTGGGGGCCCCCGAGTAAAACAAACGGCCCTGCCGTTCCCGGGGCATCGGGGAGACGTAAGACTCGGGTACGGGGGACTCGGGTTGGCCTGACGGGGGCCACCATAAAAATGACGAGACCCAATCTGACATTTTACGCGGGCTCCCGCTGCAGACATCCCACGAAAACGGGCCGTCAAAATCCAGGACGCGCTCGTCAAAAGAAGTCGGCTAACCCGAGTTCTGGCTTACTCGAGTCTTACGTTTCCCAGAACTGAGGGCGTGGCCACGCAGGCACGCGGCGCAGAAGCGGTGCCCGCAATCCAGCCCCTGCAAGCCCTCGGCCGGCACGCCCGACGACCCGCAGAGCCCGCAGGGCACGGCCCCCGGCGCGGCGGGACTCCCCGGCTCAGAGGGCGGGGGTCCTCTGAGGGGCCTCGTCGTCGTCGTCGTCGTCGTCGTCGTCGTCGTCGTGGTCGCCGTCGTTTTCGTGGTCGTGGTCGTGGTCGTGCTCGAAGAATTGGTAGTCGTCGTCGTCGTCGTCGTCGTCGTCGTCGTCGTGGTCTTCGTCGTCGTGGTCGTAGGCTTCCCAGCTCAGACGGTGGGGATCCTCCGAGGGGCCTCGTCGTCGTCGTCGTCGTGATCGTGGTCGTGGTTTGTGGTCGTGGTTGCGATCGTGGTCGTCGTGGTCGTCGTGGTCGTCGTCGTCGTGGTCGTCGTGGTCGTCGTGGTCGTGGTCGTGGTCGTCCTCTTCTCCGGGGTCGTAACCGGTCGAGAACTTGATCGTCATCGTCGTAGTCGTGGGCTTCCCGGCTCAGAGGGCGGGGGTCCTCTGAGGGTCCTCGTCGTCGTCGTCGTCGTGATCGTGGTCGCGGTCGTGGTCGTGGTCGTGATCGCCGTGATCGTCGTCGTCGTGGTCGTGGTCATCGTGGTCGCCTTGGTCTTGGTCGTGGTCGTGGACGTGGTCATGGGTTCGAGAAGGAGGGGGGGAGAGGAGCGAGGGGGAAGGACCGGGAGGAGTACAGTCCTCGTGCTACCACGAGGAGCACTGAATAAGGAACGAGGGGGCTGTGCTAGCCACCCCGAGCCTCGGCCACGAAGAGGTTCCCCGACCTGCACCTAAGGAACGGCCCTGAAAACCAGAGCCCCTCCTGAGCCCAAAGTGGTCCTTGTTTGAGCGTCTTGGCTGTAGGAAGGGGAAGAAAATGGGACCAAGGACAAGGACAGGGCGAACCAAGGGACACGCAGTGTGCATTGCTAGCCAAGAGCCTGGGGAGGGGGGGCCGGCAGATTTGAAGGCCTCCTGCTGTCAGCGGGGCGCTGCGAATCGACTGGATTGGAGCTCGTGTTTGACTCGTGATAACGCTCGTGACCAGCCCCGCCCCCCTCGGCGCCGCCTGGAAAGTAGGCAGTCTTCAACATTTCCAGACGCCGCCGGCGCGAATCGTGACGTGAACAGCCCCCTGCCACGCTATCGCCAGGAGATGCAGATGTCGCGGCAGAGGAGGGATGCCACCGCGAGCGCTGTCGCCAGGAGTCCTTGAGGCGGCGCGTGGAGGAGAGGCTCTCGGCCGCGCTGGCCTCCAGGGAGCAGCTCAGGCAGGAGAGCGGAGAGCAGCGGCTAGCCGCGGCGGCGGAGCTTGCGGCGAGCTCGCAGCGATGGGCCGCCGAGCGGGTCCTCCTCGAAAGCCGGCTGGCGGAGGCGCGCCAGGGGTCGCAGCGGCCGGCGGCGGCGGAGTGAGCGGCACGTCGGATACCCCCACCACCTCAGCCAAGCCTCCAAGAGGTCCTCAAGACGGCCCCAAACGAGCCCCAATAGGGCCCCACGAGAACCTCCAAAGAGCCTCAACATGGCTACAAAAAACCTCCGATAATCTCTCACAACAACGCTTGAACTCGCCTGGCAATATGTTTCTGAATGGGCTGGTTGGGATACAGCGAAGCGTCAGGAGTTCCATCCTGACGAGCACTGTTGAAGCTCAGGCCCCGCGCGGGCCCTCAAACTGTCGATCTATAGAGCAATTATCTTACAAGCGTGTTCAAAATTCCTATCGTGCAGGGTAGCGCAGAGAGCATTACGCACAGGGAAAGAGAACCCCCCGACATGATCAAGCCCGCCCAACAATAAAGGGAGAACAACCTCCGCCGCGGCGAGGAGGTCTTATGACCGGGCGAGGGGAAGGGGGAAGGGGGCCAAAGGTGAACAAAACCTTTTCCTGTGCATTGCGTGGCGGATAACCCTCTCCTCCCTTTTACAAAGAGGAGGAGGAGGAGGAGGAAGAGGAGGAGGAGGAGGAGGAGGAGCAGCAGGAGGAGGAGCAGGAGGAGGAGGAGGAGAATGAGGAGGAGGAGGGAGGAGGAGGAGGAGGAGGAGGAGGAGGAGGAGGAGGAGGAGGAGGAGGAGGAGGAGGAGAAGGAGGCGGCGGAGGTGGAGGACCAGTGTGTCAATCCCACCTCCTGCCCGAAGCATCGACGCCCCGCTTGCACTCTGCTCGGCGGCTCCTGGCCCGCGCCCTGCCGCCCCGGCGGCCGCGGCGGCCAGCAGGGGCCCGAGCGCCTGCGTCGGCACGCCCGGCACGGGCGAAGGGCCCGCCGGGAGCGGCGCGGCCTCGGGGGCTCTGCGCTCGAGTCGGGCCTGTCCCTCTGCGGGAGGGCTCGTCAAAAATGGTGATATGTATATATATATAGACATATATATATATATATATATATATATAGCCTGGGGATGTTTGTTTGACTGCATTTGACCCGGGATCTTTGTTGGGCATTGTTTTTGGCCACTGTTTGACCATTTGGGGATATGTTTGGAACATTTCTTCACTTCTCGCCCAAAGATCCGCCTGTAGGGGGACATGCCCGAACTAACTCTGTCCGAGGGGGAGGGCCGGGCCAGGCGAGGAGACCGCGGTCGGGCCTGTAGGATTTGCAGGGAGGCCCACGACCTCGAGAGCGCCCTTCTCACTCACGAGGCCGCAGAGGGCCCCCAGGGGCTCCAAGATCGAGCGAAGTGCTGGGGCACCATAGGGTCCCTGGGGCACCTGTTAGCAAAAACCCCCGAGCGACGAGGGTGTGGCTAGCGGCCAGGCGGGAAGCCCAAGAGACGAAGCCAGGACGAGGACAACCTCGGGTGAGGAGATACATCGAGAATCTCCGAGATCTGGCGGCTCTGGAGGACGTATCGGGCGTCTCATGTGTGTGACCCCAAAGGTGGAAAAGGTGGTCCAGCTCAAAGGGGGTGGTGCAGTAGACTTGCGGTACTGTTTTGGAAATGTATTGCGCCGGAGAATTGTGTTGCAGTGTACTGCAAGTCGTGTACTGCACGCGAAAATGCAGCAATACATGTGCGCCCCAGGATGTATTGGACGCCCAAAAAATGTATGGCAACCCCCACGAATCTGTCGCACCAAATCTATTGCACCACCCCCTTGACGCTGGACCCTCTTCTGGGTCAACCCGAGGAGCCTCGCCTTTCCCGGAGCGTTACAGCACGCTCTGAGAGCGTTCCGGAACGCCGCCCTGGAACGGACCGATCCTCGTCCTAGCCCCCAGTGCGAAAGACGGGCCACAACTCAGAGGTCAGGCGGCGCGCCCACGGGGGGAGGCCCCACCTCCTCCCGCCGCGAGCACCTCGCGACGGGAGGCGCCTGGCCACTGTCGGCCTCTGGGGCTCTTTTTCACCCGGCCACGGGGCCTTCGGAACACTGCTCGGGATGAAACGCCGGTCCCACAGAAAAGACTTCGAGATCGCCAGGGGTCCACGTGGCGAGAACAAAAACGCGGCGTCGGAGATCTGGCAAGGCAGAGGGGGCGGGCCTTCTCAGGATGCTCTCGCACGCCCCCTGCCTTCCGAGAACTGTGCTGCGCTGTCTCCGAAGCCGCAGAGCCTCTCCCGAGGCTGGAGGGTATCTGAGAAGCCCCTGGGAAACCAAAAAGAACGGATACCGCTACTCCCCGGACCTCTCCCAGGGTGCGCGCTGACCAGAATTTCGAGGCGAATCCAGCGGTGAGGACGAGGGCCTCCCAGGAGGCTGAAAACGAGGAAGACGAGGGAAGGGTTGAGGTATGGGGTACCCTATCCTCCTCTGAGCCCCTCCGCGTTCTGAGAAGGACCGCCTCCTGGGCGGCCGAGCGCCCCCCAATCACTACAGGCCCGCGCTCAGGCGTGCCGCCGCCAAGGGGGTCGGCCTCCCCTGGGGCTCTCGGCGGCGGTGGCCCACGCCTTTCCTACGCGAGCGGCGCCCCTGCACCGTGCCGTGTCTGGACTCCGCTGCTGCCCCGCTCCAAGCAGCACGGACCGTAGTCTTTCGGCTCGGAGCGGGGCCGGACAGAACCGTGCGCCGTACCATTCCTGGGTCGAGGGTTGCGTCGGGAATGTCCCCCTGCAGGCGGACTTTCTGACGAAAGATTAAACATAGTCAAAACCAATACTCCAAAATTGCAAAACAAAATAGTTCAAAAAATAGCCCCCATACGATCTTTCTGCTATTCTTGAATAGCCCTCCTGTCGAGGGACGTGCCCGACTTCAGTCGGGGCCCGACGACGCCTCGGGAGACGACAGCGCGGCACACGGTGCGCACATGAGTCGTCCGCGGACATGTCCGCAGAACGGTGAAGGGGGCACGGCGCCCCCCAAAATCCTCGACTTGGTGGCATGTTCGACTGGGCGCGCTAGGCTTGGGGTCGGGCGTGTGTCCCCCATACAGGGGGATTTTGGGCGAACGCTTGAAAATAATCCAAACAGATACCGACAAGAAAAAAGTCAACACATCGTTCCCATAATATCTTTTGACTAGTTTTGGAAATCTTCCCCCTGTAGAGGGACAACCCCGGAGTCAACGCTAGACACAATGAGGCCGAACTGTGGAGAATGGAGGGGGGGCGCCAAACTTTGCCAAGGGTGCGCCCAGATAGCGCCCTGGGTATCCGCGAGAGACATTGTTGTCGCCCGAAGCGGCAGCCCAGTTTTGACAATCGGAATCCTCAGGATGCTCAGAACCCTCAGGGATCATCAGGATCGGTAGCCCGAAGCGGCCAATGTTTTTTGGGGGGCACTTGGGAACTGGGGGGCGATCAGTCGCCTGCGAGGTCACGGGCAAGAGAGGGTCGAGCACAGTCAAGTGCTGTCTCAGCCATCCTGTGTGGTGGGTCCTCCTCCTCCTCCTCCTCCTCCTCCTCCTCCTCCTCGGTCCTCATCCCGTCTCCCTGTCTCTGTCCTTCCTCAGGCGTTCTCCCTGCTCGTGCTCATGAGGAGGTCCAGAAGAGTGGACTGCAGACCCCGTCGGGGCCTCGCAGCACCCTGGGTGCCGTCAACCGCGCAACGGCTGCCACTTCAGTGCGTTTTCGGGAGGTGCGGCGAATGCGGGTCTACTCCGATCCAAACGAGAAATCACCTTCAGTGGGTGCTGTCACGTCAACTGTACAGTGGTCGCCGCTTTCGTGCGCTCCCGGGTGGCCCATCGGAGCGACGCGCTACGCACACCCACGCTAAACCTCGCGCCAGCTGGGGGCTGCCAACTGCATCATTGTCGCAACCGTCGTGCGCACCTTGGAGGTCAAGAGGAACACGGGCCGATGCAACACCAGACGAGATCTCGCCATCAGTGAGCGCTGCCAACTGCGCAACCGTCGCCACTTTCGTGCGCTAAAAGGATGCCCAATAAATCCGCCGACCCTGTCGGCGTGTGTGAGGGGCTTTTCCGTTCGAGCCGTCATCTCCGTTATTCTTTGTACTCGTCGTCTCTGTCCTGCGCCCCAGCCGCCCGAGCCGCGCCCGAGCCGCTCGAGCCAAGCCGACCTTGAGCAACGTCGTAATTCAGTCGAAGGGAAGCCCCTTCCCTTTGATCCCTTCCCCGCCGGGAGGGGGGGGGGTAGCGACCCCCCCCCCGGGTCAGATACGACGCCCCCCCCCCCGTACCGACCTTGAGCAACGTCGTAATTCAGTCGAAGGGAAGCCCCTTCCCTTTGATCCCTCCCCCGCCGGGAGGGGGGGGGGGTAGCGGGGGGGGGTAGCGACCCCTCCCCCGGGTCAGATACGACGCCCCCCCCCGTACCGACCTTGAGCAACGTCGTAATTGAGTCGAAGGGAAGCCCCTTCCCTTTCCCTTCCCCGACGGGGGGGGGAGGAGGGGTCCCGGGGGGGGTCCCAGGGGAGTCCCGGGGAAGTCCCGGGTCAGATACGACACCTCCCTCCCCCACCTTCTCGTCCTTCTCCCCGTTCCCCAAAACCATCCCACAGCCCGTGCCTCTTGCTGCGCATTGCGAACAGGGTCGGCGGCACCGGCCGTAAGGCCTTCGCAATCAACGCGCTACGCACACCCTCACTAGACCTCGCGCTCACTGGGGGGGTCCAACCACGCAACGCTATGCCCACTCCATACACAGAAAGCACCGGATCAGTGAACGTTTTTTCTCGGGAGGAAAGGGGGGGCGGAGGGGAGGGGTATGGCTCCGGACCTCTACTTAATGCGACTATTTGCGGCAGTGCGCATTCCATAGCAAAATCATCGAAACGCAAGAAATCCAGGGCACCCTGGAGGCAAGCAGGGTGTTTCCTGGCATGGGTTTCCACTATGCTCCATGGGGGGGGGGAGGGGGTGCGAGGGCCGTTCGCCGATCGGCGAAAGAATGCCAAAGAGAAAACGAGCACTCTTACACGCCACCGTGCATGCCTGGCTAAAGACCTCCTCGGCCCCTAGATCTTTTACCGACCTCCTGGCCTCAACCAGGAGGGCGCACGTGTGCGTCACCCACCTCGACGGGCCAGGGAGGCCGTGGCCAGTCACGGTGATGGCAGATGGGTGCTTCTGCGGAGCCCAAGGCGCTCGTCGTGCAATCAATCAATCAATCAATCAATCAATCGATCACTCAGAAGCCACACGCCGGACCGCGTGGGCGAAAAGAGAGGATGCTGGCCTTTCCTCTTCGTTCTGCGGGAGCAGCGGCACGTCAACCGATTCTTCGGCTACACCGTGTGCGGGTGGAAAAGAGGAAAGGCGGGGAAGAGCGGGCAAGGAGGCTTTGCCAGTCCACAAATAAGAAATCACCCAAACGGTGATGCACATTGGTGTGCAATCGTGGCTTCGCAACAGCAGCTGAGATGTAGCCGTGAGCTTGTGCCACACAACCCCCAACACGTTACCCTGGATGGGCCACTTTCTGGCACTTTCAAAGTCGCGGAGCGGGGAGAGAAAGTCGTCGTAGCAGGCGCTGGGCCACGGGGAAGCGAACCGAGCACAAGGGAGCCCGAGGAACCGATTGATACATGTGCCGCTTTCTGGCACATGGGCGACGAAAAGCCAGGGGTCTTACGCGAATTGTCACGGCGGCCCTACGCGGTGACCGACGCGAGCCGCCAGCGCGACACCCCACACTGGAAACGAGAGCGCCTACGCGCGACCTCACGCGGGCGGCTTGCGCGCCAACGTCGGCGGAATCGACCCCGCCTCTCCGGTCGCTCACATGTGCAGTCGGACTTCAAGGGGCAAGACACGCGCGAGAGGACCAAGGACCCTTCCGAGGGCCACACACTGCCGTGCGAATGCAGGAGGCACGGGTCGCGAGCCACGGGACACAAAGGCACCCTTGATATTCGACAGGGTCGACCTACTAATCCGGGCCGACTGTATCGTGCCCTTCGGGGATGGACAGACCCCCCTTTAGTAAAACGTGGTTTAGTGAAAACGACCTGAGGCCCAAACCTGGCGGGCGCAAGCCCGGAAAACAACGGCCACGGCGCCCTCTCGAGAGCCGAACACGGACAATTCACTAATCGACGTGTCACTGTTGGGGGCTCTGTCCACCCCCGAGCCCTTCGCCCCTGGATGCTCGAGCTGGCTCCCAGCGGCTCTCTGCGCGTCAGGTGCGGCCGAGGACCCCCCCCCCGAAGCTCGAGGCGCCTCCTCGTGGCGCAGGGAGCCCCGCGCGTGCATCGGGCCCTCGCCCTGCTGCATCCTGCGACTCCAGAGCTCCAGGGGCCCAAGGACACACACCAAGAAACACACACACACACATCCCAGGATTCTCCATGGTGTCCATATGTTCTGGAGTTTCGTCTTTCCCCCCGCCCCTTCCCATAGTTTCCCATATCTTCCTGGGGGTCGATGATGCATTGTGCCTGCGTGTATGTTTTTTGCCCTCCTGACAGACCTCCGCGGGCAAAAAAAGCAAGAGGTGATGCCCACGCATCCTGAGGGACGCGTGGGCTGCACGGGCGCTCGTGGCTCCTGCAATGCTTCACCTGCGACTAGCTCCACGCCCACAGCCCTCAAGAGACAGGAGGAGGAGACAGGACGGGGAAAAAGAGGAGGAAAAGGGGCAGGAGCAACTCTCCGGCGCTGTGCCTTTTTTCACAGCGTGGACCCCTGCTCGCCATCGCTCGGACGTCCATTCCCTGTGCCTTTTTCGGTTTCGTGCGTGGTTGTCTCGCCAAATGATCAAGCATGCTCCTCGATGGTCCCCACCGAGGAAAAAATGCACACGTCCGAGCGATGCCAAGCCTGAGGGTCCGGACCGGGTGCCCGCCACGAAACGCTTCTGCTCGGCGGTCCCGGGGATCGGCGAGGGCCCTTGGAGGTCGAACACTGCCTCGAGACCGCCCACCGTGGCCTTCTCGCCACGACGGCGCGGGGTGGTGCCCCGGGCTGGCCATCGCTCGGACGTCCTTTCCCTGTGCATTTTTCTTCGGTCCCGTGCGCGGCTTTTTCGCCAAATCGTCGAGGATGCTCCTCGGTGGTCCTCGCCGGAGAAAAATGGCACACGTTCGAGCGGCGCCAAGCGGGCGGCTGCTCCAGTTCCCCGCGGCCTGTGGCGCCGTCGCGGCCAGGTCGTCGGACGTGCCCCTCACGGGCCGGACCTTGTCCAGCAGCGCGATGGGCTGTACGGCCCGCGCGCCCGCCGGGAGCGGCCCCCGGCCGGAGCGGTCACCGCGCCGTGGGGCCCGAGGCCCGAGAGGCGGGGCAGGCCGAGCCGTGCCCTCGCCGCGCCGGTCGAGGAGAGGGAGGGGCAGAGCGGGAGGATGCCAGGCATCTGTGCTGGATGCTCGGCGTCCTCCCTTCTCCTCGCTTCTCCTTCTCCTCTCCTGGCCTGCAGGCGGCTTCGCGCCCTGCACGCCCCCGCTCCAGGTTCCAGGCTCGACGTTCCAGGCTCCAAGTGCCAAGTTGCGGCGCGGACACCCAAGCTCCAAGTTCCAAGTTCATCCTCTCCTCTCCTCTCGCAGAGCGTTGCGCTGAAGAGCCCGAAGCAATCCCCTGTGAGACGGCCTGGTTAAGTCCCCAGCCCCCAACCCCGTCCGAGGTTTCCCCTCGAGCGAAGCGTCGATAAGCAACCACATGCGAACCCTACCCATGCAGGTCAGAATTCTGAAACGCTGGCTTTGGCCAGGAATTCTGCGGGTGCCTGTAGCCAAGTAAACCCCATGGGGGGTGTCTGGTACCCAAGCAGAGATTGGACCCGCAGGGATAGGGTGGGTTCGAGATTGGTCGTAGAGTCGAGCAGTCCAGCGAGCCCGAGCTCATGGGGCTGTGCTCTCACGAGACTGAGTGGGAACGTTGGGGGGGGCGGGGGGCTGACTCATGGTGGGAACATCGACCTGAAATCGACGAGACATGCATCGCATCGCCGATAAATCAACGACAGGCCCCCGAGAGCGAATGCGCACGTTGCTGGGCGGAGTGGGATGTCGGGCCCCATCGGCGGTGAATGGGCGATTCGGGGCCGATGCATCCCCCTGGTGGGTTTCGGGTTTTAACTAGGGCCTCCAGCGGCCGATGGATGGCATCTCGAGGCTGGAGGACCGCCGAAAAACGACGACCGGGGACGCACTACCCCGGGTCAATGCCAGACGGGGTCAGTCGGGCTGTGCAGTATCCTCTAAGATCCTCCAGGGTCCTGCATGATAAAATATGCAGGATCCTGCACGCAAGCCCGGGTCAATGCACCTCCGTTGGCGGCGCGCACAAAGGGGTGGAGGGAGGGGGGAGGGGCTTCTTAGAAGGAGGCTGCTTCTTAGAAGGCGCCGGCCTTACATCTATAGATGAGCCCACGCCTTCCGAGAAGCAGGGGTGCTTCTAAGAAGCCCTCCCCTCCTCCCCCCACCCCCCTCTGAACGTGGTTGACTCTGGCTCTGCAGGATCCTGCAAGATCGGGCGCTGTGGCTGACCCCAAATTGCATCGACCCCCCTTGTCGTCGCCCCCGACGAATGTCCGCGCTGGAATCGAGCAGTCCAACGAGCCTAAGCTTAGGTCGGGCATGTCCCCCTACAGGGGGATTTTGGACGACAAATAAAAAATACACCAAACATACTCCAAGACGGTCAAAAATAAACAAAAAATCGTCCCCAGATCATTTGTTCGACTATTTTTGAATATCCCCCTGTAGAGGGACAGGCCCGACTTAAGCCTAAGCCCACCCGCTGGATGACCTCCCGAGGCTGGAGGAGCGCCGAGAACCGACGAAAACGACCGAAAGCCTCCGCCCAAGGCCCCCGTTGGCGTGGGGATCAACCTCCTCCTCCTCCTCCTCCTCCTCCTCCTCCTCCTCCTCCGACTCCTCCTCCTCCTCCTCCTCCTCCTCCTCCTGCCCCCCCCCCTGCCATCGCTGTGACATCCATGCCCCGTGCATTTCTCGGTTTCGTGCGTGTTTCTGTGATCGCAGGATGATCCAGGATTCTCCTCCATGGTCCCCGCCGAGAATGCACACGTCCGAGCGATGCAAGCCCCCAGGACCACTTCCCCCCCGCCCTCCTGGTCGCTGGCCCCGAGGGGGCGGCTCCCGTGCGCGTGCGACCGGGTGGCTCGAGACACTCGATCGAGGTCCACGATCGACGTCCTCGATCGAGGCCCCCTTGAGGAGGTCCTCGATCGAAATCCTCGACGACGCCCTCGATCGAGGCCCTCGATGATGTCCTCGACGAGGCCCTCGATCGAGGTCCTCGACGGGACCCTCAACCGAGGTCGAAGCGAGGCCCTCGAGGTCCTCGAGGCCCTCGATCGAGAATGTGCGCGCCGGGTTCGAGCAATCCAACGAGCCCTCACGAGGCCGTGATCTCCCGAGACTTCTCCTTGGAGGCCTCCGCCTTGGGCCCTGGGTCCTTCAAGCGGATACATACTCCAGAACATGTGTGCTCCATTTTGTTCTGCCACATGAGCGACGAAGAGAAACGGGTCTTACGCGAGATTGCATAGCGGCCTTACGCGGTGGCTTACGCGAGCCGCTGGCCCAGCACAGGGTGGGCTGACTGATAACAACTGCTGATGCCCCTCAACCCTTGGAATATCCGGACTTTCCTCGATGTATGTGGATTTCCATGGAATTACCTTGATTTCTATAACCCGATCCCCAAAAATTCATTGGCGAACAAATAATCAAACCCTTAAGTTTGGACTCACAAATGGGCGGGTACGGAACAAATGGGCGGGACACACAACATCAAATGCTATGCAACACCGGCTGCGGGCGCTTCTGTCGCAAATGGACAACATCCGCGGCGACACCGACACCGAACCCTGTTCAAAATGAAAAAAGCTGATGTCGGTCGTCGTAGCCATTTCGGGGAGACTGGGGTTCGAGGGACTCGGGTTGGCCTGAGGGGGCCATCATGAAAATGACGAGGCCCAGTCTGAAACTTGACGTGACCTCTCGTTGCAAACGGCCCCCGAAAACTTGACCGCCCAAACCCGGGATGCGCTCGTCAAACAGCGTCGTCAAGCACGAGTTCCACAGTACTCGAGTCTTGCGTTTCCCCGACCATTCTTCAAATATCCATGTCGATCGTACCGTTAGGTCGGTCATGTCCCCCTACAGGGGGAGTTTGGACGACAAATTAAAACATAGTCAAAACATCAACAGTGTCCAAACTAATGAAAAAATCGTTCCCAGACAATTTCCTAAACTATGTTTGAAAATTCCTCCTGTAGAGGGACGAACCCGACTTAATCGTACCGACGAGGAGCTGGGACCGCTCCCGTGGGGCGCACGGCATGTCCAGCACGTAGGTGCCTCTGCGGTCGTCAAAGCCCTTCACCAGCGCGGGCACCCAGCCGCCGTAGGTGCTGCTGTAGTACTCCGCGGCCGAGCCTTGGCCGGCAGCGCCGCACAAGCCCCCCGCGCACGTTTTACTCGCCGCAAAGACGATGTTTATGCGGGGGGGAGGGGGGGGGACGGGGGGGGATGATGTAACGCCCCCCCACCCAAACTGTGGTGCTTGACGCACCGCAGCAGCGCCGAGGCCGCACCGAGGGGGGGAGCGTTACGTTTGTTTTGGGGGGGGGAGGGGGGGAGGGGAGGCTAGGAGGCATAACGCGCATTAGCGCCCATATCGACAACAACAAAAAAACACGACCCTAGGAACAAGGAAAAGCGACACCACCACCACCACCACCACCAGCAGGGACCACCAGCAGGAGCCAGGGAGGCTCCACCTGGTGGTATGGTCCTCCCGTATCCCTCGAGACACCCCTGTCCCCAGCTCGGGGAAGCATCGGGGGGGGGAGGTGGAGGACGAGGATAAGGAAGAGGGAGAGGAGGAGGTGGAGGAGGAGGACCCCCTCCCCCTCCAACTTATTGTGGTGGTGGTGGTGGAAAGCAGGCCCATCATCTCGCTGGCAAAAACTTCGGCGGGAATTTGTCGGGAGGTTATTTTTGGTTCTCGGCCGAACGGTCGCCAGAGACCCGAGCTGGGCCGCCAGCCAAACCTCTCTCGATGCAGACAATCCGCAGCTGGGCCGTCGGAGGGAGGAGGAGGTGGAGGAGAAGGAGAAGGAGGGAGAGGAGGAGGAGGAGGAGGAGGAGGAGGAGGAAGGAGGAGGAGGACGAATGAGGAAAGAGAAGAGGAAGGAGGAAGGAGGAGGGAGGAGGAGGAGGAAGGAGGCGGGGAAAGGAGGAGGAGGAGGAGAGGAGGGGGAGGAGGAAGGAGGAGGAGAGAGGATGAGGAGGAGGAGGAGCATGCGGAGGAGGAGAGGCCATGAGGAGGAGGAGGAGAAGAGGAGAGAGGAGGATGAGAGAGAGGGCATGAGGAGGAGAGAGATGAGAGAGGGCAAGAGAGGAGGAGGGAGGAGGAGAGGATGAGGAGGAGAGGAGCATGAGGAGGGAGGGAGGAGAGGAGGAGGAGGAGGAGGAGGAGGAGGAGGAGGATTCGCCTTGTTGGAATCAATCCTGGGAAACCCTCGTCGCAACGGCTGGACTCGCTTCGGACTTCTAATCCGAACGCATAAAAGGAGAGATCGGGGGAGTGACGGCATCGAGGCGGACCCCTACCCCCCCTCGCTGCGGAAAGATCATAACGGGAGATGTTTCGGCACCTTTTGGTCTCTGCGGAGGCCCTCGCTGCGACTAGCGTCCGCGCCACCCCCCACACTCACTTCCTCACAAACACGCTCGGTGCGCATTAGCTCTGCGTGACGCTGAGCGTGAACACACGTCAGCGTAACGGACTACCATCGAAAACTCTCTCTCCAGACTATCCTAACGCGTGATGCCACACCAAACAGGGGGGGTTCACACAACCATCCTGTGCACCTGTTGCTACAGGACCGGCTTACGAATGAGGCCCAACTACAAGCGCGCGCGAGCGCGACAGCACACACGTCTCTATCTCACAACACTCGTACGCGGGGAGTATCTCGTAGATGCACAGCATCGCCGCCCAAGAATGCGCTTGCGACTGCCAACAGATCACACCACCCCCACAAACCCTCTGCGGACTCCCCCCCCCCAACGAGCCTAACACCCATCCACCTGGTATCCCCCACCCCTCCGCCCCTCCTCCACCCCCCCTCCCCTCACTCCTTCTCATTGTCTCCTCCTCCTCTCCTCCCCTCCTCCTCCTCCTCCTCTCCTCCTCCTCCTCCTCCTCCCTCTCCTCCTCGACGCAACCTGGGCGGAATGAGTCCTCACCGTCCAGTCCGCGGGGGGCCCGGCCTCCACCTGAGCAGACCAGACCCCCCGACCGCGAAGTCGTAGCAGTCGGCCTCGCCGCCCTCTCAGATGGGCAACGTGCAGTGGAGCACCGCGAAGCACTCCATGTGCAGGGAGGGGGGGGGGGAGGGGCAGGCGGCGCCCACCCTCTGCAGGGGGGCCGCACTATCGCCGCCTCCCCCGCTGCTTCCCCCTCCCTGCTCCGGTGCCGGGAGCCTCCGCCGCTCTGGCGAGCCAGGCGCGGAGGCGAGCAGCACGCCAGCCTATGAAGTGGGGCTGGTCGTCGACGACCCGAGCGCCAGGCGTCGCGAGCCACGCTGAGAGCAGCGCGACCTTCTCCGCCTCCTCGTCGTCGTCCGATGCCGCAGCCTCCCCGCCAGCAGCGGCAGCAGTAGCCGCAGCAGGCGCTTCCTCCGCAGGCCGTTGGGCGCCCCCCCCCTTCGCCGCCGAGCGGTGCTCCAGGCGGCTCATGGGTATGGGGGCGCCTCGCCAGCTGCCTCCAGCACCCCAGCGGCAGCGCCAGGCGCAACGGCGGGCGTATCGGCCGACGGCGCTGGGCGGGACACGAGCGTGTCTGCCCAGCTGTCGTCCTCGAGGCCGCCGTCGCCGCCGTCGTCCGCCGTGCCGCCGCCGTCGCGACCGAGGTTGGGCGCGGTGGGCTCCACCTGCATGCCAGCGCCGCGGTGCTTGCGAGCCCGCCGCCCACGCCGCCAAGGCCGAGGGCCTTCAGGCGGCGCGGTGCCAGCGGGAGCAGCAGGTGGCCCCTCCGCTCGCCCCTCGGCGCGGACAGGCCGAGGCCTCGACTCGGCCTCGAGCACCACCGTCGCGGTGCGGCAGAGCCCCTTTGCAGCTCGAAACAAGCGAGCGGCCGCCGAACCGCGCGCAAGGCCAGCCGCAGCGTGCACCGCCATCGAGGCCCCGCGGGCAGCGGCGCGTGCAGCACGAGCATCAAGCGCCGCCGACATCGGAGGCCCGCGGCGAGCCGCCCGACGGCGGTCCTGCGGCGGCGGCGGGCTCGACGCGGGAACGGCTCTCCTCCTCCTCCTTCCATTCGTCCTCCTCCGCCTCCTCCTCATCCTCCTCCTCCTCCTCCTCCTCCTCCTCCTCCTCCTCCACTTCCTCCTCCTCTTCTCCCCCTCCACCTCCTCGTCCTCATCCCGACGGGTGTTCCAAAGTAAGCACTCGAGCATCGCGGCTGTCCGCCCACTCTTGGCCGAAGACCCTGCCCTCACCAGTGGCACGCCGCCCTGGGGAACCCATCAGCGTGTGTTTGTTGAAAGAGCAGAAGGACTTCGTAGATAAAGGAAGTAGTCGTAGGTCGGGCCTGTCTCCCTACAAGGGGATCTTGGACGAAACATTAAAAATGCCCAACACAATGCATCCAAAATGCTCGAAACTAGTCAAAACATAGTCCCCAGACTATTGTTTGACTATTCTTGAGTATTCCCCCTGTAGAGGGACAGGCCTGACGGCTCTCACGGTGAGTGGCTCTCAACGGAGGCGTGCCATTGATCTTCTGCTTGCCTCCCGGATATGAGGCAACCTTCCTCCTCCCCCCATCCTCCTCATCCACCCGTCCATCCTCCTGTCTGTCCTGCTCCCTTCCCTCCCCCCTCACGCGGCGCCAGAGGGGACACCCAAAGGTGCCGATACCGCTACTCCCCGAACCTCTTACGAAGTGCACGCTGACACGAATTTCGAGGCGAGTTCAGCCGTGGCGACGAGGGCCACCCAGCAGGTCCAAAAAGGCGAAAACAACGAAGTAGCGGTGGCGGCATCTGCTGGTCCTCATGTGCCTCCGCCCTGCTCCCCACGGTTGGAGCACCTCCTCGGAGCTTCACAACATGCTTAGTGAAGATGTTTCAAAGGAGGTTTGCGAATTTCGGTCACATCACTTCTTTAGCGCTCTCACTACTGTATGAATGTTACAAAAAGGTGTGGACCATTTATGATGTGAAGAAAGAACTTTGATGGGAACGCTGTGATCCCTATACACACTGGCGTGGCCTGAGCTCCACTGGCTGATCTACCCCCCGAGATGGAAATGCAGGCTGTTCCCTTCGGGTTCCGAGGGGCGTATCCCCAACCTGGATGGTGGCGTGGTGGGGATCATGACGGGGATGGGGCGGCGAGCGAGAGGGGGACGTGAGCAGGAGGAGGCCATGTCAGAAGGCGGCGGGGCTTCTCAGAAGGCCTCTGGCCTTCCGAAAACCTTTCGGTGTCCTCGGCGAGGCTCCCACAATTTCTGAGAGAAAACCGGGGAGCTCCCGAGCCCTCCGAGAAGGCCCGCCCCTCCTCCCTTCCCCCCCCTCGTCCGCCACCGAGCAACGATGGTGACCCTCCGCAGCCCCCACAGCCCCTCGAGATTTTGGGCCGCCCCGGCGGGCGCCCGGGGGCAGCCGCCGCGCGGGATCGCCGCCGGGCTCGCCGCCGCTTCGGGGAGACCCGGCGCTCGGGCGCGCCTCCTGGACGGGGGCCCGGCGCGCAGGGGCCTGGGCCCTGGTGCCGCTGCTCCTCCTCCTCGAGGATTTTCGGGCGCGGGCTTCGTCGAGGTTCGACGCGGTTTTCCCCACCCACCTGTGGTGGTGGGTCTTCGTTTTGAAGAGACAGCGCCCCGCGTTCCTGCTCCTCTCCTCCTCACTCCCCCTCCTCCGTCCTCCAAAAGTCCAACTCCAACTCCTCCTCCTCCTCCTCCTTCTCCTCCTCCTTCTCCTCGTCCTCGTCCTCGTCCTCGTCCAAGTCCTCCCCCTCCCCCTTCCTCTCACCTTTCCTCTCCCCCCCTCGTCCTCCTCCTCCTCCTCCTCCTCCTCCGCCTCCCCCTCCTCCTCCTCCTCATCCTCATCCCCATCCTCATCCTCCTCCTCCTCCTCCTCCTCATCATCATCATTATCCTCATCCTCATCCTCATCCTCATCATCCTCATATTCATAATCATCGTCCTCATCCTCATCCCCATCATCATCCTCGTCCTCATCCCCATCCTCATCCTCATTCTCATCAGCATCATCATCCTCATCATCATCATCAGCAGCATCATCATGGCCATAATCATGTCCAGCATCAGCATCAACATGATAATCATCATGAACATGATAATCATCATGGTCGTCATTATCATCACCACCATCACCATCACCATCATCAGCATCATCAGCATCATCAGCCTCATCATCGGTGTCATCACAATCGCCATCATCATCAACATCAGTATCACCACCATCAGCATCATCATCGTCATCATCATCCTTACCATGGTGATCATCATCATCATCATCATCAAATTCATCACCATAGCCATCGCCATCGCCCTCGCCATCGCCGACTCCATCACCACCACCATCACCGTCATCATCATCATCAACACCATCATCATTGTGCTCCCCCTCCTCCTTCTCGACATCACCATCAGCATCATCATCAGCATAATCAGCCTCATCATCGGTATCATCACCATCACCATCACCATCCTCATCATCATCATCATCATCGGCATCAGCATCACCACCATCATCGTCATCATCATTATCCTCACCATGGTCATCATGATCATCATCATGATCATCATCATCATCATGACCCTGACTACTCTCTTTCCAGACCACTGCTTGCGGTGAACAGGTGAGCATCTTCAAACCAATGATGCCCCAGCTTTTTGGGGGTGGGCGGGTTCTGGGTGAACCAAAAAGACTGCAGAGCGGAAAACGGATGACGAGGTCAGGTCATTTCCGTGGGGCACAAACATGACCCTGACTACTCTCTTTCCAGACCACTGCTTGCGGTGAAAAGGTGAGCATCTTCAAACCAATTCTGCCCATATACAGGACCCCCGCATACAGCACTGGAGCGGCGAATTTATTCGACGAAATATTACAAGTTAGGTATTGCAGCAGGAAAACCCCCCGAGGCCCCAAGATTAGAAGGGGAAGGACAAGGAGGGAGGAAGAGAAGAGAAGGTTGGCCACAGTTCGTGCACAAGCAAGAGGCTGAGGGACGAGGCGATAGCCTTGGCTAGCACGAGGCACAGCTTCTCGGGGTAAACCTGCTTCTGGCGTGTCAAGAATCCCCCTCGCCCCGTGGGCCCGTCCAACTGATAATGCGGTTTTCCCGAAAAGCTGCAAGTGCCACGGCCCTTACATTTTGCACCTTCCAGAGCCGAACACTTAACGTTGAACAGGTTGAGACGAGTACGAGCTCTCCAAGGCGTGCCGAACGCGCAATAATCAACAATATATGTCGTGCACTCGGGACGTCTCATCATGGCCGGCCGACGGTGGCCAAGCCACAAGTAGCTCTGGGAGGGGTTCTCCTCCCCACACGGCAGGCCTCGCTGGATACACGCTTCTAGCAGCGCGCCGGACCGATGAGCCAGCACGTTACCTTCGGCAACTGCCCGCTGATCACGCACATCCAGATTGGGAAGACCTGCAGGGTATTCAGGACTGCGCAGCCTATGAGGGAGTCGTGACCACTGTGGCGCCCGCCGGGCCATCGTGAACGATTGACATGGGGTACCTGACCACATTCCCACGACCAGCCCCGATCGAATCCATCCAAGAAGGGTGTTGAACGCATTATCATTCAGCAAGTCGTGCGACGGCCCGTGGCAGATATCGATGCAAACGACGGCGACATTCCGGCCCGCCAAAGCAGCCGCCAGCCCTCCTGCCCCCGAGAACAGGTCTAGAAAGATCCTCGGACCGAGGGGCTGCGGCTGCGCAAGAGCTTGGCGCAGCGCTCGGCGAAGGGCGCGAGGCCGCGGCCCACCAGAGCCGCGATCTGACCCCTCACCGTCGCGGGGAGCTTGCCGAGCTGCAAGGACACCCGCGCGCGCTTGTCGTAGCGAGCGACGCTCCGAAAGCTGCGCCATTGCCCCCTCTGCTGCACCTCGAGGAGCGACCGCGCTCGAACGAGACGATCGTGGCTGGCGCCCCCGCGCCGCAGCGCATAGAGGCTCGGCTCGACGCAAGAGACCTGCACCTGCTGCACGGCCAGCGCGAAGGACCGGCACAACTGCCTCGAGCTGACGTCGAAGAGGCGCTCCCCGCGGGCGCGCCCCGCCTTCAGCGCCTGCAGCAGGAGCACGCTCAGGTCGAACTCCTGGGTCTTGGACGGCCGTCCCAGCTTCTCCACGTGAACGCAGAAGCCCCAGAACGCGCCTTGGCCGCGCGACGTCGTGGGCGGCACCAGCTGCCCCACCGTCAGGCTGAGGAGCTCCGAGGGGCGCATGTAGGTCTCGAACATGACGATGATGGCCAGGGCGCCCACCGGGCACTCGGGCAGCAGTGCCCACGCCAAGGCCAGCACGACACCCCAGGGCAGTGGCGGGCGGCTGTGCCCCGGGCCCAGCTGGCGCCAGCCCAGCATGGCCGCGTGCGCGCTGGGGAAGACCTGGCGCAGCGGGCCGCCCAACGTAGGCTGGGCCCACACCACGGCGGCCAGCAGCCGAGAGGCCAGCGCCCGCGACCACCCCTCGCCCCGCGCCCACTCCACGAAGTTCCGGAGCTGAAGGTCCCACTGCGGGCCCGACCAAGCGGGCAGCGGCCGCTGATCCAGGCAGCCAGCCAGCTGCTCCAGCACGTCGCAGTAGCCCGCCTGCGTCGCCGGGCGGATCCGCTCCTGCTGGAGGCCGGTCAGCAGCGGGGCCAGCAGCAGCAGCCGCGCCCGCGTCGCCGCCCGGAGGCGATCCAGGCGGCCCGAGCCCCGGCGGCCTTCAGGGCCAGAGGGGGTTGAGCGGGCCACCCGCCGTGCGCCACCAGGACGGATGGGCAGGCAAGCCCCAGGGGCGCTCGGCCCAGCGCGACCGCTGCTCGCGCGGCCGCAGCCCGTCAGCGCGCCGACAGAACGGCTGCTGGAGCAGCCCGGGCCCGCATCGGCCACGTCGTCGGAGTCGGACAGGACCGCAAGCACCAACTGCGCTGGAGGCAGGCAGGCGGTGCTGGACATGGACTGCCACTTTCGCTTGGCCCCCATGCCGAGGCTGGTGAACTCGGCTCGCAGCGTCCAGGGCGTTGAGCTCCGAGGGGGCCCAGCGGTCGTGAAGCTTGAGCCCGACGGCGAGAGCAAGGGCAGACGAAAGCCGGCGCTGAAAGTTCATGGCCGGCGTCGACGACCTGCCCTTCGCGTGAGCACAAATCACCGACATGTTATCGCCCAGAAGCAGCACACGGGTGTTATGAAGGCTACAATCTCGAGCAACACGTCGCACCGTCCAGGTCCTGGCCCGGGCCTCGAGATGGACCTGGGACCCCGGG
>CAUYUJ010003393.1:45000-54238 GCA_963575745.1 Prorocentrum cordatum | reverse complement strand
GAGGAGGAGGAGGAGGAGGAGGAGGAGGAGGAAGAGGAGGCGGAGGAGGAGACGCGTCGCAGGCCGCCGTCAGTACAGGATCGGGACGGAGGTCGTTCGTCGCTTTCGGCCTTTGCAGGCCCTCGCCGGGCCCAGGGGCCGCCAGAGAACGACCCGGGAGGAGAAGTCGGTCCCCGGGGAATGGATGGGGACCTCCGGGGGCCGCGTCTTGGAAACATCCGGACGCCGCATGTCTGGGTTGTGTGGAAGATCTCTCAGGCCAGGCCGGTGGGGACACCTGCAGTTGTCCCCTTCTCTCGCCTCTCTGTGCGTGACCCTCAAGGCGCATGCGTCTCTGTGACGCGTCCTGCGGCCAAGTGCCCTGTGCAGGCGCCATTCCACAGGGGGTGGGTATATGCTGACTGGCTGTCTTGCTCGCTCATCCCTCTCACAGGGTGGGGTTCGCCTGCGGACGCCGACAACGAAAGAACGACAGAAGGAGGCACAAGTGCACACATGACGCATAACACCACTTTTTTCGTTTTTTTTCTCGTCTCCCCCCTCCTCCTACGCTAAGGTTCCAACCTGGTGCAGGTTGGCCTGCGCGCTCATTATACTCCTCCTTTTTCTCGTCCTCCTCGGTTTGCCTCCTTCCCTGGCTTGAAGCGTTCCCTGGCTCCACACTTCTTGCATCGAGCTCAGGAACTTCACGTTTGATTGAGCTTCGTTGTCGTGGATGCTTTAACGTAGCGCTTCCAACTGTTTAGATACCCTGCCGCTTGGGAACTTCAGTCGCGTGGCTTGGTGGGATTGAACACATGGTGCCATCCCTTTTTGAAATTACGAATGCTAGCAGTTCGAGAGCGCTAGGGACGGGGTGAAACCTAGAAGATACATGGAGGATTCTCGGGGCTGGCTCTTACATGTATCCGTGTGGGTTCGGGGGTGCGAGTTCATGTTCGCGACACGGGGTCGCCCCACAGCCGTGTCATGGCTTTCCTCCGACACGACGGTCCACATCGGGTGCAAGGTAGACGATGCATGTAAGAGCACATACCTGTGTATGTCACGCAGGTGCCTTAAGTTTGTGCCCGTGAGTAATCATCCATCGTAGCTGCTTTGTTTCAAGAACTGCTGTTTGAGAAGTTGTGTTGCGCGGACTCTGGGGTGATGTTCGCACGTCTTCGCGGTCTTCTGATCCCCGCGGTGGTGGACGCAGCTTGCGTTCTCCATGACATCCCAAGGTAAGTGCGTGTTCCCTGGTGCTCTGATAACACCTACACATCGTGATATCGTGGTGCCAGATGATGGGCCCGAGTGGCATTCGTCCAGCGCCACAGTGCGCTTCCAGCGATGTTGACAACCGCTGAACACGTAACAACACCAGATTATGATTGGTTGTTTTCGGACGAGACCCCTGGTACAGTGAGACCCGTACCAAGAAACACCCTGCTTGCCTCCAGGGTACCCTGGGTTTCGTGGGTTTCGTTGGGTTTTGCTATAGAAAGCGTGACCTTCTCACACCAAAAATCAATGGATGGCATGGGGTCTCACGGGTGGGTTTCTTGTGGAAGGTTTCTTGTGGTCGGGCATCCACTACACCAAATTTTCATTCACGGTTCTGGGGACGACGCCCCCGCCCCGCAACAAACGCAGACACGTTGCCTCCATCTGCATATGCCACGGCCGATGCGGCCATCAAAGCGTTGGGAGGCGGCAGCTCTTGCAGGGGTGCTCGTGCATGACATGGGCAGCTGCTGGATCGAGTCCGACATTTTTCGCCGTAGACATTTTTGTTAGCGCTCCACGCGGATTTCTTGGATCCGCGCTGGGCCCCCCTGGCGGCGCTTCTGGCGCCGCCCCTGGCGCATTCCGCGCGCCAGGGAGGAGGGGTCCAGCGCAGATTCAAGAACTCCGCGCGGAGCGCCGAAAGTTTATGTTTATGCCGTTTTTGTTTTCTAAGTTACACTTGACCTGACATGGTCAAAGCCGCAAGCATGGTCATGGCAAGCAAAGGAGTTGACAAGAAGTTTGGCCCGCCAGCGACTGGAAACACGTCTATTGACTGGTGAATGTGGCGGCATCTCTGGCACAGGCGATGCAAGAGACCATTCGGCACAACGCTTGCGCCGAAAACAGCTGGAGCGACCGGGCAGTTGTGGCGGAGCGTGGCGGCGCCGAGTACTCTGTTGCCTCCAAGCTGAAGTCGCCGTCGGCGATGGCGGCATCGTAGCGGAAGACCTGCACCCAGGCAGTCCTCTGGCTCCAGCTCCTTTTGCTGGTCCAATGATGGGCCCGCCCGCGGTGCTGTTCCCAAGCTTGTGCCACGAACGTTCGAACTCCTCCCTGGACGCGCGAGATCCGTGGGATCAGCTCCAGGTTGCCCGATCCTCCAGGGGAGGAGGAGGAGAAGGAGGAGGAGGAGGAGGACCAGGACCAGGACCAGGACCAGGACCAGGACCAGGACCAGGACCAGGACCAGGACCAGGACCAGGACCAGGACCAGGACCAGGACCAGGACCAGGACCAGGACCAGGACCAGGACCAGGACCAGGACCAGGACCAGGACCAGGACCAGGACCCGGACCAGGACCAGGACCAGGACCAGGACCAGGACCAGGACCAGGACCAGGACCAGGACCAGGACCAGGACCAGGACCAGGACCAGGACCAGGACCAGGACCTGGACCAGGACCAGGACCAGGACCAGGACCAGGACCAGGACCAGGACCAGGACCAGGACCAGGACCAGGACCAGGACCAGGACCAGGACCAGGAGGAGGAGGATGGGAGGGGGAGGAGGCGGAGTAGTGGGGGGATGGGGGAGGGGAGGGAGGGAGGGAGGGAAAAGGGAGGACGGACGGGGGAGGGGGAGGAGGGAGGGAGAGGGTAGGGGGAAGGAGGGAGGGAGGGAGGGAAGGAGGGAGGGAGGGGGAGGGATAGAGGGATGCAGGGAGGCAGTGAGGCAGGGAGGCAGGGAGGAGGGAATGAGTTAGGATGATAGATTAGGAGGAGGGAGAGGAGGAGGAGGAGGCAGGGGGTGGCCCAAGAACGGCCCCGAACAGCGCAGTAGAGCCCCGAGAGGCCCACGCGATGGGGCAGCCCAAGGAGGGCTTCTGGACGGGCACAGGCACCGTCAAGCTGGTGCCACTTCCTGCCTCTGCAGGTCCAGGTCGCGTGGCAGGGCCAAAACTCAGGAGGGGAAAAAACACACAGACACACAATGAATCGCCGACTCCCAGGAATTTCTGGGAAAATATGGGAAGTGGGGGGGGGAAACAAAAACTTTGAAAATATGGGGAAATATGGGGAATCCTTCTATTTGTATTTATATTTCACAGTGCCCCTTGAAAACGCATCAGCGCCACTGCGGCCCGCTCGCGCCGTGTCGACCGGCGGCGACCCCGCCGCCGGCGTTCGACGTGGGGCGCCGCCGGCGACCCAGAAGTGGTCGATGCGCTGAACGATCCGACGCTTCGGGAAAGGCCGATCGTTCAAGATCTCGGCATCGAACGTCCGCAGTACTACCGCCTGTCCGGCCCCGCCGCCCCGGCCAAGCGCCAGGGGGAGGGGGGGGGGGTTCAAACGCAACGCTTGGGCAAGGACGCCAGACGCTTGGACGTGTGCCGTTTTCCCTCGGCGAGGACCAGCGCGGAGGATTTGGGATCACTGGGCGGAACATTCGCGCAGGATCCGAAAAGGTGCGCGGGGTGGGGACGCCCGAGCGATGGCAAGAGGTCGAGCGATCCCCGCGGTGTCCGAACAGCCAACGCCGAAGTCGGCACGACACGAGCCCAGCACCGCCCCTCCCAGGTCCCGAGTGTCGGTGGCAGGCCCACGGGGAGGGAGGTATGGGGAGGAGCCTCGCTAGCATCCCAGGCGGCCGCTGCTCGCAGAAGGCAGTGGATTGCCTTTTCCCTGCAGCCACCGCTCAAAGGAGGAGGAGGAGGACGCGAAGCCCTGCCGGTCCGCGAAGATGCTCTATTGGTTCGTGTCGGCGCTCGAGGAGTTCAGCGGTGGGGGCGCGTGTGTTGTACAGACTCGTCGCTGCATCGAGGAGGACGGAGATGATCCCGTGGGAATTCGACGAGTCGGCGTCGAGGGATGGCCTTCGTGGGCAGGGCGCGGAGGGCCAGAGGCAGAAGGGGTGCTTGTGACCGAAACGTGCTGCGGGAACCTCCCCGCCCCCCGCCCTGCCCAGCAGTTCTCGTTCCTGCTGCCCCGCCCACCATCGTTGATTTCATCTCCTTCCTGGTCCCTCGTCTTTGTGCAGCAGACCTTCTGCTAGGCTGCTTTGTGCAAGGGTCGCGCGACGCGCTTGCCAGAAGGGCTTGACTGTTGCAGGGTCGGACTGTCGAGGCATCTCAGGTTGTTTCTCACGTTGATGTCGGTGTTTGTTTGGCTCGTGCCCATCGTTTGTCAATGCTTGACAGGTCGGCCGACCCTTCTCCCCGCCGCGCCGCTCCACGAGAGCTCCAGGGAGTGGGCAGTCGCATGACTGCATCGACGGCTTCCTGTAATGATGGGAGCGGTGCACCGGTCGGCGCGCGGGCTTCCAAGTGCAGCTTCAGGGCGAAGCGCGCCTGCATCTCTTTGTCTCGAATTGTTTATTAACCCTCCTGGCGGGCCGGCCGCCCCTGGGGCGGCCACAAGCGCGGCGGTCGAGGGAGGCGATCCACGAGGAGCGCCCGAGGTAGTCTCAAAGGACCTCGTGGCACCAAGTCCCGAGTCGGCGCCATGCGAGGAGACCCCCCGCGAAGGGGGTGCGGGGCTCGCCAGGACGTTTTCCCTTCTCCCCACCGTTGTTGTTCATCGTCTTGCCCCTTGCCTCTCGCCTACTTCGACACGCTGCTCGGCCAGCGGCCGCAATTCATTCCTTGACAGGGGGCTCCTGCATCGTGCTGGAGTCCCCCAGTCGGAGCTCCACCCGAACGCTCCTGGTCCCCGCGGTTCCCCAAGTTACCTTGTTTTTATTATTGGCCATGTGCGTCTTGACGTGGAGACATGGCCGAGCTCGACGACGCTTGCGCGCCGTTTCTCGCCTCGGCCTTCGCCCGCCTAGATCTCGCAGGCCCTCTGGTGGGAGGCCTGGCGCTTGTCCTGCATCCCGACCCCCAGCAGTTCGGCATCGCGTTCGAGGGGGCTCCACCTCGCCCGTCGGCGGCCGTTGCCGCCGCCCACTCACGCTCTGGGCGTCGCGCCTCTCAGCTTGCGCCAGAAAAACGGCACGAAACAGAACCCCCTTTCTCCTCCTCCTCCTCCTCCTCCTCCTCCTCCTCTTCTCCTCCTCCTCCTCCCCTCCACCTCCTCCTCCTCCTCCTCCTCCTCCTCCTCCTCCTCCTCCTCCTCCTCCTCCTCCTCCTCCTCCTCTCATTCCTCCGATGCCCCAGCAAAAATGGGCGCGGCCCGTTTCTGGCCGCCTTCGGCCTCCAGGGAACCCTCGCCGGGCCTCGGGGCCGTGGGATAAAGAAAAAGGCCTTCGGGACGAGCAGCCGGGCCCCGGGAAGCGGCCCAGGCCTCGGGGGCCCAGGCATCGAAGAAACTGGAGCGGCCAGATTTCTGGGAGTGCTGGGCTGGCTTACTCCTCCTCCTGCTCCTCCTCTTCCTCCTCCTCCTCCTCCTCCTGTTCCTGCTCTGGCTCCTGCTTCTTTTCTGTGATGTGGTTCCTCCTCCTCCTCTCCCTCTCCTCCACCTCCCCTCCTCCTCTCCTCCTCCTCCTCCTCCTCCGCCTCCTCCTCCTCCTCCTCCTCCTCCTCTCCTCCTCCTCCTCCTCCTCCTCCTCCTCCTCCTCCTCCTCCTCCTCCTCCTCCTCCTCGCTCCATCCTCCTCCTGCCGTGCTCCTCTCCTCCGCCTCCTCCTCCTCCTCCTCCTCCTCCTCCTCCTCACTCCTCTCCTCCTCCTCCTCCTCCTCCTCCTCCTCCTCCTCCTCCTCCTACCTCCCTCCTCCTCCTCCTCCTCCTCCCCTCCTCTTCCTGATTCACGCTCGCCTCTTCCTCCCCTCCTCCTCCTCCTCCTCCTCCTCCTCCTCCTCTTCCTCCTCCTCCTACTCCTCCTCCTCCTCCTCCTCCTCCTCCTCCTCCTCCTCCTCACTGCCTTACTCTGGTGTCGGGGCACAGACAACTGCACAAGCACAATAGCTCGGAGGTCCGCCAGGAGTTCTCGGATCGGCGCTGGACCGGCACGCAGAGCGCACCAAGGGCGGCGCCAGAGGTGGCGCCAGGGGGGCCAGGCGCCGATCCAGGGAACCCGCGCGGACCTCAGAGTTTCTATGTTAATGTCGTTATTCGCGTCCCGATGGTCCTCCTCCATCCGCTCCTTCCCTTCCCCACCCCCGCTGCTGACCTACGCGCCCTCTTTCGGCGGCGAGCCTGGGGTGGAAGTGAAAAGGGGCGGGCCTTCTCAGAAGGCTTGGAAGCTTCCCGGCCTTCTGAGAAGTTTCCTAAGCTTTCCCCGAAGACGCAGAAGACCGTTCAGAAGGCGCGAGGGCTTTTGAGAAGTCCCGCCGCCGTCTGAGAAGGCCTTTTCCTTCTCACTTTCCCCCTCGCTCGCCGCCGACCTTCCGCTTCGTCGTTTCCCCACCGCCGCTGCTGACCTACTCGCCCTTGTCCCCCTCTCTAGTCCTCCTAGATGGGGTCCGAGTAGATGGGGGCGGAGGATCCCGCCGCATCGCCGCTGAATCGACGATGCGGCTCGTTGTGGAGCCCGTGTTTCCCCACGCCGACGTCGCCGATGCACCGCCGACGTCGGCGATGCATTGGCGATGCGGCGCGACCCTCCGACCCCATCTTGGCGGGCGTTTTTTGTGCCGCCTGGGCCAGACCATCATTTTCAGATTCGAATCATGGCCCACCCCCGCCTCGCCCTCGCCCCATCCCCTCTCCCCAGGCCGCGCTCAAAACCTAAATGCGACCTGTCCCCGCCCGCCCCGCATCGCTCGGATCCGTCCTTCGTTTCCCCACCGCCGCTGCTGACCTGCTCGCCCTCGTCCCCCCTCGCCCCCCCTCGCCCCTCCCTCTTCTCCCTCCCGCCCTTCCCTCCCTCCGCGCCCTGCCTCGGGTGCCCGCCCCCTCCCCTTCCCCTCCTCCGCCCCTCCCCTCCCTCGCTTCTTCTTGCTCCTCCCCAGACCCCCTGGGGCCATGAACAAAGAACGCGACGCGAGGATTTGGGCGATCTTCGGCCTCTGGGGGCCCTCGCCGGGCCTCGGGGCCGTCGAGGAACGGCTCGGGAGGAAGAGCCGGTCTTTGGGAAGGGGGCAAGACCACGCTGTGAAGCAATCGCGACGACGGGAGCCTGGGCCCTCGTCCTTCCTCCCCATCCTGATCCCCCCAGCGCTCCCCATCCCGTCCTTCCTCCCCTTCCACAATTACCCAATGTGGGTACTACTCTCCCTCTTCCCCTGATGGCGTGCTGGGAATATTCGACCCCCCCCCCCCGCGTACTGTTTCTTTACACACAGGATTCCCGGGAGTTGGGTTTTCGCTTGCGCTTTTTTTCAAAATGCTGCTCTCGCTGAGGCACCGGCCTCATTTCTGATGCCGAATCGTTCCGAATCGTGCTCTTGCTGCAGCGTGGGCCTCATTTTCGGAGCGGTGTTTTGCCTCCGTCGTTCAGGATGGCGTTCTCGCCCCAGCCCGGGCCTCTTTCTCGCGCGCCCATCCGCCCGCCACCACCGCGCCGCACCACGCCCCGCCCCGCCGCACGCACACCCACCGCCACTTCCACCCACCAACGCACGCACGCACGCACGCGCACCACCACCGCGCACCGCCACCACCCCCACCGCACTACCCCACCCACCACCACCACGCTACACCGCGTCACACCACATCACACGCGCGCACACACAGACACACACGCACGCACGCACACCACACACACACACACACAACACACACGCACCACACGCACACACACAGACACACACACACGCACACACACAACACCACCACACCGCCACCACCACCACCACCATCACGCAACGCAACGCACCTGGCCCACCACCACGCACACCCCCCGCCACTTCCACCACCACGAACGCACGCACGCACGCGCACCACCACCGCGCACCGCCACCACCACCGCACTACCCCACCCACCACCACCACGCTACACCGCCGCCACCACCACCACCACCGCCATCACGCACGTACGCACCTGGCCCACCACCAAACCACAAGACGCCACACCACGTCACACCACAGCACACGCGCACAGACGCACACACACATACACACCACCACCACAACAACCACAACCACGCACACACGCACGCACGCACGCGCACCACCACCCACTACGCACACGCGCGCGGAGCCACAGGTCCGCTACGACACGCGTCCGCGGATAGAGAAAATCAGCGCCATGGTAAGGGATGGGAGGGAGGGGTAGGATGTCATATGTTGACGCGAGCGCACCTAACTTGTCCTCCCCCCTCCCCGTCGCTCCCTCCCTTCGCCCATCCTCCCTACATCGATCCCTCCGCCCTCCTGGAGGGGGAAGAGGAGAAGGAGGAGGAGAAGGAGGAGGAGGAGGACTTGAGGTGATATGGCGTTGGGGCGCTTTGACTCCGTTGGTGGGCCCGGCTATCTGGTGTCGTCACCCTGTGGGGTACGGTGGCCTGTGTTGCCGCGTCTGGAGCGGCTGTGGCCGGCGTTTTATAATTCTCAGCTTCTTAGTTGTTATGCGAATAAACAACCCAGCTAGGTCAGTGTGAACAAGTTCTAACGGTGCTGCTGCACGAGCATCGGGTTTTCTACTTCTGCCCTGAGTAAGCTTATAAAAAACGGAACTCTCGCGGAACAAATAGGCACCCCTCTTGGGCCACCTAAACAGGCCAGACGGGGTGCCGCGACTGCAACGGCTGCGTGACCGACTCGGGGCCACCGGAGCAGGCCAGAAGGGGGGGGGGATCTCGCAGGCCTCCGAGATTGACACCAGCACCAATTTCGGCGGTGTGCCTCCACCCGGGGAAGAAGATCCCGATCTCGGTGATGGTGGTAATATTCTGGCTTCCAAGGTGGCCGAACTATTACCACCAACACCGAAAATCTAGGATCCTCTTCCCCCTGTGGAGGCAACCCTCCGTCTTGGTGTTGGTGCCAATTTCCAGGCCTCCAAGGATCTTGTGGCTGGCAGGCGGCCCGTGGGGCTGAAGCTCCATTCTCCGAGTCACGGAATCGGTGCGCCATTGGGGGGTTGGCGAATACCGCTGTTCTTTCCTTCGCGCGTCTCATTGCATCGCCTAGTATATGACAGCGAT
>CAUYUJ010003393.1:0-40000 GCA_963575745.1 Prorocentrum cordatum | reverse complement strand
TTTGGGACTGACGACGCCGACAGCGTCTTCCACGCACCGAAGGATCGGCGGATGTTGCTTGCCTCTCTGTATCTCTCTTTTTCTCTGTGTCTCTGTCTCGTTGTCTCTCCCTTTTTCTCCCTCTATCTTCCTTCCTCCCCCCCTTCCCTCTCTATCTCGCTCTCGCTCTCTCTCTCTCTCTCTCTCTCCCTAACTCCCTCTCCCTCTCTCTTTCTCTATTGTTATATGTTTTGTTGTTTCTCTTTATCTCTCTCTATATATTCATATGTATATGTATAGTCTCTCTTTCTCTGTCTTTCTGTGTTACTTATGTTCTCCCTCTCCCTCCCTTCCTCCTTCTTTCTCTCGCTCTCTCTCTCTCTCTTTCTATGTTTCTCTCTCTCTCTCTCTTTCTCTCTCCATTTTCATTATGCGTTTGTTATCATTATCGCTCTCTCTCTCTCTCTCTCCCCCTCTGTCTCTTTGTCTCTTTCTCTCCCTCCCTCTCCCTCTCTCCCTCTCTCTTTCTCTGTCACTCTCACGCCCCAAATACTAGTGCCCGTTCGAGCCTGCCAGTATCAGAAAGAGGGGCAGCCTGGTGGTGATGTTGAGGCGAGCTGTAGGGCACAGCGCGCTCCGGCTGTTCCCAAAGGCATCGGTTGGAGTTGATGGCGGTTGCCTCCCTCATCCTCATCCTCCCTCTCCCCTCCTCCCGTCCCCGCTTCCCCCCCCTAACCCCCGACGTCATGATTTTTGCATGCCGTCGACCCCCTGAAGTCTCGGCCCATGAGGAGGAGGAGGAGAGGAAGGAGGAGGAGGAGGAGGAGGAGGAGGAGGAGGAGGAGGAGGAGGAGGAGGAGGAGGAGAACCTGTTCTTCATCCTGAGCCTTTTGGTTGGCGGTCCCGAGGCCCGCGGCCCCCATGGGCCGAAAACAGGCAGACACCTCCCGTCGTTGGGTCTGGGCCTCCTCCTCGCCCCCCCTCGACGGGGCGGGGGGGGCACCTCCTCCTCCTCCTCCTCCTCCTCCTCCTCCTCCTCCTCTCGCCCTCCTCCTCCCCTCCTCCTCCCCTCCCTCCTCCTCCTCCTCCTCCTCCCCCTCCTCCTCCTCCTCCTCTTCCTCCTCCTCCTCCTCCTCCTCCGCCTCCTCCTCCATTCTTTTTCCGTATAAATCATTTCTCCCTGTCGCACCCCGAGGCTAGTTTTTAGGGCGGGCCGGGTGTTTCGCCTGAGACTTCCTCACCATTTATGACCCTGAAGCTTAAAGATTGGCAACAGCTTCACGGATGGAGGGCGGGCCGTTTTCAAAATGTAGTTCTTGCTTTAGCGCCGCGCACATTCGTTTCAAACATTTGCAAGAGTTTCGCGGACTGAGGGCGGGTCGTTTTCTAAATGCGGTTCTCGCATTAGCGCCGCACACATTCGCTTTAAACATGTGCAAGAGTTTTACGGATGGATGGCGGGTGGTTTTCAAAATGTGGTTCTCGCCTTAGCGCCGCGCACATTCGTTCTAAACATTGGCAAGAGCTTCACGGATTCAGGCCGGTTCCTTTTCAAAATGCGGCTCTCGTTGTAGCGCCGCGCACATTCGTTGTCAATATATAAAAGTTCCACGGACTCCCATGATCGATGTACCAGAAATTGTGTTTTTGAAGGATTTACGATTATGTTGAAGTCCAAAGAGTGGCCTTCTGGCACGATTCAGGGTCACCAAGACGCAACAGTCAAATTGATCCGTGGCGTTGGAGGCCCGAGGAAATGTTTTGGCATGCTTCAGGGTCTTCAAACGGTTGTCTTCCAACGGGGCAGGTCCCTCTGAGGAAATGCACCGTTGCACGGGCCTGTGAAGAGGGAGCTTTGGGGGAGGATATATTCCAACATCGTTGGTGGTTCTTGGATTCACGCTGGTCCTCCTCCTCCTCCGCCTCCTCCGCCTCCTCCATTCATTTTCCTTATAGATAACCTCTCCCTATCGCACCTCGAAGCCAGCTTTTAGGCGGTCTGGGCGTTTCTCCTGAGACTTCCTCACCACGTATGACCCTGACGCCTAAATATTGACAACAGCTTCAAAGATGGAGGGCGGGTCTTTTCAAAATGTGTGCCGCGCACATTCGTTTCAAACATTTGCAAGAGCTTCGCGGGTTGAGGGCGGGTCATTTTCAAATTGTCGCTCTCGCCTTAGCGTGGCGCATGCTCATTCCAAATTGCAAGCGTTTCACGGATTGAGGGCGCGTCTTTTCAAACTGCGGTTCTCGTTTTGGCGCGGCGCATGTTTATTCTAAACATGTGCAAGTGTTTCACGGATTGAGGGCGGCTCCTTTTCAAAATTTGGTTCTCGCCTTAGTGCGGCGCACACTCGTTTCACACATTTGCAAAAATTTCATGGATTGAGGGCGGTTCCTTTTCAAAATGACGATCTCGCCGTGGCGTGGCGCACATTTGTTTTAACACATTGCAAGAGTTCCATGAATTCCCATCATCAGCGTGCCAGAAATAGTGCTTTGAAAGGGTCCAGGATCATGCTGGTGCAGCAGTTATGTTGATCCGTTTTGTTGAAGTCCCGAGATTGGCGTTCTGGTACGATTCAGGATTGTCAAGACGCAACAGTCAGGTTGATCCGTAGCGTTGGAATCCCGAAAACGATGTTTTGGCATGCTCCAAAGTCTTCAGACGGCTGTCTTCCAAAAAGGTGGTTCTTTCAATGAAGATGAACCGTTGAAGGGGCCTATGAAGAGGGAGTTTGGAGGGAGGGTTTATTCCAACATCGCTGGTGGTTCTTGGACTCACACTGGTCCTCGTCCTCCTCCTCCTCCTCCTCCTCCCCCTCCTCCTCCCCTCCTCCTCATCTCCTCCCCCTCCTCCTCCCCTCCTCCTCCTCCTCCTCCTCCTCTCCTCCTCTCCTCCTCCTCCTCCTCCTCCTCCTCCCCCCCCTCCCCCTTCTCCTTCCTCCTCCTCCTCCTCCTCCTCCTCCTCTCCCCCTCCTTCTCCCCCTCCTCCTCTCCTCCTCCTCCTCCTCCTCCTCCTCCTCCTCTCCTCCTCCTCCTCCTCCTCCTCCTCCTCCTCCTCCTCCTCCTCCCCCTCCTCCTCCTCCTCCTCCTCCTTCTCCTCCTCCTCCTAGCCCTTCTGCGCTCGAGTAGCGTTGCAGGAACTGTTCTTCAGAAGGGCCCGCGTTCCTGCGAGCCATTTCTCGTTTCTGTGGGCGGAGCCCCACGTGTCCCACCACGATTCCCTTCCAGTGTTGTGTGCGATGGCAGCGCCTTCTCCAGCAGCGGCGAACTGGGGAGGGCCGATCCCGCCGTGGCATCTGGAGGCGCAGCAGCAGCAGCAGCAGCAGTATGCCCAGTCCTACCACAGAGGCAAAGGAGTCGGCAAAGGAGGCAAGTCGGGGTCTACGCTCGGTGGCAAAGGTGATGCACTGCATGGTGACGCACCCTCATCGAGGTGGACTTGCCCAAGCTGCGGCTGCAAAAAGAACAAGCAGGCCTGGCAGCAGTGCAAGCACTGCTGGGCTTGGCGGTCGTCACCATCCTTCCAGCAGCCCTCCGCCCCCCGTGGTGCATGGGCACAGGGTCCGCCGCCCCCTGGTACGTGGGTCGCCAATCCGATGTTGGCTTTCAGCAGTGCTGCTCCTCTGCATCCTGGCCCTCAGGTTCCAGGGGCAGGAGGTGCCCAGCTTCCCTCTGATGAGTGCACGCGGATTGCTTCCCTCGTTCAGCTGTTGCGAGCCCAAGGTGACGAAGATTCAGCTAAGCGTTATCAACTCAAGCTTGATGAGATGGCCGCATCTAAGAAGGTCGAGCCCCCCCTGCAGCAGAAGGTCAACCAGGCGTTTCACTCCATGCGGAGCCTGGAGGCCAGACTGTCAAAGGCGGTGGAGGCTTTCGAGCGCATCTCCAATGAGCTGGTCCAGGCACGTTCCAATGTGGAGGCCGTCACCTCACAGTTGGAGGCCGCGGAGAAGCTGCATAGAGAGTTGGTGGAGCAGTTGCACCAGTCGGTGGACGACAGGCCTCGGAACCCCGAGGGCGCTGCCAAGCAGGAGGTCAAGATTTCGATATCGGACTTGCTTGGTGGTCAACCTCTTCCCATCGACATGTCCAGCCTTTTGGAGTGGGAAGCTGATTACGACCTCAACGAAGAGGACAGAAACGAGGCTGCGGCAAGGCTCAAGACACTCAATGATGAGATTCAGAAGCAGGCGAAGAAGCTCTTCGGTGCCGCACAGGCTCATGCTGAGCGAGTTCGCAAAGAGATGGAGGAGCAGAAGTCACGTCTGGCTGGCAAGAAGCGGAAGGTTCATATGCCAGGCGCCGCTGCAGGAGCTGAGAGTGATGGTCCACATGACGGTCAGCCCGCTACTGCACAGGCTCCTGGTGGGGAAGCTCCGGATGCTGGTCAAGAGGCGTCTTCCCCCTCGGTGGCTTCATCAAGTGGTACGGGCCCAACTTCGGCGAGTGCTGATGTCAAGGCACGTGCAGCCAAGATTTTACAATCAGACCCCCCCAAAGGCGAGTCCGCCTGAGGGGGGGAGACAGCGAGAGCATAACTTTTTATCTACTTCTGTCGGAGGGGGTGCCCCCCACAATTCAGCCTGGGTTATGACCAGCCCTGAGTGGATCTCCCAGGGCTCCCCAGGGGCTCACGCTGTTTGTCGTTCTAATTTTTTGTGGGCCCACAGTGGCTCTCTCGGTCGGGCGGTTCTACATACGTTAGTCAGGGCCAAGGGGGCCTTGCTGGAGAATGGATGCCCTGCTCGGCCGTCGAAACCTATGACCCTTAGGGGCCCACGTCCGCCTGGTGCTTCGCCCAGGTCCGATTTGCAGTTGATCAGGCCCATGGAGGCCAATGCTTTTCCTGTTGAATCTTTTTCGCCTTCAGTCGAAACCTGTAATGTCTCAGGGTGGGGGCCTGGCCAGCTCTGGTTGCAGAAGACTAGCGCTGATATCGTGATCATGCAGGAGCATAAGCAACTGGCTAATCAAATCGATTCTGGTTCTTCCTGGGCTAGACGTCACGGGTGGAAAAGTCTATGGAGTGCGGCTGTGACTGGCGATGGTCAAGGCCCGTCATCGGGAGTCGCTCTATTCGTTCGTGATGGGCTTGGTCTTCGGGCTCCTGACTCTGGAGCCATTATTTCACCAGCTAGGGCTGTGGCGGGCATCGTCGAGGTGCCTGGTCAGCCCACGTTTTTGGTGATGGCCGCCTACTTTCACGATTGCCAGGACCTCTCGGATTCAAACATTGATATTTTGTGTTCATGTCTTTCCCTTGGGGAAGGTCTCGGGTTCCCCTTCCTCCTGGGGGCCGATTTTAACATGGAGCCTGAGAAGCTGTTGTCTGGGGGCCTGGGAGGCCAGAAAAATGTCCAGCTCCTGGTGCCTGAGGGGCACACGATGAAATCCGTCGCGGGTCTTAAGCAGTTTGATTTTTTTATCGCCTCTTCGGATTTGGCCAAGACGGTCAGCAGCGTGCAGGTGGTCCGTGACACCAATCTCTGCACGCATGTCCCAGTCAGGATTTGTTTACATCCTCAGTTTGGTAGGCTGCAGGCTCTGTCTTTTCGGAAACCCCCTCCGTTGCCCACGGCGCCTCTCCCGCCTCTGTGTCTCGTCCCCATGTGCGTGCCTCCTTTGTGGTTGCACGATGTGCTGGACTCGGCTCGTAGAGCGGCGACTGTGGGGGATTTCGAAAGAGTGCAGGACGCGGTCGACTTGGTCTAAGAGCACTGGGCCAATGCTGCCGAGCGTGAGGTGTCCGCTGCCACGGGTAAGGTCCTTCCCGTTTGGGGTACTCGAGGTAAGCCCCCCCAAATGTGTTGGCGGCCGGTGTTGTCCAAGGACTCTGGCAAAGGTGATGGTTCGTTGTTTGCTGCTAGGTGGCTGACCAATCTCTTTGGAGAGTTCGAGTGCTGCTGGACCAAGGGTGACCAGGCTGGCATCGGACGGGTGCTCGAGCGCCTGGAGCAGCCGCCAGCTCAGTGCGCCAATGATCTTGGCCAGATGGAGAATTTTAGGTCTGCGCTGGACGATTTCGTCCGCGAGCTCCCGATGTACGAGCCAGCCGACGGCCCTATGCTGGATTTTTTTCAGCACCTTCAGGAGTCGTGCCGAGACATGCTCGTGAATATTGAAGCTGCCTCTAGGAAGCGTGCCAGGAAGGAGTTCAAGGATTGGCTTCTGTTTAAGGCGAATCGGGGAGCCCGCAGGGTTCACACCGTTTCCAAAGGAGCGACCCCATGGGTCCCCACCACTACCCTGTCCCTGGACGGAGTGGTGGTGGCGGACCCATTGTCGTTGCTCCAAGCGGAGTCTAAGCGTTTTTCCGACCTCAGGGGTGATGCTGGTGGGGGTCCCTGGTTCCATGTCGGTGAACTTGCCCCTGACCTTCCTGGGGTTCCTGCCGAAGCGATTCGGGAGTTTTCTAGGCTTTTCAAAGTCAACACTTCTGTCAGCGTCGACGGATTTCACATGAGGCACTTCTCGTTCATGAGTGATGAGTTGCTCAGTATTTTGTCTGGTTTATTTGCTGTGATGGAGTCCACGGCGTTGATACCGAGACAGGTGGCCATCACCCTCCTCACGTTGATCCCGAAACCTGCTTCGGGTTTTCGCCCGATTGGGAATTTTTGTGCTATTTACCGTGTTTATGGGAAGGTGCGGAGGCCCCTGGCCCAAGCGTGGGAGTTCAAAAACGCTCGGAGTTTTTTCGCGGCTGGTCCGTTCGAGGGGGCCCAGGATGTGGTCTGGAGACAGGCGGTTCGTGCGGAGACTTCGACCTTGAGCAAGGATGAAGCGGCCACCGTCCTGCTCGATCTGTATAAGTACTATGAGACTATCGATCTCAAGCTGCTCTTGTGGCGTTGTAAGCAGGTGCATTTTCCCCTCGCGATCGCTCGACTCGCGATTTCGATGTATCTTCAGGCTCGGTTTTTTGTGTTGAACGGGTTTGTGGATGGGCCCTACTGGGCCGCGGGGGGCATCATCGCGGGGTGTACGTTTGCCACCACGTTGATCAGAGTGTACTCGATCGCTTCCCTCGACCAGTTGTACATTCCGCCGCAGGTTCATTTTAAGCTGTATATCGACGACTCTGGCCTTAGTGCTACGGGGTCGCGGCGATATGTTGTGGAGCATCTGCCACCGGTGGTCAGAGCTTTGATTTCTATTCTGGAGGAGGGGATCGGAGCTAAGGTGAGTCAAGATGTGGGAAAGAGATCCTTGATCGCTTCCTCTAAGGCGCTTGGGCGTGACCTTGCTCAGGCTTTAGGAGGCCTGGCTGGCCCCTTAGTCAGCTCTGCGGCGAACCTCGGGGTTGATGATTGCGTGGGTCGCCCGAGGCGTGTGGCGGGGAGGAGCTCGAAGCAAAAGAAGCGTGAGCATAAAGCTCGAGGTTTTGTTTCGCGTTTGGCCCGCCTGAGGCCCTTGGTTGGGACCCGCGTGACCAAAAGCGTTTTTGCCTCGGGGGCTTTGGCTTCGGAGCTGTTCGGGTCCGAAATTTATGGTGTGAGTGACTTTGAGCTGTTGAAGTTAAGGCGCCAGGCGGCTTCTGTGTTGCAACCATCAGCGTCTGGACGATCGCTGACGGCTCTTCTTCTCTCGTATGGCGAGCCCTGCTGGTATGCGTCCGTCGCTCCGATTGTCAGATGGTCGAAGGAAATCTGGATTGCGCACCATCGGACTTACCCCCACTGTCTCTCGCTCCCAGAACTCAGGGAGGCGTGGGATTTTGGGTTCGCGGGAGACTCCCCTTTGTGGCGGTCGGTTTCGGGACCGATCACGGCGTTAAGAAAATCGTGTGAGAGGATTTCCTGGTCCATGCCTTCTTTCGCTGTTTTTAAGACTGACAAGGGGGAGGAGGTCAAACTGACGGAGTTCTCGCCTACTTTGATTAAGAACTTGCTTCGCAAAGCTGTTGTGAGAGGGCTCGAGTGGGACCTGGGGGCTCGTCTGAACATGTCTGGGCGTGCTTGCACGGATGGGGTCCTTAGTTATCTTCGTAGCACGAAGTTTTCGGCCTTTGAAAAAGGATGTCTGAGGGCGCTTTTTTGCAACGCGGTGTACACTCGTACGCGTGCGGCTGACTTAGGCTACCAGCTGCAGAACGTGTTGTGCCCGCTGTGTGGTGAGGCGCCTGATACGCTCCGCCATAGATTGTGGGATTGCCAGTGCCCTGATGTAGTCGAACTAAGGAACTCGATTGTGCCTATTAAGATCCAGGAGTGGGCCAGCCAGGTGGACGACAACTTGGCTGTCTACGGTGTGTTTCCTCACCCTGGTGATGTTTTTCCGTCTCCTTTGGATGAAGGTGGTATTCAGGTGGACTGGGCCCAAGGTGTTATTGGGGACCTGGATACGGTGTTCGAGGGAGACATGTTCGTGGATGGGTCGTGTTCCCGCTGCGTTGTGAACGAACTGAACAGAGCTGGTTGGGCCTTCACTTTGGTTGACAGAGAGACTGGGCTTGAATTAGTTAGAGTCCGTGGGCCAGTTTGGGGGCCATGCCCCCAGACTCCGCAAGCAGCCGAGTTTTTTGCTATGTCTGTCGCCATCCAGTGGTGCACAGGCCAGTGTGAAATTTTTTCGGACTGTTTGAATGTGGTGAACTTTTTCAGGATGCCTTGGAGTGAACAGATTTCGGCCAGGTATATGTTCGCTGGTGTGGCTCAGTTTGCTCGCCCACACCTTCACAAAGTCACGGTGTCCAAAGTGAAGGCTCATCTTGCTGTTGATGAAGCGGTTGATGATTGGGACCGCTATTTAAGACAAGGCAATGGTTGGGCTGACGCCTCGGCCAAGGTTGCGGCATCCTTGCATCCTGCCCCTTCGGTTGAGCTTCTTGAGGGCCTGGATCTTTCCGTGGCCGTGGCCCGTGCTGTAGGACGTTTGGGTGCTCGACTTATGTCTCTGTGGCCTAGGTTAGACTTGGGTAATGATATAGTGCGCACCAAGCCTCCTGCTAAAGAGCAGGCGCCCGCTAAACCACCACACGAATGGCACTGGGTAGGCTCGTATTGGCAATGTGCTACGTGCTTGCGAGGTCGTCGGGGCTCGTTCGGTGTCGAACCGCCTGGGGGGTCCTGCTCCCTCGCTTTGCATGTGCACCCGTCAGTGCTGCGTGACCTGGGGCATCGATGTGTGCTCATTGATTGTTCGGATGGTAGTTTCGTTTGCATCTGCCACAAATGCGGTTATTACACGTCTGGGGGTCGACTTGATCGCCTAGGCAAGAAATGTGAGCCTTCTAAACGGGCCTCACACTGCAATCCGTGGAGGCGCCTCCAAAAGGGCCTCCACCCGTCGTACAATAAACCAGGAGTTCAGGTAGATGTCAACACTTTCTGTCAGCTTTAATAGTGCCTTTGCTCTGGGTGTGTGATGCAGTCACTTTCTTATCACTGCCGTTGCACGGCCCTCGCCTTGCTGTTGCGCGGCCACGGGGAATTGGCTCTGTGGCGACAGCGGCACAGCTGGCAGACTCAGGCACTTTCTTTTGCGCATGTCGCCTGCGGCGACGACATCGTCTTTCCTCCTCCCCATGTTGCGCTGGATGCTTGTTGAAAATTTGTCAGGACCTCTGCCAGCTTGGCTGGCTAGGCACGTCTGCCGCGTGCGGACTCTAACACGTTAAATCTTCCCTGCCAATTAGTTTCTTCGAGCAGCTGCAGCGGCTTGCTTGTTGGCTGGCACGTTTCAGCCCTTCGGCTGTCCCCCACATCTGGGGTGCGGCTTCCAGTCGTCCTGGCGCTGGCTGCACCAGGGGCTGGAAGCCCGCCGTCCTTTTGTGGGCGGCCATGTGTTTTGCCTGTTTTTTCTGTCTTTTATCGGCCGCACATCTGGGTCGAGGCCTGTCGTCCAGGCGCAGCAGCACCTGGGGCAGGCCTCGTCGTCCTTTTGTTGGCTAGCTTTTTTGCCGATTCTAGGCCGTCCGTGTCGCACGCATGCCAGGCACCCCAGTTGTGGGGGAAGGTGCGTTTTGTGATACCTGGGGCTTGGGCTGTATTAGGCCCTCGCTCCGCGCAGGCCATATCGGGCGTGTGCGTGCACGTGTGCGTTCGTGTTGGTGCGCTGTTCGTGGGCTTCGCCCATTTTTTCGTTTCGGTGTTGGGTAGGGGTTGCGCCCTCTCCCATCACCTGCCCGTGCACCGCTTGTCCCCCTGTGCAGCCGTGGGCAAGTGGCGCTGCTGGTGTCGCCTCCGCCTAATTTGGGCGGTCCTTTAGGCTGTCACCTCGGGCCTCCTTTTTCTTTCCCCAAAGCGGGTGGCGGCACCCTTGCCTGGCGCGCCGTCGGCCCCCGTCCAGGTGTAGCAGGGCTCCCTTGGGCCCTGCGTGCCTGTGAGGGGCCACCCAGGGGTGGGTCTCTGTTGCCTGGTCTCGCGGAGCGCCCAGGCACACCCACCCCTCGCGGGTCTTTCAGAGCCGTCCGTCCTCAGTGGTCGGCGGCTTCCCCCCCAGGGCCTCGCCCTCCCTGTGGGGTGTACGGGGGCTGCAGCGTGGTCTCATGCTAAAAAAAATTCTCCTCCTCCTCCTCCTCCTCCTCCTCCTCCTCCTCCTCCTCCTCCTCCACGGGGCGGGGGGGCCGGCCCCTCGCGAGCGGGGGGGCTGGCGGACCTCAAGCACACCGACAGCCTGGTGCAGTACATCTCCCAGGAGCGCTGGGTGGCGGAAGCCGCACCAGGGCAGCGAGGTTCGGTCTCCTCCTCCTCCCCCTCCTTTCCTCTCTTCTCTTCCTCCTCCTCCTTCCCCCTCCTCCCTCCTCTCCTCCCTTCCCCTCCTCCTCACCTCCTCCTCCTCCCTCCTCCTCCTCCTCCCTCTCTCCTCCTCCTCCTCCTCCTCCTCCCTCCTCCTCTCCTTCCTCCTCCTCCTCCTCCTCCTCCTCCTCCTCCTCCTCCTCCTCGCCACGAAGGAGGCGGGTCCAGAGGGAAACGGGCCCCGAGACGTTCTCGCCAGTTTGCTCGGGCTCCCGGGGCCCTCCACGGGCCCCGGGATTGCCAGAAAGAGGCCCCGAGCGAAGAACTGCTCCTGGGGGAAGGGCCCCTGGCTCCTCCTCCTCCATCCTCCATCTCCTCCTCCTCCAGGCCCCTCCCTCCTCCTTCCTCCTCCTCCTCCTCCTCCTCCTCCTCCTCCTCCTCCTCCTCCTCCTCCTCCTCCAGGCCCCTCCTCCTCCAGGCTCCTCCAGGACCCATTTCCCTCAGGACCAGTTTCTTTCATGCTAAGTTCCACTTGCGTGTGCTGCGTTGGCTTTCCCCCCATCCATCTCCCTCCTCCCTCCCTCCTCCCCCTCCTTCCGATCCCACATGCGTCTCCTCGCATCCCCTTCTTGCTGACCCCTCTGGCGTGACAGGAGTCTGGTCAATACTCCTATCACTTGTGGCGTTGCATGGTCTCCAGCTCCCTATGCGATTTGCTCTTACCCCCGGTTGCCGTGGTGCGAGGCCTTGCTGTATGCGTGGTCTGTCGGACCGCTGGGGATACCAGCGCAACGCATCAGTCCTTTCTCCTCGGCCTCGCCTTTGTGTTCCGGCTCATCCTCCTCGTTCCCTTGCTCCTCCTTGCTGAGCAGACGGTCTTCAGGACACCTTGAGCGGCCGCTGGCCCTGGAGTTCTATGACCCATGGAGTTTGGCTGACCCACTCCTGAATGAGCAGCGGGAATTGCTGTAGTAGGAAGCCCTCATCTCTCTCCTTTTGCTACCCTCCCCCCCCTTCGTCGTCCTATTCGTCCTCCCCCACGCCTTCTAGCTAGTCGTCGACCGCCCTCTGACGGCCACTGCTTTTTCCTTCGCTTCCCCCTCGTCCTTCCCTACCGCTCGTCTCCTCCTCGTCTTCCTTTCCCTCTCCTGTTTCGCCCTCCTGCCCCTCATTACCCTCTCATTTCCCGCCCTCCTCCTCCTCCTCCTCCTCCTCCTCCTCCTCTCTTTCTCCTCTCCTCCTCCTCCTCCTCCTCTCTCCTCCTCCTCCTCCTCCTCCTCCTTCCGTCTCCTCCTCTCCTCCTCCGCCTCCTCCTCCTCCTCCTCCTCCTCCTCCTCCTCCTCCCCCTCACCCATCACCCTCCTTGTCTCCCCTTCCCCCTCCTCCTCCCCCTCTCCGTCCTCCTGCCCTTCCTTCCCCTCCCTTTCCTCCCTTTCATCCACTCCCCCCCCCCGAAAATCAGTGAACCCAGAAAGTAAGATCAGTGATCTTCCAAGTTCAATGTTGTCTGAAAGCCGAAGTCCAGAATCAGTGAACTAGCGGGTTCATCTATCCCTCGGGGGGATAATTTGGGGGCCTCTTGGAAGCCTGGTGAGGGCTTTGGGGCCTCGTGGGGGCCGCTTGGGGGGCAGTTTTGGGGCATCTTGGAAGCCTCTTTGGGGGGTAGTTTGGGGGCCTCTTGGAAGCCTCTTGGGGCCTCTAAGGGGGCCTCTCGTGGGAGCCTCTTGGGGGCTTGTTTGGGGGCTCTTGAATCAGAGAACTTGCGAGCTCATTGATCTCTTGGGGGGATAAGTTTGGTGGCACTTGGGAGCCTCTAGGGGGCTTTGGGGCCTCGTGCGGGCCGCTTGGGGGTCGTTTGGGGGCCTCTTGGAAGCTTCTTTGGAGGTAGTCATGGGACCTCTTGTGGACCTCTTGCGGCCAGAATCAGTGAACTGGCGAGTTCACTGACTCTGGAGTTTCGGGGTTGTTTTGGAGTCTCTTGGGGGGTAGTTTTTTGGGGCTTCTGGGGAGCCTCTTGGGGGCCTGCTGTGGGGCTCCAGAGTCAGTGAACTAGCGCGCTCACTGATTCTGGAGCCTCTTGGGGGGTAGTTGTGGGGCCTTTGGGTAGCCTCTTGGGGGCCTGATCGGAGGCTCCGGGGGGGGAGGAGAAGGAGGAGGAAAAGGAGGAGGAGGCGCAGGAGGAGGAGGAGGAGGACGCGGAAGAAGAGGCCGAGGGACAACTGGGAGAGGAGAGTGCGAGGACGAGGAGGAGGAGGAGGAGGAGGAGGAGGAGGAGGACGGACGAGGACGAGGCCGAGGACGAGGACGAGGACGAGGACGAGGACGAGGACGAGGACGAGGACGAGGACGAGGCTGATGGAGAACCGGGAGAGAATATCGTGAGGAAGAGAGGGGGCCGGAGAGAGAACCAGCAGAGGAGCACGACGAGGTGGAGGCGGCGACAGAATCGAGAGAGGAACATGAGCAGGGGCAGGCGGAGAGAACCAGAAGTCTCGAGCGGAAGCCGCAATTCATAAATATTCCGCGGGTTTGTTGGATACTGGCGCGGTGCCTTAGCACGATTTCAGAAGCAACCTGATTCTGACGATTTCGCCCAGGACTTCCTCTCCACAAATGCTCTCGTCCTCACAGTCTCGTTTCTGGGCAAGCCGTGCCGCCAGACAGTGCCGACTTCCGCTGTGACGTTCTCACGGCCCGTTTCTTGCCTCACGTCATGCCGCCTGAGGAGGAGGAGGAAGAGGAGGAGGAGGAGGAGGAGGAGGAGGATGAGGAGGAGGAATAGGAGGAGGAGGAGGAGTTGAGGAGTTGAGAAGGAGGAGGAGGAGGAGGAGGAGGAGGAGGAGGAGGAGGAGGAGGAGGTGCTGGAGGAGGAGCTGGAGGAAGAGGAGCTGGATTTGTTTGAGCACCTACGCTCCCGCGGCATGCTTAAAGCACGCTCAGCATGTCAGATATCAGGGTAACTCCCTTTCTGCAGGCGCGGCGTTGGGGATATCCAGCGCCGCCATGGTCTTTGCCCGGGATCGGCCTCCAGCGGGTGATAGGCCCCTTGCCCCTCATGCGCCAGACAGGAAGTCTGACCCCGAAGGTCCCGGCAAGTTCGCGCCCCGCAAGTCCAGCCCATGATGCGGAGGCTTCCCTGAAGAGCTTCGCAGGCATCGCTTGGTTGCCCCCCCTCTCCGCTCGCTAAGAAGTGGCGCCCAGCTGCGCCTCGACCTTCGAGGAGTCCATGGGCCCAGGTTGAGGACCGAACGGAACCGCTGCAGGGAGAGCAGGAGGGCGACGGAAAGTAAGGTAGCACAGCTTCGCCAGGCCCGCGAAACAGCTGTTCTGAACAGGAACGCGGGGGGAGAAGCCAGCCTCGTCAATCGTGCGGACCTCCGAGACGCCCTTCAATGGGCCTGAGGAGCCAGGGGCATGATCGCAGGTCTTGCCAGATCCAGCGTGGCAAGTGCGTCCAGCTGGCTCAACCACTTGGCCCAGGAGAGCCCCGGCGAACTTCGATTCCGCGAGGTTCCCTGGTTCCGTGTGCCAGCCTCCGCCCACTGAACATGGCGCCCCACGCGTGGGCCCCGCGGCCCCCGCCGCCGACCGGACATTAGGATTAGCATCAGACAGGCCTTCGGAGTCCCGCAGATGCAGCGAGCGCACCTGGAAAGCAACCCCTCCTGGTGCACGCACTACTGCCGAGATCGCTCGGTGGGGGGGGCGATCTCGGCGCCCGTGGGCGGAGGGCGAAGTCCCGGAGAGGACCTACACAGAATAGACACCCCCGCTGACGGGCCGCCTCCTGGCCCAGTGGTTCCTGGAACCCAGTGGCTCTTGAAGCCCTGATTGAGGCTAAAAACCGAAGCCCTATCCAAGGCTTCCGACGTGGAAAGTTAACCCCATGCCCACGATAATAATGTACCCCCCCCGCCCCCTTCAGTAGTTAGAGTTGATTATCGTCGACCAATAAGAGTTTGGTCGGGGGCGCGGGGGCGCGGAGGCCGAACTTCATTATCACGGGAAGGCTCCTGGATGAGACCGACTTCGGCCGAGGCGCTGGCAACCGCTCCTTCGCCGACCCCAAAGAATTGCGGTTGATCGACGCGACTCGAAGGTGGAACGACTCGGCCTCTGGGGGCGGCGGTGGGGCGACGGGCCCTTGCGGCTGGGCTCTCGAAGAGTCCCCGCCAGGAGGGACAGCGCGTCCTCTCCGGCCGTTCTGAGCAACCGTGGCATCGAGGCGAATCGAGGGAAACGAGGCGCGAGGCGGGTTGCTGGTGGCTGTCAGCCTATCTGCACCCCCCAGAGAAAACATGACGACACCGGCTCGCCGAGTGATCACGAGAGCCTCCCTCCCCTCAGGCTGCCTGGGCGCCTTCGGGGGGGGGGGGCTGGCTTGGTCGCGCTGCCCGCCGTCTCCAGCCCGACTGCCAGAAACCTCGTCGACCTTCTCGGACTGCTGGGCACGCCGTGCGATGCGAGCTGCCTGCTCACGCACGCTGCCGGTCGACGCCGCGGCGGGGGCGGGCTCTGGCCAGCCGCCGCCTCCTCCGGCTGCAGCGCTGGCTGCCGCTGAGGAGGGAGCTCCGCCCCCGTCGCCGCTCGCGGTAACCTCCCCCGCGGGGCCGCGGCGCCGCTTGCCCGCCATCCGCTGGAGCCGCTGGAGGTAGCTCTCGTGCTCCCTCTGAACCTCGTCGGCGCGCTCGGCGGCCTGTGCGAAGGGGGCCCTGGCTGCCTTGCCGACGTGCTCCTTGAAGTCCGACCTGCGCCGCTCGACTTCGGCGAGGTCCGCCTCATCAATGCCGTCAGTGTCCACTGAGAACAGGCCACCGTCGTCGATCGTGATGTTGGCAACCTTCCCGTCCACGAGATCCTGCGGCGACAAAGCTGGGCCCTTGGCGGGCGCGTCCTTGTCATCAGGGACGACGGCTGCGTAAAGCTTCGCCACCAACTGCCGATGCTCCTCGACCATGGCCTGGCGCTGCTTGGACAGGTCGTGGATGGGCACCTCTTGGGCCTGAACCCCCTCATGCCACCGCGAGAGCTTCGACAGCTCCTGCTCGAGGGGTTGGTCCAACTTCTTGATGCGGTGGTGGAGGCCCGAAGCCTGGTCCTGGAGCGCCTTGGGCGGTGGCTTCGCCGCCTCCGCAAGCAGCTCCGACTTGGCCTGGTGGCGGCTTGCGGCCTCGACATCGCCCGTGCGCTTGGAGAGCGAGGCGAGCGTCTGCAGCTCCTTTGCGTCCAGGGGGGGCCGTCGGCCGATCCGGCAGGCGCTCTACCAGCAGACGCTCGTCCTGGCACCTGCGGGCCAGCAGGGAGGACAGCCCACTCTCCAGGCGGGTGATACCCAGGAGTGCGAGGCAGGCCCTGCTGATGAGACCAACCACCACCAGGAGCGCGAGGATCGCCAGCGGCAGGCGCTTGGCGCGCGGCGCCACAGTGCTTCCAGTACCAGCGCCGCACACTCGTCTTGCCGCAGCCGCAGGCCACACACTTCCAACGATCGCCTTGTGCATGATCCTGCTTGCTGCTCTTGCCCTGGCCCTGCCAGGAATATGTAGTGTCGTGCCCTTGCCCCCAGCTGCGCCAGCCGTTGCCTGATGAGTGCCAGGGCGGAGATCTGCCGCCGCCGCTGCCACCCGCGCCGCCATGGGACATGGGAAGGAACTGGGAGCTGGATGGCGAACGAAAAGAACGAAGCCACGAAGTTTTGACCCGCGAATGCCGTGCCGTTCTGAAGATTGGTATCCGCAAGCGCAACACCCTGGAGGAGCTGGAGCTGGACGAGGAGGAGGAGGAGGAGGAGGAGGAGGAAGAAGAGGAGAGGACAAGCAGGAGGAGGAGGAGGAGGAGTAGGAGTGAGGAAGAGGTGGGAGGAGGAGGAAGAGGGAGGAGGAGGGGGAGAGAGGAGGAGGAGGAGAGGAGGAGGAGGAGGAGGAGGAGAGGAGGAGGAGGAGGAGGAGTAGGAGGAGGAGGAAGAGGCGGAGGAGGGAGGAGGAGAAAAAGGAGGAAGAGGAGGAGGGAGGAAGAGGAGGGGGGAAGAGGAGGGGGAAGAAAGGCGGAGGAGGAAGGGAGGAGGAGGAGGAGGAGGAGGAGGAGGAGGGGGAGGAGGAGGAGGGAGGATATGAGCGGTGGGTGGCAACTGACGCCTCTGATTGAAGGTGGTGGCACATGTGTGCTTTGAGGTGGAGGTACGGGTTCCCCCCCCCCGTTTGTCCGTCTTCGTTGGCCGAGGGACCGTAGGGAGGAGGCGGAGCAGCAGGAGGAGGGTCAAAATCAGTGAAACCGCCTCCTTGTTTCACTGCTTACCTCTCCCCCTCCTTTTCCTACTCGCCTTCATCCTCCGCCTCCCCCCCTTCCCCCCTCCTCCCCCTCGAGAGGGGTTGGGGGGGCCCTGGAAGGACCTCATCGGCGCCCTGGTCGCGCAGGCGAGCTCTGGCCCTGATTCCCTCCCAGGGAGGGAGGGAGGAGGGCAGGGGGGCAGGGAGGGCGAGAGGGGCGGGGGGGAAACGAGGGAGGGGGCCGCGCTCGCACTCACAAGCTTTAGGCTGGTTCTCAAGCCGGGCTGAGCTGCAGACTAGAAGACGTGTCAGACACCAACGGGCGCACAACGTCGGGGTGCGTGATTGCGCGGGCCAGGGCATAGAAACAACATAAACAACATCATCATATCAGTTCACGTCTGACATCACTTTCGCGTCGTGGTGTGAACCTGCTTCTCCTTGCAGAGGGGGAGTGGGAGGAGAGGGGGAGGGAACGAGGGGGGGGATGAGAGGGGGAGGAGGGAAGGAACCGAGGGAGGGAGGGAGGGAGGTCGAGAAACAAATGGACGGCTCGCGCGGATATATCGGGACGGCGCCGGCCTCCTTTTCCCCCTCCTCGTCCTCCTCCTCCTCCTCCTACTCCTCCTCCTCCTCCTCCCCCTCACTACTCTCCTCCTCCTCCTCCTCCTCCTCCCTCCTCCCCTCCTCCTCCGCCTCCTCCTCCTCCTCCTCCTCCTCCTCCTCCTCCTATTCCTCCTCCTCCACCTCCTCCCTGCTTTTCGCCCTTGGCTCGCTCCGCGCGCGGGGCGCGGTGTGCGTGTGGGGGCGTGCTCCACCGCTCCTCCTCCTCCCCCTCCTCCTCCTCCTCCTCCTCCTCCTCCTTTTCCTTTTCCTCCTCCTCATCCATCGAGGAGCGTCCTGGATCATCGGGCAAAACAAAATAACAAACACGCACGAGACCGAACAACATGCACAGGGAAGGGACGTCCGAGCGACGGCAAGGGGGGGACCTGGGAAGGAATGAAGAAGGCGCAGGCCCCTCGGGTCATGAAAAAGGAGGAGGTAAAGGAGGAGGAGGAGGAGGAGGAGGAGGAGGAGAGGAGGGAGGAAGGAGGAGGAGGCGGGGGAGGAGTTGAGGAGGAGTTGAGGAGGAGTTTGAGGAGGAGGGGGAGGAGGGGGGAGAGGGGGAGGAGGAGACTGGAGCTGGAGCTGGAGCTGGACGCTGGAGCTGGAGCTGGAGGCGGAGCTGGAGCTGGAGCTGGAGCTGAGCTGGAGGCTGGGAGAGGAGCTGAGAGCTGGAGTATGTTAGGAGGAGGAGGAGGAGGAGGAGGAGGGAGGAGGAGGAGGAGGAGGAGGAGGGAAGAGAGGGGAGGAGGAGGAGGAGGAGGAGGAGGTAGGGAGGGAAGTAGGAGAGGAATGAGGAGGGGAGGAGGGGAGGAGGTGGAGGATCAGCAACAGGAGCAGTAGGAGGAGGAAGAGGAAGGAGGAGGAGGAGGAGGAGGAGAGGAGTGAGGAGGGAGAGAGGGAGGAGGAGGAGGAGGAGGAGGCGGAGGAGGAGGTGGATTTCAGGAGGAGGAAGAGGAGGAGGAGAAGGAGGAGGGAGGAGGAGGAGGAGGAGGAGGAGGAGGAGGAGGAGCAGGAGCAGGAGCAGGAGCAGGAGGAGGAGGAGAAGGAGGAGGAGGAGGAGGAGGAGGAGGGATAGGAAGTCAGGCAAGTGCAGGAGGACGTGGAGGAGGAGGAGGAGGAGGAGGAAGTCAAGCAAGAGGAGGAAAAAGTAGTGAGGAGGAGGAGGAGGAGGAGGAGGACAGAGTCAAGCAAGAGGAGGATAAGGAGGAAGAGATGGAGGAGGAGGTGGATCAGGAGGAGGAGGAGGAGGAGGAAGTCAAGCAATAGGAGGAGGAAGAGGCGGAGGAGGAGGAGGAGGAGGAGGAGGACGGAGCCAAGCAAGGGGAGGACGAGGAAGAGGAAGAGGTAAAGGAAGTGGAATATGATGATGATGATGCTAATGATGCTGCTGCTGATGGTGATGATGATGATGCTGATGATAATGATGCTGATGCTGATGGCATGCTGATGATGACGATGATGATTACATGCTGGTGATGACGATGATGATGACATGCTGATGATGACGATGATGATGATGGTGGTGATGATGATGCTGATGCTGATGCTGATGATGATGATGCTGCTGATGCTGATGCTGATGCTGATGCTGCTGCTGCTGCTGCTGCTGATGATGATGATGATGATGATGCTGATGATGATGATGATGATGATGATGGATGCTGATGATGATGATGATGATGATGCTGATGATGATGGTGATGGGTGATGGTGATGTTGATGGTGAATGGGATGGTGATGGTGGGGTGGTGGTGTGTGGTGGTGCTAGGAGGAGGAGGAGGAGGAGGAGGAGGAGGAGGAGGCGGAGGAGGAGGAGGAGGAGGAGGAGGAGGAGTTGGAGGAGGAGGCGGAGCAGGAGCAGGAGCAGGAGCAGGAGCAGGAGTTGGAGGAGGAGGAGGAGGAGGAGGAGGAGGAGGAGAAGAGGAAGTCAAGCAAGAATAGGAGGAGGAGGCCCCTTCCCCTTCTGTTTTGCTGCATATCGCCCGTCATGTCTTTGGGGATCCCGAGGGATGTCGGCGCGCGCCCGCGGCCCAGGCCGCGGCAAGCTACCCGGATGCTGATGCGACGGCGGCGACGAGTGCGCAGGAGCCCAGCGGCCCCCCCGCGCCGGGACCTCCCCAGAGAGCGGACTCTCCGCACAGAAATTGGAGCCGCCGCTGAAGGCCTTCGCTCGATTCTGGAGCCCCTCTGGGCTCTGGCGGCCGTGGGGGCCTCCCTCGAAGTCCTGGGGGCACCTCGGGCCAGGGGCACTTCTGGCAGCACCCGGGGTTCGACGGGCCCCGGGACCGTCAACAAGAGCGACGCAGGGCGCAGAGCCGGCCCTGGGGGTCCAGGCCTTTGGGGTCCGAGCTGCGAAGAGATGGGAGCGGCCAGATGTCCTGGTCCTTCCCTTCTGCGCCCCCTCTGGCTCCCTCTCCTCCTCGTCCTCCTGCTGCTCCTCCTCCTCCTCCTCCTCCTCTTTCTTGATTTTTTCCTCCTCCTCCTCCTGCTCCTGCTTCGCCTCCCCCCCTCCTTCTCCTCTTCCTCCTCCTCTTCCTCCTCATCCTCCTCCTCCACCTCCTCTTCCTCCTCCTCCTCCTCCTCCTCCTCCTCGTCCTCCTCCTCCTCCTCCCTCCTCTTCTCCTCGTCCTGCTGCTGCTGCTGCTGCTGCTGCTGCTGCTGCTGCCCACGGCGCTCGAGGCACGACGTCGGCGCCATCCTCTCATGTTTGCGTCTGACTCTCGCGGGCAGAGGGCGAAGCGACGCGTCCGCCCGCGCCCCAGCACGGTGCCGACCTAGTCGGGCATCTTCGGTAGCGCAGCTTGGCGCGCAGCTTGACGCGCAGCTTGGCGCACCTTGCGAGAGTCGTCGCGCAGCTTGGCGCGTGAGCGGCCCGCGTAAGAGGTCGCGCGTGAGCGCCCTCGCCTCCGGCGCAGCAGGTGCGTGCCGCGCCGGGCTGGGGGACCGCGCAAGCCACCGCGTGGGGTCGCTATGCCCCTCCTCGCGTAAGATCCTGTCCGACAGGTGAACGACGCGAGGAACGGAGAACAGGAACAGCGAGGAACAGGGAGAGTCCCATACAGGCGACGCTAATTCGTAGGTCGACCCTGCCAGATTAGGGGTGCCCGTCTGTGTCCTGCGCGCCGCGGCCCATGCGTTGTGCATTCTGTGGCAATGTGGCCCTCGGTAGGGTCCTGTGTCCTCGCGCGTGTCCCTTCCACACAGCCCCGACTGTATCTTCCCATGCCTGGGTGGAACTAGCGATACATATATATATATATATATATATATGCACACATAGATAGAAAGAGATTGAGATTAAACAAAGCAAGAGGGAGAGAGAGAGAGAGAAGGAGAGAGAGAGAGAAAGAGAGAGAGAGAGAGAGAAACAGAGAGAGAGAGAGCCTATCCACTGGCAGGGTGGGCTGCGCTCGTCGTTGTCATCCGTCGTCGTCGTCGTGCGTCGTCGTCGTCGTCGCCGTCGTCGTCGTGGTCCATCGTCGTCGTCGTCGTCGTCGTCGTCGTCGTCCGTCATCCGTCATCCGTCATCCGTCATCATCGTCGTCGTCACCCGTCGTCGTCGTCGTCGTCGTCGTCGTCGTCGTCGTCGTCGTCGTCGTCGTCGGCGTCATCGTCCGTCATCGTCGTCGTCGTTATCTTTTTCGTCATCGTCGTGGTCATCGTCGTCGTCGTCATCGTCGTTCTCGTTGTCGTCGTCCGTCGTCGTCGGTGCCTGGCAGGCTGGGCCGCGCCTGCAGTTCTTGCAGTGGATGGCCGCCTCGGCACTGGTCGGGCCTCGGCGAAGTCCTCTCGTCGACCACAAGCGGTGTTGTTGCGCCAGGGTGTGGTTCGCGATCTTGGTCGTTGGGGCCTCGGCTTACCTCGGGTATGTTGCTCTACAGGAGGAATACCCAACAATAGTACAATTAGTCTGGGGACAATTGTTCTACTATCGTTGATTATTTTGGAATAGTATATTTCATTTGTCTTCCGAAACCCGCCTGTAGGAGGACATGCCCGACCTAAGCCTCGGCCCTGTCGGGCTTCGGCTGAGTCCCTTCAGCGACTGCGAGAGGTGTGGTCGCACCAGGGTGTTTTTCTGCAGCGCGGCCAACACTATACTGGTGGCGCCCAGATCCCCAATCGCGAGAACTATACAAAAAGTACGGCTGGAACCTGGGCCGGGCGGCCAGAAGAAGGGCCAAGGACGAGGAGAAGCAAGGCGAGCGCGTCAGATGGCGGGCTCGGCCCAGGCGCGCGTGGCTACACAGGACCTGAATCCCTCGACTGGGCCTCGGCGCGGCCGCGGCCGGCAAAACGGCGGGCCTCACTGCGCCGGTGCCGCTGCGCTTGGCACTGCCAGTTCTGGCCGCCGGGGTGTGGTTAGCAGTTTGGGTCGCCGGGGCCTGGGGGGCACGACGCTGTCCTTGTGGGGCCTCCTCGGGGCGCGGCGGAGAGCTCTGTCGAGGTCCCCGCCCGCCCCCCATGGTGCCGCCCCAGGGTGCCAGTTGCAATCCAAACCATTTGCAAGCAACACCCTTCGGAGTCGCTGATCCCTGAGAGCCTGCACTTCCGGAGTGTCCTGGATCGTGGCTCTGGGGGCAGAGGGTCGGGCTGGGGGGGGGGGCATTCAGTACACTCGGCCAGACATTGCACACACGATGGCAAGCGAAAGATCAGCTCGTATCTGCTCGTTTTCTTTGCATCACGCACTCCAAGTACGATCGGGGATGTACGGGAGGCCCCTCTGCGTATCAGGTGCTCTTCAAAGCCTAGGAGTTAGTTATGATTGTTTTACGGCCCTGCACAGCGTAATCAGACCTTCAAGGCTCCATTGTCATCGTGGAAAGTACTGCTACGATTTGTCCAGACTGTGTACGACTTAGTTTCATTATGGGCCATCTTGCGCACTCAGGCTTTCTAGTGCGATATCTACTGACGTAGGCGCTTTTCAGTACGCAACTTCTAATGACATCCTGGCGAATATTTGTAGTAGTTTGTCCCATCTCGGCGTCATAGAGCACAAACACACTGTTTGTCTTACCTGCTTGTCTCCAGGGCACGCGTGGGGTCCCTAAAACGTAGTCTTGTAAACATTCTAAGCCTGCACACTCTATTATTTGGTTGCGCTCCTCGATCGATCCCATGAGACATGGGCCAATACATCTCTTAGTTCTGCCTTCGGCGTAGTCTTGCCAGGCGGCTTTCCAGCTCTCAAAGCATGGGCCATCACTGCGTCTTCAGACCTCTGGGGGACTTCTTCCTCAGAGCCCGGCTTGAAGTGATGCTGCAGCACTGCGAGGCAAAAAGTTGAGCCGTGCCTGAAGTGTTTAAAGATGCGGATGTGTGTGCTGCATTATTTGTTCCGTATGATTTGCATGCCGATCCACTGGCATATCTTCCTACCATCTATAAAGACGGGTGTGCTGCTGTACGATGATGCGTCCAAGCCTCGTGTATCATTACATTCGCCCCACAACCAAGGCAGATGTAAATTTTTGGTGGGTTCGTTTATCTTCAAACACGCTTGGCTCTTCACACCTACTTGCAAACATATTGCGTACAATTCCCCATGCCATTTCTGTATTCGCTGCTGCCCTCTCTGCAAATTGAGTGCTGACCTGTTTGGGCCAGTACAACGAGCTTTCCAAGCCTTACTATCTTCTTCAGCTAGACGGATCTCCCTGCTCACGTCACTATTTGGCCTTAAGGTCTTTGGGTCCTCCACGAGTCTAGCCATCCACCTGAAGACCTCGAGCAGGTGCGACCGCGAACCTGGACACTCGGTCAGCAAATCAAGCATCCATCCTAGAGGTCTTGGGCTAATTTTCAAGAGCTTCGTAAGATGCCTCATTCTTCGGATGCGCACAATGAGATGTGGAGGTAATACTTTGGCCTGTTGAAACACTTGTTCCGAGGTCGGCATCTTTTGATGCAGTCCATTGTGTCCTCGGCCTGCGGCTGAACGGACAACTCTCATATTTTTGCTGTGGTAGTCGTCACATCCAACGGTGAGCATACGTGCGTATGAAAAAAGGCGGCTGAAGCAAACATGCGTAGTATACTGTAGTTTCTTGCTTGTCTCAAGCTCTGGCACCTTGAATATTGTTGCCCGAAGTGGTCCGAGTGCACCTTCTTAAGCCTGCCCCTTGTACACCACCTCGGGCCGCATGGCACCGTCTCTCCGTTCTCCGTATGATGGGACCATGCTTTCACATATCAATTATATGTGCCTGCGAATCATATGTGGGGATGCGCATAAACCTTCACTTCTCCTGCCGTTCCTCTCTAACCTTCCCTGCGTGCTCCCCTGCTGGAATGATCATCAGGCCAGCCTGGGCCCTCTTAAAATGGAGCTTGAACCCCTGAGCGCTCCTCAAACACTATCGCCACAGTGCTTTTCGCATCATGTTGCCCTTCGCTCGGATCTCGCGCAGCCCCGAACGTGGTCGTCAACATATGATGATCCTTCTGCTAAACGACCCTCCCCATCTGTAGCGACAAGCCGTGCTCCGTGTCCGAGCTTTCCACTCGTCAGCATCCAATCCTCATCGCACATGCGCTCTGCTATGCCAGCATGCACCGGAGCAGAAGCAGGCGGAAAAAGGACAGCAGCTGGCGGTGATCCGGGGCGGGTTCCCGTTGCTGTTGCGTAGGCTACAGTCGGCCCGGATTAGTAGGTCGACCCTGCCAAATCAAGGGTACCTTTGTGTCCCGTGCCTCGCGACCCGTGCCTCCTGCATTCCTGTGGCCATGTGGCCCCCGGCAGGGTTTGTCCTCTCGCGTGTCCTGTCCAATGAAGTCCGACTGTACCCATCGGTCGTTGAAAGAGTCGAGCGGCTTTCCTACTTCAAGAGTCGAGCGGTTTTCCCTCTTACCTCCTCTTCAGGGGGCGGGCGGAAGCCCAATCTACTTCCAGCGCCTTCCTACTTCATGTTTCTACCTACTTCTTCCGACCGATGGGCACCCCTTCTGTTCCCCTAGCCTCAGGCTGTGTGTCATCCTGCTGCTCTCGCATCTGCCGGTGCCCAGGTGGGGTCATTCGAGCGGGGGCCGATTCGCTGGTGGGGCTCGGTAGGGAGGTATTCGTGAAATATTGGGGCAAGGACTGGTGGCGGCCCCATCGCTTGCACTGCTTCCTCCTCCTCCTCCTCCTCCTCCTCCGCCCTCCTCCGCCCTCCTCCTCCTCCTCCTCCTCCTCCTCCTCCTCCTCCTCCTCCTCCTCCTCCCCCTCCTCCTTCTCCTCCTCCTCCTCCTCCTCCTCCTCCTGGCAGCAGCGCTGACATCTGACGGAGCACTGCGTGAACTGCCGGCTCGACGTCGGAGAGAAACGGGTGCCAGTGGCCTGCCTGTGCCTGCCCGTATCGGCGCACGTGCGTGTAAGGTGCGAAGCGAAGTCCGCTCCTCCCTGAGGTCTGCTGCCGTGCTGGAGGTCGTTCCGTGAGTGCTTGGCAACCGTTCCGTAAGTGCTTGGCAACCGTGACTAACCGACCCCTCAGAAGCTGAGAGCGATGCTTGGCAGTCTGACTCGCGGTGTTGTTGGTTTGCCTGGAGGTTGCTGGTCTACCTGGCGTCCAGCCCTGCCTTGAGCAGTGCGGCCGCCCATCTCCCTTTCATGCTCAAGGGTCCCACTCCGCTAAGCTGCATATTCGCGAAAAGTGGGTCCCCATTGGATTGCGAGCTTCTTGGGCCCCTGTAACGGTGGCTTCCTGAGCGCTCATTTGCGCCCTGATCCAGTTGTCCGCTTCTTTTCTGGGTGTTCTCACCGTCCTCAGCCGTCAGAGCACGATATGAATTCATGATACTCCTAAGCTTAGCATGGGAATCATCGTTCTTCTGAGAGCCTTCTTGCTGCTGGGAACTGCTAATATCAGCATCCTGGTCAGAAGCTGATTACGAACATCTCCCCCTTAGCAACAACATCACCATCATTGTCCAAGTGGTTCCCTCCTAACAGCGTCGCTAGCCTGTCCTAGCCGGGACCACTCCATGGACGCGTTGGCGTACATCTCGGCAGTATGCCAGGAGGGACGCCACTTTTCTTGTGACCTGGGTTCTCGGTTGCGTCAAAGCGTCGGCCACCTCATTCCAAGGGCATCTTAGCCTGTCCCCGAATGCATCGTGCTTGTGCTTGTGTGCGCGCACTCGTGCAAGGCTATGTGTGCCTGGCTGACGCTGGCAAGGGCAACATCGGAACCTGAAACGAATTCCCCTCCTCCTTCTCCTCACGACCCTTAGGACGGCTTGAAAGTCGTTCCAACGACAATTAAATGGCGGCTCGAGACCGCGCCGCTCTCGCAAAAGGTAAACAGCCCTGCCCCGCACCCAGGCTAGAGCCCATGCAAGGCCGTCAAGTTCGGATGGTGTGCTGTTCGGATGGTGTGCTGCTAACCTTTGCCCAGTCATGCTCGCGTCGTAAACAAAAATCAGGACGAAGGTTTTTTGTCGTTTTCGGCCTCTGGAAGCCCTTGCTGGGCCCCGGAGCCGTCAAACAACGACCCAGGAGGCAAAGCTACTTCTGGGGCAAGGGGCCGGCACGTCCGGGGATGCCGTACTGCAAAAATCAGGACGTCGCATGTCTAGGAACCTTTGCCTACGGCGGGGGCGTTCGTTCAGGAACGTGCCCAGGAGGCTTCAGACCATGGAGGGTTCCTTATCCATCGAGTGCGGCGATGATGCCCATGGCCGATCCACGATGGGAGTTCCGCGGGCTTCCAGACCCTAGATTCCTGATCCTCAATGCTTACCAGCCAATCGGGACCGAACCCACCGCGCCTCTGGAGAGCGTCGAGGGATGCGACCCGCGGCGGGCCCTGGGCGTGCGCGCGTTGAGTTCCTTGTTGGGAGCGGGCAGAAGCGAGATGAACCAACGTATGCCAGCGAGTCCGCCGGGCTTGAGGCTGCTGCGTCCGTCGATGGTTGTAGCGCGCGCGAGCTTGGCGGCTCTTATTATTGGCGTTGCCAGAGAGGGCACTTCCTGGAACCACTGGACAATATCCAGTGGTTCCTTATCCAACGCCTTCACCGTGGTCGTGATGCAGCGCAGTCCTGTCGGCAGTCCTGCCTGCAGCTCCTCCTCCGAGTAGGAAACCGCTCTCCGTGCAGGCCGTCGCCAGGAGGCCCAGCTCGACAGCCCGGGGGTCATCTGGCAGCGAGCCGTCGGTATACACTTACGTCGGGCCTGTCCCTCTACAGGAGGAATATTCCAAAACAGTCAAACCATACTATGGGGTCTAGTTTTGCATATGTTTGACTATTGTACGGTATTTTATTGTATGTTTGAAATTTTTCGCCCGAAATCCCCTGTAGGGGGACATGCCCGACTTCAGCATACGTGTGCAATACATGGGGTGTATCTTGCCTGTTCTCTGCAACTTCGACTGTCATGCCTGCTGCTGCTACCATGCTTACGTGCTCCGTGTCATTCTTCAGGTTGGCCCCAGGGACCGTGGTCTTGGATGGCCTCCAGCACCCTGTGAGCCCCTGTGATGCTACAGGTGCCCGTCTGGCTACGATCCCGATTGCGATGATCTTCTGGCAGTGAAAACTCAAAGTTGTGCGCTCTGAAATCCGCATCGTGTTCCCCGAGGGACTGGAGGCGCCCCTGGAGGCGCTGACAAAAATGGGGGCTTCACTTCTTAATCAAACATGGACGTGCCTGGCTGGCTAGACAAGTAACTCCGGTTGGCTTCGGTCCGCCAGTGGCTGCACAGCAGCTTTCCCGCGGTGCTCGCACAATCGACGTAAGCATCCATTCTCGTTTGGTGATGAGGCACCTGCACATGCCTCAGGTACCAGATTGACGTGCACTTTATTCTTGGCTCTCGACTTCAAAGCTGTCTTCGCCTGACCCCGCTTTCTTGTCGTGAACCCTCGGCTCCATCGTCCTCCTGCCCCTCGGCTTGTCGAATGAGTCCTTTTTTGACTGGAGCTGGCGACGACCCTGAAGTAGGTGGTGATGCTGCTCTGGCGTATGGGTGATGACGCGCGGGTACGGGCACTTCGAGCTGGACGCCTTGCTTCTCGAGCGCTTTGAGAACAGCCGTCAAGGCCACATGCGCGGTCTGCTGCGACATCTGCATGCTGGCGAGCTGCTGAGTGAGGAGTTCAACTTCTGTGGAACTTGCCGTCAGACCTGGTTGCGCTGCAATCTTGGTGTCGACCTGCATTTTCCCACGTTCAAGTTTGCTGTGACCGTTTTCAATATCGTCGTTTCTCGTGCTTCCTTCATGCTCTTGATCAGCAGCTTGATCTCTGTTTTCTCGCCCTGGTGATCTTCGATCTCCCCGTGTAGCTTTCTCACCTTGCGCCTTTTCTGCTGGATGCTGTCCGTGCTCTTCTCCAAACTTGTACGACGCCCGAGGGTCTGAGATGCAATCGGCTTGGTACTGAGCAGCGCTTACTTGAGAATGGCGATCTCCTCCTCCTCGTCTGCATCTCGATTGGACTAGATCTTGGCTGTCACGATGGTTGTGAGCTTGATCATCCGATCCTGAACCACCTTCTTGAACTCGTGAACTTCCATTCCCTCCAATGCCTGTGCGATCCATGTCGGGTGTGATGCTGCCTCTTCTGGGGGAGCTGGAGTGATCTCGTTGATCATCTTTATGCATGCCTCTGCGTCTTCGTGTGGTCGTCCTTCGTGCTGTCCTGACTCTATCTGGTCCGACTGGGCGCACGACTCTGAGACCGATGATGCTTCCACTCCCATCCGCATGAACACTTCCACGGAGATATCGGTAATGTCATCTGGCATCTTCTGCAACTCCTCCATCGTTTGGACATATGGTGCTGTGATGGCTTGACGCTAGTTTCGACGACTCGGATATCCTCATAATCACGCGGGCTATTTCACGAAATGCTCGTTGATGCCTGTGCCACGCTCGTTACCACTTGCGCTTGCGAGGGGCAACGGAGGGTATAACAGGGAGAACGGAAGATGCAATGGTGAAAGAAGAAGGCGGCGGAGAAAATGATCCCCAACGCAAGGCCACATCCTGTCCTGGTCCTCCTCCTATTCCTCCTTCGTCCTCCTCCTGCTCATGGCGGCCCCGCCCCCCTCCCTATTAGTTATGTAGCCTCTGCTGATGCTCGAGGATCAGGCGTGCGCACGGGTGCTCTGGCGCCTCTGAGTGGCCCCATCGTCGAGCGAGGCTGGCGAAGAAGCACCTTGCCTACCTCGTGGCGTCGCAGTGCTTTCTGGCCCCCCCCCCCAGGTCAGAGCCCCCCTTGGCATGGAGCCCAGACATTCGACGTCCTGATTTTTTCAAGACGGCGTCCCTGGAAGTCCCGACCCTTTCCCCGGAGCTGGTTTCTCGTCCCGAGTCGTTTTTTGACGGTCCCGAGGCCCGGCGAGGGACCCCCAGGGCCGAAAATAGCCAGCAATTTCCCGCCCTGAATTTTTGTTAACGATGCGAGCATGTTTGGGAGCTGGAGGAGGAGGAGGAGGAGGAGGAGGAGGAGGAGGAGGAGGAGGAGGAGGAGGAGGAGGAGGAGGAGGAGGAGGGGAGGAGGAGAGGAGGGAGGGGAGGAGGAGGAGCAGGAGGAGGAGGTGGTAGGAGGGAGGAGGAGAAGGAGGAGGAGGGAGAGGAGGAGGAGGAGGAGGAGGAGCAGGAGGAGGAGGAGGAGGAGGAGGAGCAGGAGGAGGAGGAGGACGGGTCGCCTAAGCCCTTCGGCATGGAGCTCAGGCCAGCCGTTTCGGCTCCGCGGCCCCGCGGGACCGCGGCCCCGCCCATGGTCGGCCGAGTCCGCGCGAGCGTCGCCCGGGGGCGGCACACCGCCCGGGAGCAGGCCCCTCTGCGGGAGCAGCTGCTGAGCACCGCCGGGCGCGAGCCCCTGCCGGTCGCCGCGTCGAAGAAGGACTTTGGGCGTTCGGCAATCCGAGGGGGGCCCGGCGAGCCTGGGCCTGCTATCGAGCAGCCTCCGTCCGCCCCCGCTCGGGGTGCGGCGTCTTCCCCGACCCTTTGCTCCACGTCCTCCCCTTCCGTGTCCACCCTCTCCTCCTCCTCCTCCTCCCTCCTCCTCCTCCTCCTCCTCCTCCTCCTCCTCCTCCTCCTCCTCATCATCATCATCACCACCACCACCACGAAAGGGGGGCGTCGAGGGTTGCACGAAAGGGGCTCTAAAGGGGCCCTAAACGAGCCCCCTGGGGCCCCGAAGGGGTACGAAAGGTTCTCGAAGGGTGCACCTTTCTTACCCTCCCATCTAGCGCCCCCCCATTCGTGAACGCCCGAGGACTTGTATGGCTCGAAGACGATTGGGCTCTATGGCGGGATCATGCTGCTCATCAACAATCTGGCCGGGCCCACGGTGTCGCTGATGCCGTCGCTGACGCAGGAGGCGGGCTGGATGGCCGCGGTCACGGCGGAAGTCGCCATTGCGATGTTGGCCGCTGCGTGCGGCTTCATGATCCTGGCCGCTATGCGCGCCATCCCTGGCAACAAGGATTTGGAGCTTCGGGTTGAGTACATCGACGTCGTGAGGTTCTACATTCCAGGTGCTTGGGCTGTCCTCGTGACCCTTTCCTACATCGGGTATCTGGTCATGACTTTGATGGCTTGCATCATCCAAACAGCACAGGTCATTGACTATGTTTTCACTGACGCGCTGGGGTCTGCATACGGCCTACAGCTCTGGCCAACGCTGCAAGTGACGTCAGGCGTCTCCACGGGTTCAGATACTCCCTTCTCCGATGACGTATTCGTGTTCTCGTTTTCATTCATTGTCGTAGCTGTGGTTTGTGCGCCATTTGCCCTGAAGAATCTCGATGACAATATCACATTGCAGTGGATTGCAAACATCGGCTTCTCCGTGATTGTGGCCGTATGGCTATGTTTTTTCACCAGCACGCCAGAGTTCCCTATGCCAATTCCCGTAGCGACCAGTTCTCAATTTGGGTTGGTCAACACTTTGTTCTTCAATTTTGCAATGGCTACATCGGTTCCTTCTTGGGCAAATGAGAAGTTACCAGATGTATCTGCGTCGGTCAGCTTTTCGGCGTCTCTGGGTTTCGTGGTCATAATATATTCTGCTATTGGGATTGTTGGTGCGATGGCTTTCCACCCTTACTTTCAAACGGACCAAGATCTCTTCAGCAAGCTGAACGACTCTGGATCCCTGCCCCTGCAAGCGACTGTCAGCTTATATCCTGTGCTTCAGAATTTTACATCGATTCCTGTCTTCTCAATCATGATCAGGTACAACCTGCTAAAGCTGGACCTCTTCGAGAAGCGAACGGCCACCTTGCTGGCCGTTGGGCTGCCCTGGGTGCTCAGCATATTTCTCTACACAGGCAGCGGCTTTCAGGATGTGTCAAACATCGGCGGCATTGTCTTCTCGCTCCTGATCAACAACGTCATCCCCGTCGTCGTTTACCTCAAGTCCACCTGGAAACGCAGCATCGCGCTGACGGTGCAGCGGTGCTCGTCCGCGAAGGTGTCGGCAGACGCGGCCTCCCCACCCTCCGCCGAGGTGGGCGCCGGCCTGGTCGTGGCCGTCGCTTTCGCCGAGGACGTGAGCTTGAAGAAGAAACAACTGCATAAGCATAAATTCTTGGAGTTCTGTGCGGACTTCTAGGATCGTCAGACGAGGAAAAGGTACCAATACCGCTGCCCTTCGCCCGTTTTCCTTTGGGGCCTCTTCGGAGGCCCTAGCTGCCACCGCTGGATTCGCCTCGAAATTCTGGTCAGAACGCACCCCTGGAGAGGTCCGGGGAGTAGCCGTCTTGGTGGTACCTTTCGATTCCCCAGCTGGGCGTCCCTCCCTTTCGCGCGGAGATGGGGCGGCGCGGGAGGCGCCGCCAGGGGGGCCCAGCGCCGACCCGAGAGATCCGCGTGGAGCTCCGAAAGTTCATGGTTGTGCCGCTTTTCCTTCCTCTGTGAGCGACGAGTGCGTACGCGCTGCGGCGAGGTTTGTGCTCGAGGCCCGGCTCTCTGGCCCAGCGGGCTGGCTGCCAGCGCCCCGAAGACCGGACCTGGCCGGCGCGGAGTCGGTCGCCGCGCTGTGCAGGAGTCGACTGGCACGTGAGAGTGACCCTTCGCTGGAGTGACCTTTGGTGCGGGCCCTGACTCTTCCACCTCCTCCTCCTCCTCCTCCTCCTCCTCCTCCTCCTCCTCCTCCTCCGCCTCCGCCTCCGCCTCCGCCTCCGCCTCCGCCTCCGCCTCCTCCGGCGCCTCCGCCTCCTCCTCCTCCGCCTCCTCCGCCTCCTCCTCCTCCTCCTCCTCCTGAGCGCGATGCGACAGCAGCGGCCCGCGCGCTCGGATTCGGCCAGCTCGCGCCCCCGTGCGCCGCGCACCAAAGACACTCTTGCCCAGGGGTCAACTTTTTAAGTCGGGCGTGTCCCGGAGGAAGATTCGAAAATTGTCCCCAAAAATAGTCTTGGGACGATGTTTGATAATTTTTTGTCCAAAATCCCGCTGTGGGAGGACACGGCCGACCTTAGTCAGCTTGTGCGCGTGACCGAAGGAGGGGCGAGCGGCAAGGCGTTCTGGTGATCCCGCAGGCCTCGCTGCTGGCCGGGCTCAGCGAGGACCGTCGGAGGAGGAAGAGGTACCGATGCCGCCGCTTCGGCCGCAAAGCATGGGGGCCGTGTATGTCCTCGGGGTTCCGTCGTTAGTGCCTTAGCGTGCGCTAGCGTCTGGTAATCGGTGGTGAGGGGCGAGTGAGCATCGATCAGCATCGATTTGGCGCCGATTTGGCACCGGTCAGCGCCGACCAGCGTCGACTCGCAAGAGCCAGCAGGATGGCATGGGAGGCTCCCACGAGCTGCCACCGGACGAGACACCGCAACCCCTGCCTCGTTTCCCCCTTTCGGGGTCTCCCGGGAGGCCCTCGTCGCCACGGCCGGAGTCGCCTCGGAGCCCTTGTCGGAGCGCGCCCCGGGAGAGGTCCGCAGAGCAGCGGGATCGGCACCTGTCGGTTTCCCCGAGGACGGCACGGACATCCTGTACCAGAGCTGGGCCAACGAGGTCCAGGAGGGGGAAAAACACACAGACACCATTACTCGTCGACTCCCAGGAAAATGGAGAAAATATAAGAAATGTGGGGGGGGAGACGAACCGCCAGAACATGTGAAGAAATATGGGGGATCCTGGGATTTGTGTCTATTCATTTGTGTGTCCCTGGGCCCCTTTAGAGGTCCAGGCCTGCCGAACGTTCGAGGCGTTCGTGGGCGCGCTGAGAGCCGTCGCGCAGGAGCTCCACGCCGAGCACGTCGCCCCGTCCGACAGCGGCTCCGCGGAGCCCTCGGCGCAGAGGTGCGGCGGAGGCCCGGAGCGAGGGGCGGGGCCGCTGGAGGTGCTGCAGGTCAGCCACGCGCAGAGGGAGGGGGGAAGGCTTTTCAGAAGCACCCTGCTTTCCAGACCCCCTCGTGTTGCGCAAAAATGGCGACGTGAGGTTTTCCTCTATGTTCGGCCTCTGGGGGCCCTTGATCAGGCCCCGGGACCGTCGAGAAACGACTCGGGCTGAAGAACTGGTCCTGGGGAATGGGTCCAGACCTCTGGGGGTCGACGCCATAAAAAATGACGACATAGGGCGTCTGGGTTCCCGCGCAGATGTCTTGGATCCGCGCTGGCCCCCCCCCCGCGCCACCTCCGGCGCCGCCCCTGGCGCGCTCCGCGCGCCAGGGAGGGGGATCCAGCGCTGATCCAAGAAATTCGCGCAGAGCGCCAATCTGTTCATGGCGTTTCTTCTTGTGTTCTAGAAGCACCCTTCTTCTGAGGAGGCGCGGGCCTTGTCTATAGATGCAAGGCGGGCTCCTTCCAAGAAGCGGCATCCTTCCAGGAAGCCTTCCTTCCCCCCTCCCCCCTACCTGTTAGTCGGGCGTGTCCCTCTACAAAAGGGATTTTCAAAAATAGCCAGAAAATAATCAGGGCACGATGTTCTGACAATGTTTGACCATTTAGGGGGCACTGCTGGACTATTCTTTATTTTTCGTCCAAAATCCGCCTGTAGGGGGACATGCCCGACTCAACCCTGCCCCCTCTGCGCGCCGCCGAGCAGGGCACCCTCGTGGCCGCACTGTTCACGGACCTGGCCGTGCCCTCGAGCCCGGGGCCGCAGGCCGGGGCTCACTCCGGCCCCCGCCGGCTCGATTCTTCCGATATCGATGTCGACCGACTCCGACGTCGATCCTCGCAGGCCTGAAGGTTGACACCAACACCGATGTCGGCGGTGCGCCTCCACCGAGTGAGGAAGATCCCGATCTCGGTGATGGTCGTAACATTCTGGCTCCCAAGGTGGCCGAACTAATACCACCAACACCGAAATCTAGTCATCTTCCCTCTGTGGAGGCAACCCCCTGTGTTGGTGCTGGTGCCCATTTCTAGGCCTGTCGAATGCGGGCTTCGGCTCGGATCGGATCTTGGTTTCTCAATGGAGGCCTTACTTGCCCGCCGATCTTCGCCGAATCGACGTGGGTAGGCAAAGCTGGTGCGAAGACCGACAGCAAGACCTGTCCATTTTCAGCCGGGTTCGCTGTCGGCGTTGCCGCGGACGTTGACCATTTGAGACAGGAGCCTGCCCAACAGGGGCCGCTGTTGGTTTTGAACGACATCCGTTGTTGGACATCCTACCCAGGTCGAGGAGCAAACAATGGCATAAACATAGAAAGCGCGCCAGTGGATGACCCTGAGTACACAAATGGGGGGGGTGCTCGCAGAACCCCCCCCCTCCCCCCCTTCAAAGGGGGGGTGAGATTTTCGACCCCCCCCCCCTCCCCCCCTTAGGGGGGAGGGGGGTTCAAGGGGGGAGGGGTTCCAGACCCCCCTCCCCCTCCCCCCCTTGGCGCTGGAAAGGGGGGGGGTTCGACCCCCCCCCCTCCCCCCCTTTGCGCCGAACAGGGGGCTGGGGAGGGGGCCTCTCGGGTAGTGAGTAGAGAGTTGGGTGTTTTGAGTAGCGATTGGTGAATAGTGGGTATTTGATAGTGAGTGGTGCAAAGTGAGTCGTGAGTAGTGAGTAGTGGGTAATGGGTAGTGGTAGTAGTGAGTAGTGCGTAGAGATTAATGAGTAGTGAGAAGTGAGTAGTGGGTAGAGAGTAGTGGGAAGGAAGTAGAGAGTAAGGAACTGTGAGTAGTGAGTAGTGAGGAATGAGTAGTGTGTAGTGAGTATTGCATAGTGAGTAGTTAGCAGGGAGTAGGGATGAGGGAGTAGACAGTAGCGAATAGCGAGGAGTGAGTAGTGAGTAGTGAGTAGTGAGTAGTGTGCAGTGAGTAGAGAGTAGTGAGTAGTCATTGGTGAGTAGCGAGTAGCGAGTAGGGAGAAGCGAGTAAGGAATAGCGAGTAGTGAGCAGTGAGCAGCGAGGAGGGCGTTGTGAGTAGTGAGTAGTGAGGAGTGAGTAGTCAGGAGTCTGTAGTGAGTAATGAGTAGGGAGAAGTGCGTGGCAAGTAGAAGGGAGTAGCGAGTAGTCAGTAGTGAGTAGTGAGTAGTGAGCAGTGAGAAGCGAGAAGCGAGAAGTGGGTATTGAGTGGTGGGTAGTGAGTCGGGAGTAGCGAGTATAGAATAGTGACTAGTGAGTAGTGAGTCGTGAGTAGTGAGTCGTGAGTAGCGATTTGCGACTAGTGACTAGTGAGTAGGGAGGAGGGAGTCGTGAGTAGTGCGTTGCGAGAAGTGCGTAGTGGGTACTGAATATTTCGTATTCGGCAGCGAGTAGCGGATAGTGAGTAGTTACTGGTGGGCAGTGCGTAATGAGTAGTGAACTGTGGGTATTCAGTCGTCAGTAGCGGATCGTGGTTAGTGGGTAGTGAGTAGTGATAAGTAGTAGTGGGCAGTAAGTAGTGTTTAGTCAGGTAGTGAGTATTGAGTACTGGGTAGTGAGTAGTGAGTTGGGAGTAGTGAGTAGTGAGTAGGGAGTACGCAGTAGTGAGTAGGGGAGTAGGGAGTAGTGGGAGCGTAGTGAGTAGTAAGTAGTGGGTAGTGAATAGTGCGTATTGGGTAGCGAGTAGGGCGTAGGGAGTAGCGAGTAGCGAGGAGTACTGTGTAGGGAGTAGCGAGTAGCTAGTAGTGGATAGTGAGTACTGAGTTGTGGGCAGTGAGTAGTGAGTAGTGAAGTGTGAGTGGTGAGTAGTGGATAGTGGGTAGTGGGTCGTGAGTAGTGATTTGTGATTAGTGAGTAGTGGGTAGTGAGTTGTGTTCAGTGAGTAGTGAGTAGTTTGTAGTGACTAGTGAGTAGGGAGTAGGGAGTAGTGAGTAGTGGGGACGGACCGGGAACGGGGGGGAGGGGGGGGGATCCCTGACGACGGATCGGGAAAGGGGGGGGGGGCGTCCCCGACGACGGATCGGGGAGAAGGGAGGGGTCCCCCCCCTCCCTTGGGGACGTCCAGCGGCGCGCCTTCATAAAACATAAGCTTGTGGAGGTCCACGCGGATTTCTCGGATCGCGCCGCCCCCGGCGCGCTCCGCGTGCCAGGGATGGGGGGGTCCAGCACCGATCCCAGAGTCCGCGCGAGCCTCCGAACGTTTACAGCCGAGACTCTGAAACAGGGACCGCTCTGGGTTCGGAAGGGGCTCGCCGTTCCTCAGGTCCCGCCGTGGCTGCTCCTGTGGCCCTCCTCGCGCACCCAGGCACATCTGGTGCCAAGGAGGGGCGTCGCTCCTTCCTCGGCGCTCCTTGTTTCATCAGCCCGAGTGCATGACGCTCCGACCTCCTCCCGCCCCGTGCCCCCGACGTCATGCGGTTTGTCATCACATCGACCCCCGGAGGTCTGGACCCTCCTCCTCCTCCTCCTCATCCTCTTCCTCCTCCTCCTCCTCCTCCTCCTCCTCCTCCTCCTCCTCCTCCTCCTCCTCCTCCTCCCCCTCCTCCTCCTGCTCCTCCTCCTCCTCCTCCTCCTCCTCCTCCCCGGGACCGGATTGCCATCCCGAGTCGTTCTTGGACGGCCCCGAAGGCCGGCCAGGGCCCCCCAGAGGCTGAGAGTGGTGCAAAACTGCTCGTCGCGATGTTTGTCACGGCTCGAGGGGGGCCTGGGGTGCTCCTGCTCCCACTCCCGCTCCCGCCTCCCGCACGCCAGCAGTCTGCCCGCCATGGTGCACGGGAGTCGGCCACGCGCAGAGGGGGGGTAGGGCCCCCCGGGGAGGGGGTAAGGCTTCTTAGAAGCACCCCTGCTTCTTAGAAGGCGCGGGCCTTGACTATAGATGTGGGGCCGGCGCCCTTGAAGAAGCAGCCTCCTTCTCGGAAGCCTTCCCCCCTCCCCCTACTCCCTATGCGCGCGACCAGTCGTCTTTCCAAGACGAACGGCATAAACATAAACTTTCGACGTTCCGCGCGGATTTCTTGGATCCGCGCTGGGCCCCCCTGGCGGCGCCTCCGGCGCCGCCCCTGGCGCGCTCCGCGCGCCAGGGAGGGGGGGCTCCAGCGCCGATCCAGGAGATCCGCGCGGACCGTCGAAAGCCCATGTTTCTGCCGCTCCTTGCTCCCCTACTCCTGCAGCTGGACGATTCGTTTGTCGGGCGTCCCCGACAACTTTAGCGCCCGTGCGGATTGCCTGCGCCGTGCTGCGACGGAAAAGAGTCAGGAGGGGAAAGCACACACAGACAAATCATCATCAATCCTCAGGAACAGATGGAAACTATGGGAAGTGGAGGCGAAAACGAACATCCAGAAAATGGTATGGAAAATAGGGGAAGTCCTGGGATCTGTGCCTATTTATCGTTGTGTGTCCCTGGTCCCCTTGAAGCCCAGACCTCCGGCCGCTCTAATTTGTTCGATGCGTGGGCCCCGGAGGTCTGGAACACTTCCCCAGGGCCCGTTTCTCATATTGCGTGGTTTTTTGACGGTCCCGAGGCCCGGCGAGGGCCCCCGGAGACCCCAAAACGGCCCACCCCCGCCCGTTCCACGTTTTCCTGCAGCGTCGGCTCTCTGGGTCAGGGTCTCCACCCCGTCCCTGTTTCGGAGGGCCCCGAGACGGGCCCCTTGTTTTGGGCGTTCCGAGAAGCTGTCGAAGCCTTCCCCGACCGCACAGAAAACTTGTGAGGCGAAGGCCGGAGGCCGAAAACAGCCACCCAAACCGCCCGCTCCAATTTTTTTGGAGCGTCGCATCGCAGGGCCCAGACCCCCTCGAGTCATGAGAAAATCACGACGGGAGGTTTTTCTCGATTTTCGGCCTCTGGGAGCCCTTCCCGGACCTCGGCACCGTCAAAAAACGACTCAGGATGAAAAACTGGTCCCCAGGAATGGTTCCAGACCTCTGGGGGTCGTGCCATGAAAGGATCATGACGTCGGGGGTCTGGGTTCAGTGATGGAGGAGAAAGGGGAGGAGGAGGAGGAGGAGGAGGAGGAGGAGGAGGAGGAGGAGGAGGAAGAGGAGGAGGAGGGAGAAAGAGAGGCGAGGAGGAGAAGAGGGGGAGGAGGAGGAGGAGGAGGAGGAGGAGGAGGAGGAGGAGGAGGAGGAGGAGGAGGAGGAGGAAGGAGGGGCGGAGGAGGAGGAGGAGGCGGAGAGGGGGAGGAGGAGGGGGAGGGGGAGGAGGAGGAGGAGGAGGAACAAGTCATGACGTCGGGGGTCTGGGGGTAGAGTTCCTCCGGCAGGCGGCGCCCGCCAGGCAGCCCGTGCTGCCGGAGGTGGCGACGGGCGGCTTCCGCAGCCTCGGCGGCTCCAGTGCGAAGCGGGGGCCCTTGCGAGGCTGCTGCAGTCCCAGACCCCCTCGCGTTGTGCAAAAATCCCGACGGGAGGTTTTTTCCTGCGCGTTGTTCATGTCCAATTCTTCGAGAGCTCTTGGACGTTTTGTGGGGCCAAGATCCTTTCGTTTCTAATGGTTCTATCCTGGGCCTCTTCCTGGCCACTAGGGGGCCAGGAACAAGCAGAAACGAGCACAATCAGAAATGAGCATGATTAGAAATGAACGACGTGTACTGCAGTCCCAGACCCCCTCGCTTTGTGCAAAAATCACGACGGGAGGTTTGTCCCTACTCTCGGCCTCCAGGGGCCCTCACCAGGCCCCGGGACCGTCAAAAAACGACTCAGGATGAAGGACCGGTCTCGGGGAAGGGGTCCAGACCTCTGGGGGTCGACCCTGACGCTGAGCTGACTTTTGCGCTGGCCCTGTGGACCAGGGCTCGACCTGAGCGGTGGTTTCTGGCGATGTCGTGGGACGTTTTCTCGTTTCGATGTCGTTTTTTGCAGCCGAGGCGGAGTACAGACAAACCGAAGGAACACGATCGGGTCGACCCAAAAGGGGGTCCAGCGACAAGGGGGTGGTGCGATAGATTTGTGGGGTTGCAATACATCTGGGGCGTGCAATACATTCCAGGGCGCAAATGTATTGCTGGATTTTCGCGTGCAATGCATTACTTGCAACACAATGCAATGCAATGCTCTGGCGCAGCACGTTTGCAATCCAATTGCCCAAAATCGATTGCACCACCCCCTTTCGGCCAGACCCCCTTCTGGGTCACCCGAACACGAGCACTGTTAACACGAACACGAAGAACACGTCTCCATTTTTCGAGACGCGGGCCCCCGACCTCCCGACCACTTCCCTGGGACCGGTTTTTCATCCCGAGTCGTTTTTTGACGGTCCCGAGGCCCGGCGAGGGCCCCGAGAGGCCGAAAACCATGAAAAACTTCCGTCTCGATTTTTTCGAGACGCCCGATGTGTGGGGAGTCTCTCCTCCCCCCCCCCTCCGGAGGAGGTGGGGGGGGGGGCGGCCGGCCGCCCTCCCGCGGGAGGAGGAGCGCAGAGGAGCAGCGGCAGGCGGCGCGGGGGGGGGGGGCACTGACTGCGCGTGGGGGCCCGTCTCGCCCCTCCCCTCGGTATCGTTTGACCGCTCCCCATCCCCATCCCCATCCTCATCTCCATCCCCCATCCCCATCTCCCCATCTCCATCCCCATCTCCATCCCCCATCCCCATTCCCATCTCCATCCCCATCCCCATCTCCGCATCCCATCCCCCATCCCCATCCCCCATCCCCATCCCATCCATCGTTTGACCGCTCCCCATCCCCATCTCCATCCCCCTCGAGACCCCCACCAAACCACCACCCCCAGTTTGGGATACTCCCTCGAAGCCCGAAGAGGACGACCTACGTCCCCATCTTGGGGGTTGACTCGGCCAGTGGGGCCCAGGCCACGCCGCTGGGGATGGGGATCGCTTGAGCGATTCTCATCTCCCCCCTCCCGAAACAGGGACAGGGTGAAGGGCCTGACAACGACAGACCCGCGTCGTTAAACAAAACAAAAAAGTCAGCACGGAGGGTTTTCGCCGTGTTCGGCCTCTGGAGGCCCTCGCGCGGCCCCGGGGCCGTCAATGAGCGACTCGGGATGAGAAGCCGGCCCTGGGGACAGGGTCGGTCGCCTGAGGAGGACCGCAGGGGCAACGACAGGCGGGGGGGGGGTCCTCCTCGGAGAACGCGCGGTGGGGTCCTTTTCGAGGCCCTGGGGGAGCCCTTTGGGGGCCCCTGCGGGGGCTCCTCTGGGGGCCCCCTACAGGTGGTTCTTCGGGCCCGCACAGGGCCCCTCTCCCCCCCCCCCCTTACCAGTCGGCCCGGATTA
>CAUYUJ010003392.1:527500-587410 GCA_963575745.1 Prorocentrum cordatum | reverse complement strand
CCCGCCCACGCAGCCAGGAGACCCTGAGCGCGATGGCATGCCCAACGGCGCGGACACCGCCGAGGGCGACGCTATCTACGGCAGGGGTGTGGAGTACTATGGCCGCTTGCCAGCAAGCAGCATCGAGGAGGCGGAAGCCATGCGCATCAGCGTGAACACCTACAACGACGCCGTCGCTGCCAAGCAGAAAGAGCTGGCCGACCTCCAGGCCGCCCTGAACCGCAGCAGCCAGGAGTTCAAGGCCATCCATGGCTACTCGCCCACGCGCGACGAGGCGCCGAGCAGCCATGCGCGCGGGTCCAGTCAGCGCAGCCAGGCGGGAGGGCTCAACAGGGTTGAACCACCCATCCTACCATCATATGCCAATCATGCTGCCATCACTATATGCTCCTATGTCTATTGTTGCAGTGGTCATCACCGTGATTCTCAACTACATCATCTCTGCCATCTCATCCCACATCGCCCCCTCCTTGCGCTGCCGCATCCACTCCCTCGACCCTGTCACTAACGACACTCACTCGGTCAAGGCATGGTCCAGATCGCTCCCCTGATCGCAACCCCCTTCTTCCGTTTCCTCCGCGTCCTCGTATCTAGCTCAGACCCCTGACGTCGCAATCACAGTCTTCGTCAGAATTGCAACGCCCGACGACAACGAACACATCGACGATGACGACATGCTCGAATGTTCCACGCAGGCGCCAGGGCCGCCTCGGCGCCGCAGCCGCGAGGCAGAGCCGCGGCGCAGCCGCTCGCGCGGCAGGAGCAGCCGCCGCCCGCCCGACCTGGCAGCGGCGCGTGCTGCAGAGAGGCTGGCTGCTGAGGATGAGGGCGAGGAGGAGTGGCAGCCGCCGCCTACGAAGGTGACGCGGTACCCGAATCGCAACTTAGACATCACACATGATTACACAGATTCGCACAATCGTTCATGACTCAGAACGTAGACAGCCTCGTCGGTGTTGTCATGATATGTATTCTGGCCATCGCGTAGTCTCGTGCGCACGCGCCATATCGTGTCCTGTGTTTTTCAAATCATCATCGTTCGAATCGTCGGCTCGCCTTCACCAGCGTTATCGATTTCATTGTCGGCGTCGGCGATCGGACTCGGCGTCCGGTGTCGTCATCGTGTCGGTCGTGTCCACGTGTGCGCCGCGCGCGTTCATATAATGCACACTCGTCGTATTCGTTCGCATCGTCACGACTCTTTTTTATTCGGCCCACGTTCACGCGGGCGTGCATGGTGCGGACTGTTTATGACTTCGTCATTTCCCGAGGGGAGGTGACTACGTGTCCCAAACCCCGCCCATACGTGAGACAACCTCCCTCGCGTGCCCAGGCGAGCAGGCGCCACCGCCGCCGCGTGGTGGACTCCGACGACGAGGCCCTCGCGAACCTCTCTGCTCGAGCGAAGCAGGCGGTGCGCTGGGCATCGAACACCCGACGGCGAATTTGGAGGGGACGGGCAACTGTGGTGGAGGAGACGCACACAGACAGAGGAAGGATGAGGAAGAGGAGTATGTTGAGGATGCAAAGGATGATGGATGAGATGGAGAAGGGTGATCGAGCAAGGAGGAGAGGGGCGAGACACCAGGAGGAGATGGAAGATTATTACGATGAGGAGGGGGATGATGACAGAGGAAGATGAGGTGGCGAACAGGAGTGGCCATGGGGCTGCAATTGCGGGTGGCGGCGCGGTCACCCCTCCGCCCCCATCATCCTCCACATCCTCTCCTCCCTCATCCTCCTCTGCCTCCTCGTCCTCCTCCTCCTCATCATCATCATCCGCCGCCTCCTCCTCGTCCGCATAGTCCTTTCCATCATCTTTCTCTTGCTCATCCTCGTCCTCCTCATCCCCGCTCGCCATGTCATCGTCCTATGTCCTCTGCGCCATCCTGCTGACCACCCCTCTCTGGTCACCCCATCTCCCTCATCCTCCTCATCCCTCCTCTTCCATACCCTTCTCGCCATCCCTCCCCTCCCACCACCGCCCCAGCCCCGCCCCAAGGCCAGCCGCCCCCGCGGCAAACGCCCCCGCGGCGTCAGCAGCCGTGCCTTTCCGTTCGTGGCGGAGCAGGCGGGCGCGGTGCCACCAGCCGCGGCGGCGCCTGCTGCGCCAGCGGGCGCAGTGCCTGCTGCTGAGCCAGGCGACGCAGAGCTTGCTGCACCAACGGATACGCCCCCCGCGGACGCGCAGTCTGCGTGCCCAGTCACACCGCGCACGAAGGACGACGACGAGACGCTGCCGTACAGTGGCGCAGCCGCGGCAGCGTTCGGCGCGGACAGGGCGTCTGATGGCGAGGATGACTTGACGCCCCCGAAGCTGCACGCGCGCGCCATGAACATGCAGGAGGCGTTCGAGGAGCCAACTCTCAAACTATGATTTGCCACCCCACATAAACTCGCTGGCCCACTAATTATGTAACTTGGCGAACCGCCATTCCACATGGCGCCGCCTATTTAACTGTATATCCCTGTTCCTCCTCACCCACCTCGCGGCCCCCATGGCGCACGGTCGCCCCCCCCCCTCACAACCATGTCGTCGGCGCGCCCGCCCTGTCAAGAGGATGAGATCCGCAAGCCTGGGAAGCTCTCCGACGACCAAGAGTTCACACTCACGAAGAAACTCTTTGAGGCGTTCACATCAGGGACGTTCGGCAAGATGCTCGAACACAAGGGCTGGCCGCGAGCGGGCGCCACGAGCTGGCCCAACGACCCCGAGACCTTCGGGCCCGAGCTGCTGGATCGGAAGCCCACCAACGACGCCGAGTACATGTTCTGGGACGAGCTCAGGAAGACCAGCAACTTCCGCTTCGGGCTGGACGGGAAGCAGGGGGACCCAGCGGCTGGGAAATGGCAGCGGTGTCTGAACGAGAAAGATGAGTCGGGCCTCACACTCAGGGAGCGTTATGCCAAGGTGACAGGCAACGCCGCCAAGGCCGCCTTCCGCCAAGACTGGGCTGAAAAAAAAATACAACGCCATCGTGAAGACCTACTCGCACACCACCAGCGAGAAGCGGGAGATGTGGAAGCGGTCGGAGTATCTCCCCATCGGCCGCATCGCGTGGCTCGAGGGGGGCGGCAAGGCGGGCTGGCTACAGGCCATGCGTCTTGATGCCTATCATTACGTTTGTCGTCGCTATATGTCGTCGTGGCCCCCATCCACGCTCGCCTCCAACGCCTCGTCTTCCCCCCCCCCACTCCACATCTAGGCGAGCAAATATATGTGGAAATGCATGAACATGGGTCCACCATGGATCCAATTCGACGCCATGACGGAGTCGCTCCGCGCGCTGTACGTGGTGCAAGGCTTGACGGAGACCTTCACGGAATGCTGGACGACGCATACGGAATGGATCCAGACGCAGGCGGCGCGGATGAGGGAGGATGGTTGTATGATGAGGTATGCATTAGTACGGGGGGGAATGATGGGGGAGGCCGATGACCCATGGGTTGCAGGCAGTATCAGGGAGGAGAATGATGATGGTGATGATGATGATGACGAGGAGGAGGAAGAGGAGGAGGAGGAGGAGGAGGAGGAGGAGGAGGAGGAGGCGGAGGGGGGAGAGGAGGAGGAGGAGGATGTAAACAATAAAAATGGGTGAGGGGGAGGAGGGGTGCGGGATGGATGGGGAGGTAGCCTTCAGGAGGGATGAGGCATACTAGGGGAGAAACCATGAGGACTGTGGCGGCAAGGTGAATGAGGGAGGTAGAATGGCGAGGATGACCAACGACCATGACGATATGGAAAACGGCGGGGACGGTGAACAGGCGGGGCTGACCGACGACGCGACCTCCACGTCGAAGGCCATGAAGGCCAGCATCAGCGACGCGCCGCCTGGCGGCAGCTCGGGGGGCGCTGGGTCAGGCAGCAGGCAACAGGCGCTCGTGGGGAAATCAAGGTGCGCTCGTCATCTCACGCCCACCCTCCCTATGTACCCAGTCAGTTCTGCCGACCCCCGACAGCCCCACCACGCCCTGTCAAATATCATAGATCTGATGATGCCCGCGTCCACCGACACGTTCTCACCATTCTCCTCCTCCTCCTCGCCCTACTCATCATCCTATTCCTCCTCAGTCGCATCGACCTCGCATCGGCTGGCCGTCCCCCTTCTCGCCCTGCGATGTCCGAGACCCAATGACATTGCAGTGTAAGATGTGCCGCTTGCTATTGTTAAAGTCACGGGCCCATCTTCGCCACAACTGCTGGATTTTGCTTCGAAATCTGTGGCGCGGCACTGGGCCGTTCGGGGCGACGAGCAACGATTTGAAAGAAATGCATCACCGATTGATGAACAGTGCCCAGTCACTTCTCATCGATCTGCGATTGCCCGTCGCCACCCTGCCAACGATTGTGGTTGTCAGCGGTTGTAGTTGTCAATGTGCGTGTGCATTTTGTTCCTCACAATGCACTCGCTGACGCGGGAGCGCAGGTCAGCGCTGGTTCGTCTCGCGGAGCAGGATCGGGAGCTGGTGCTGCGCCGTCTGGCGGATCAGGAGCGAGTTCGTCTGGCGGCGCAGGTGCGCGTGCTGACAAAGCAGATGCAGGCTCTGTCAGCGCAGGCGGGGCAGGCGCGGGCTCTGGCGGCGCAGGAGCAGGATCTGCTGGTGGGGAGACACCAAAGCTGGCCAAGAAGGAGAAGACGAGTGTCGATGCCAAGATGCAGGAGGTGAAGCAGATGATAGGCCTGTACCAGGGCTGCACAGCGCAGGCCAGGTCATTGCTCAAGAACGTGGATCGGGACCCTGACTGGGTGTGGATCAAGCAGAACGGCTACGAGAAAGCACTGGATAGCGCTGTCAGGGCATTGGAGGACGAGGTCGACAAAGACGTCAACGTGGGCAGGATCATGACGCAGAACCTGATCAAATTGAGGGCCACTACCAATGCCGACCACAAGTTCATGGGCTACCTGGACGAGGCGTGCAAGCTGAAGCCCCTGATCACGAACGTGGTGGATGAGCACGCGTCGCTGCTCGGGGTCTTTGACGTCAGGAAGAAGCAGCTGGAGGCGAAAGCGAAGGCGAAGGCGAAGGCGCAGGGCGCCCCGCCAGGCGAGGTGAAGTCCAGGAGGCGCCAGAAGAGCGCAGAGTGAGGCGCATGGCTGCGCCCAGGGGTGACACGACGTGAGGGTTTTGACGATGCTATGCCAGCATAGCGCAGTCCAGCGTCCACGCTCGCTGATATTTTGAAGCATGCGCACGTTATGTGCTATCGATGTTCGATTGCAACGGTTCATGAGATGATTTTCAGGATTTCAAGCCGGAACACGTGACTCCGACATGTTTTCCTGGTCGAAGCTTGAAATTCATGCGTGCACCGCTCATTTTCCAAACTTCCGCTTGTTTTCTGAGAATTCACCGTGTTCCGGACGCTCTGACCAGGCCCAATGGGCGTTGGAATTTCGTTGGAATTTGCCGTTGGAATTTGCCGTTGGAATCCCGTTGGAATTTGCAGATTACCTGTGTTTTATCGATACAAACTACCGTTGGAATTTTCAGATAACAGCCGTTGGAATTCCGTTGGAATTCCGTTGGAATTCCGTTGGAGTGTTTTAGCATTGTTTGAGACGTGTTCTGTAGTGATTATGATTACAGTCATACGTTCAATCGGACTGACTCGTGTTTTTCATCTGGTTGGCGCACCGCAAAGATACTGCGAGTGCATGCTAACGCGTGATATGGTCACATGTTGGATATGGTAATGACCGACGGGTGACTGGCCCGACTTGACAGTCACGCGCGTGGCAAGTCGCGGTGAGGCTGTGGCTAGCGACGCTGGCAAGCAACTTCGTGGCATGACATGGGCAACGCGCACATTGACAGTGAGCATTCACAGTATATCATCATGCAAGCAACAACGCGCAATCACGCGCGTGTCACTACGACGCCCCGTCATGCCACATGTCCTGCCCGAGCTGCACGGTGCCTCGTCGGATATGTCCACGAGGTCTGTCGGCAGCAACATGGCGGTCCGATCCTGCAGCGGCCCCGCGTCGCTCGCATGTGCTTCTGTTAGCTCTCTACCCCTCTCCATTCCTGCATACCGCTCGGTGCGCATCTAACGCGCTATCGGTATATGACTATACCACTGTCGCACTATATCTCGGCACGGTCGTCGCGTCGTCGCCCGCCCTGATCCGCCCATGCATATGCCGCCCACGACTCGACATACCACCGTCTGTACCTCGACAACCCCCGTCGCGCACAATCCCCGTCCCACACGCGCATCCTCGCATCATCGGCCCTCCCCGCCCCCTCCCGTCCCCATCACTCGCTACCATATTGCATATACACACACGTCGTGACACCGTTCTCGTCGGCGCGATACCCCTCAGCACGTATTACACATGCATGCTCTCCCACCTCATCTCCAACTCAACGCGCAGCTGTCCAAGGCACGGATGTGGGGCATCTCTGACGCCGTCGTTGATACCGAGCGGCTTTCATGTGGCAAGCGATGCTTGTGTCTGAAAACAATGCTGGCGCCATCCACGCTCGTGCATGCCGATAGTCCCGATGTGTGCAATTCGGTGTGCACCCAGGTTGCGCCCACTTGTCATGCCTGTTGGTCCCTCAACAACCCCACCCCGCGTGTTACGCACAATGCGAATGGAGTTCCGCTCATGTGAGTCCAGGACGTGTGGTTCGACGGTTCATGTTTCATAGCCACGCGAATGGAGAATCCCCGCGGGTCCACCTGATCAGGGAATCGCGTTGGACGAGCGTCGGCATTCAATCGGGCGGTGGTCTTGCATCGCGTGGGCGTCTGAGTTGAACTGGGGTGTGAGTGATTCACATAGCCATTGAGTTTTGCACATCGTGTGCTGCGTCAGAAACGCAATGCACGCCATGCCCCGTCCAAACACGTTGCCCACGCGGGCGCACCACCGCGTCGTCTCGTGTAAGCTGGTACGCGTACACGCCACGATTGCGTGCCCGTGGTAAACGGGCGTGGGACTATGACGACTTGCGATGTAGACTATCAACGCTCACCCGACCGCATGACATCACCATGTCATGATGACGCCGTCGGCGACGATGGTATGTGTACTGTTCAACATCACATGTGGGCCCCTCGTTGTACTTCGCACGTGTCGTCTGCGCACCATAGACATGAGCGGCTCCGATGCGGGGCTGTTTAAACGGCTTGATTGGGCGCATCGTCATCTCCAACAATCATCATTCATGAACGGATTCGGCACCTGAAAGAGGCGCTTGTAACTACATCCGTGGATCACTCGCTGCTGGTCTGTGCGGTCAGCGATGCTACTCAATATGCCCACCACGTCGGCCCGACGCCCGACCAGAAAGAAATACACGCCGAACAACACGAAAGCTCGAACCGTGTGAAACGTGGCAGTACCAGTGGCCGCAACGTTTCACGCTGTTCGAGTTTTTGTGTTGTTCGGTGTTCACCTCTTGTTGGTCGGGCGTCGAGCCGACGTGGTGAACACACTGAATAACATCGCTGACCGCACTTACCCGATATTGTCCATCAGCGATTGTTCCACGGATGTAATTGCGATCGCCTCTTTCAATTGTCGACTTTGTTCCTGAATGAGCTGCTGGTGGATCACTTCACTGGCGTTGCTGCTGTAAATGACGAGTCGCCCGATCAAACCTTTTCAAACGCAAGCAAAGTGTGATCTGGTGGTGCATATGACACTGGTGAGGAACGCATGATAGCGAGGAGCACGCGGTGCGGTGAGTCATGACTACGATTGGCGCATGATGAAACGATGGACGGAGCGACGGGGTGAGCAAGGGACGAAGCGAGATGGAGGGGGTCGGGATGACGGATGGATAAGATGCAAGGGACGATGACATGGAGAGATTTGTTGTTGTTTCGGTTGCAGTCGGCACGTCACATTGTGAGCACTAAATACAATGTTGGCACATTGGGTAATCGTTGAGGGACGGTGGTGAGAGTCGACAACATTCGCGGGGTGTGTGCGGCATGTGCGGTGGTTTGGCGATATTCGCATGTCAGGGAATGATGCGGGCACTTGGCGAGGTGATGTATCGAGCGCGTGTGAGCGTGAGACCAGAGTGGACTGGATGAATCCAGTCGGACTGGCACGGGGGTGTCGTCGCCGTTCGCCCGCCGCCACGATGCCAGAACATCAGCCTGGCGTGCGCCCGCTGCTCGCTGATGGTGACCGGCTTCGAGGGCGCGTTCGGGCAGGCATGCCCCGCGGGCTGCTCGGTGGATGTATGTTGAGACGCCCGAGGCGGCACTCAATTGCCATATCTGCGACGAAGTGTAGGCGTGTGTTAGATGGCAACGCATTGCGTGTGTGACAACTTCAACTTGTTCGGGTATAGTGTTGGACCACTCGCTTTAATGCCAATGACCGTCACACACGGACAATCCATTGCATGTCGTTTCGAAGGGGGGATGCAACACCGTGTGAGTTACACACCACCACCAACATATCCAGGAACAGACATGTACAACACTGCCGTCATAAGTAAATACGATGACACGGATCGACCATGTCTAACCCTCACTTAGTGTCTGAATAAAGGATGGCCGTACCCTAGCACATGTTGGACGCCTGAGCCGCCACACATAGTGCGTCTGGTTGGAGACGTGTCCGTCAGCGTGATGATAATGGAGCGCCTCGGGTGGCGGTTCTGACCAGTTTCCGTAGCGTTGCCATCAACACGACCAACCCTTCTCGCGTTCGCGCTTTGTTTCAGGGTCACGCATCATGTGACCTGGTTTGATGTCATGATGGGCGTGTGCCCATGACACGCCCGAGGATCTAGCTGCAACGTATATAGCGTCGACAGTTGACAGCTGGATCACTCATGTGAGCACTGCATGTGCTACAGCATTGAAAAGTACCACGTACCCAGTTTGACTGGCTGAGGGAGGGGTTGCTGGACTAACCAGTGCGCGTTGGAAAATCGTTGGAATTGCGTTGGAATCTCACATGGCCGCGTTGGAATATCGTTGGAATTTTCCAAGTTGCGTTGGCTGATGTCCGTGCAACCACCCCATCCAGAAACGATGCGCGACGTGCAGAATCGCGTCAACCATCCACCGTATTCGTCCACATTGCAGTTGCGGGGGGTAGACTCGATTGCGCGTATCGGCGTGTCGTGAAAGTTGTATTGTTTGGCTGTTGTGCTGATAATGCGTCAACATGTGCCATGTCCTTCGATATGCCTCGCTGCTTATTTCTCCTCGCCCAATCGTGATCACGAGTGACGACCGCACTGCTTATTTCCGCAGCTGTACTTTCTGAGCTGGCATTGTGTGCCAGCGTGTGGTAATGACATGACTCAGATGCAGAGCGCATATAGGGGTTCGCGTCCTTGCATTGGGCGCGTAGCATTCTGGGCGCTCATCGGCATATACGGTGTGCAGTCTTTGTTGTGCAACATCTGCTGTGCAACATATGTATATACACATATACATATATATGTATATTATGCCTGTGGTGCAATCTATGTGGTACAATATGTGTGGCGCAGTCAGTGTTGCGGTGACGTTGCTGCGACGGCGGCAACAAGGCGGCAGATCAGACAAACGAGCCCAGACGACGGGCGGGGGCGATGCGGTGACGGATCTTTGATGGCGGCAACAGTGCAGCGGATCCGACAACGAGCCCAGACGACGGGCGGCGACGTTGTTTACACAGGTGCTAGCAATCGTACACATGGCAGTGGAGTTGGATGAGGATATGGTTCCAACAACTGTTGCCTGACAGCGATCCGGTGCAATAACGCAACTACAACGTGCATGTGCGCGTGAGTGTCGCAAGCGTCCATAGATAGACATGGGGCGCACCTGCTCCTGCTCCTGCCCCTGCTCTTTCGCCCTGTTCCTCCTGCCCCTTCCGACGCGGAGCGTGCCCACTGTGTGCGCCGACAACGGCACTTGGCACATTGGCACGCGTACGTCGCACACAATTGCAATACGTTATGCGCTGAATGGGTTCCCTCTTCCGTTGTCCAGTCGCTCGGTCTACGCCCACTCTCCCCACCCGATCCCAGACATTCTCAGTGCACCCTCCCAATCTCACATAATCAACGTGCACATGACGTCATCATCTTCCGCCTCACCATCACCAATCCCCTCACCACCCCCATCGCCATCGGCATCATTGCCGCATGCATTGTCACAACAGGCGTTTCCAGCCATCAAGCTTTTTTTGTTATCTGCACAGACCTGTTTGCAAAACGAGCATGCCGACAAAAAGCAAATTCGCGCGCCCCAAACCATCATGGCAACGTAATACGGCTTCTGAGCGCAAAGCTGGCTCACAATTGCTTACACACTTATTAAAACTATATGCCTCGTGCCGACTTACCGCGCAACAATTCGCAGTGGCTTGTCACTATTGCGCGGAGGCCAACGTTCCAGGTGGAAACTTTCGGAAATATGGGAGCCCAGAGGGGCTCCAGTCGGGCAAGTACCAACGCAACCTCGACAAAGTATTACCTGAACCATCTCACCTGTACTTGATCCAGGTCCCTGGAAATGTGAACCACTCCCCGATGAGGACTATACAGAGCCTCCCTGTGAAACTTGCTTACGAGGCAATCGAGGACGAGTTGGCGGCTGACCCTAGCATATGGACAACTGCACAAGCAAACGCGGCCGACAGATCGGACACTGTGATGGACATCCCCGCGTATCGAGACCACCCGTTGGTGAGCGCCGCTGCGGCGGCAGGTAGGCCGAACCCACTCCCCGTTGCCATCTACGTCGACGGCGTTGCGTACATGCAACAGGCCGCGGGGCGCTCGGACACGGTCCTGGGGTTCTGGTTGATAAATTTAATTTCGTCCAGGCGGCACTTATTGTGCACGCTGCTGAAAAGTGATGAGTGCCAGTGTGGTTGCAGAGCGTGGTGCTCCATATACCCAATATTGCAATGCATCGGCTGGCAACTCGAACACATGTCGCGTGGCATCAGGCCAGGGAGAATGCACAACTCAGAACCATGGCCACCAGGCCAAGCCCCTGAAAATCAGCAGTTGTCATATTCGGCCATGTTATTGTTCATTAAAGGAGACTGGTGCGAGTACAGCAGGACGTTAGGCTTACCAGCACCGAATCAAAACTTCAACGGCTGCTCGTTTTGTGAAATGTCTAAATGTGACATGCACGAGTGCTCGCACTATCTTTCACACGACGGCGTGGACCAATGGCCATTGCGCAATCATGCAGACTACGAACTGTCAGTGCAGAGGTGCGAGATACGTGCGCCCATTGAAACAGCTGAGCAACTGAGAACGTTGGTTTCATCACTGCGCTGGTTTATGCCGACCAAGAAGAATAAGACGCAATTGCGTGGGCGGTGCATTTACCGAGACGTTATCATTGGAGGAGTTAGTCTCAACATCGGGGACAGACTGGAACCCTCGGAGCAATTGTTCGATATAGGAGCGCTGTCCCGTATTACATTACCAGCTGTCGTGTCTTTTTGGAGGGCGAGAACTATTGGACCACGTGCAGGTTTGTTGGATGCAACCGCCCACCGCTGCCCACTGTTCAACGCCGTGCTGTGCACGAGTCCCGCGCGGACACTGTCGATCGACGCCATGCATTGTTTGCACCTCGGCGTCATGATGAGATTTGTTTCAGGATGCTTGTGGCGTATTCTATTGGAGAACCCATGGGGGTTCACTGGGAGCGAGAGCCACGTACAAGACTTGGGTATGCGACAACTATGGGGTGAATTGAAACAGTGGCAGGAACAACATGTACCCCAGAATGAACGGTTGAATGGACTCACCGCGAAGATGCTTGGACACCCGCGCGGGCATACTACCGAGGACCCAGTGCGTGATAACCGCCATGCCCACGACGCGATGTAGTTTTGTTTTCTGGTGGCGCTGTACCTGGGGTATTGTTCTCGTCGCCGTCGTGGTGTAGCTCGGAAAACACAACTGCAACCCAAACATGCCCAGCTCTGACTCGAGCGGTAACCCAAAAAACTGTTAGGATGGTCATTTTTAGTTTTGTTCCACCACCCCCAGAATCCGCTCCACGGTGGCTGCCACATGAGCGTCAAGGCCGCAGAATCAGCTCTTCTTTTGAATTTCGTGATGGACAACATGGTCCATCACGGGGGATCGCAGCGCTTCGGTGGACCACTCTTAGGCGCTGGGTCAGCTCTACAAGGGTTTTTGAGCATCATGCGAAGCCAGCCCAACGTTGTCACGGACGAGGGGTGCGCGATGATGCGGCAACATATGGACATCCACATCAGGTGCTGCAAGCAAGCGGACATCGACCTGACGCCGAAGCACCATCTGGCGTGCCACCTTGCCGACAGGACAGCGTTTTTTTTTTGTTTTTGCGATGTGCTAAACCATGCATGTCCACCTCATCTCTGCATCCCCCTCCGCCCCATCACCATGCCAGCATTTCTTTCATTAACATCAGCATCCTCCTCATCCTCCTCCCCATCATGTTCCTCATCATCCCCCGCCTCCTCCTCCTGCTCCTCCTGCTCCTCCTCCTCCTCCTCATCCCCCTTTTCCCTCCTCCCACCCCGCCTCTCCCCCTGAGCTTGCACCCCGCGCCGTCGCGTGCGCGAGCTGGAATGACTTGCATCTGGGGATCGCTCTTCGAAGGCACCACTACTGTTTCGAGAGAAGGGGGGCGCGCCGATCCGACGATCCCATGCGGACAAATCTGATTGTAGTGTGTGTGTGTGTGTGTGTGTTTTTCTGGATGTATGATTGCTGTTTACCCGAAATCGAACACTACGAGAATGGGGCGCGCCGAGCCCACGACGACCCCTCACCCCTGTCCGCGTCTGAGACGGGCGCGCGCGACTGCGGCGCTGCGGTCAGACTTGATACGAGCTATCATATGCCCCCCCCACCCCCCAACAGTGAACCAACCACCTCTCAACCCGAAACAACAGAGAAGACGGGGCTCCTCGGACCGAAGTTGGGCTCGAGGAGCGGCTCGTCGGGTCTCCGCTGGCCCCCGACAGAGGCGGTCGGCATGGCATGGGAAAGCCCTTTCGGATGGGAAGTTCTGTTCAGGTGGGGGGTGCTGGGGGATGGCGTTGATTGGGTGGGATAGGGCTGTAGATGGCGAGCGCCATGCGAGAGTCGGGAATATGGGCGGACATGACGGGGGGGGGAAACGCTCGCACCAGGGGGGGGGAGGGAGCTGGGCGAGATGGGTTGCGCGATGGATGAGGAGGACGGGGGGGAGAGATGAGGAGAGGAGGACGAGTAGGATGAGGATGAGGGGAAGGAGGAGGAGGAGGTTGTAGCAATGGACGGGCGTGCACATGTTAAAATAACCGAACCACAAGGGTGCAGTTCCAGGGGTCCCCCAAAGTGTACAACTGTTTCGTTGACGAGGGCCTGAACATGTTGCTTCGGGATCTAGCTAGGTATTGCCACCGCCAGACTTTCGGCTACAGGTGCCATTCAGTACTGGAACTCCAGGGGAAGCTGCAGCTCTCCAAGTGGATAGGCTCGGACACATCATGTTTGTCGCTCGTAGCTGGCTGGTGATGACCCTGGCGCGCATGACCATCGCTAGCCCTGGTGACAACGTGCGATGTGCAGTCGAGTTCGACAAAGCACGTAGATGGGCAGTCATATCGTCTCGTGCGCTGGTTGCTGACGGCGTTCCTGAGCGATGTGATGGGCAAGAAGATACTTCTCGCATGCTGGAGCCCGCAATTGATATTTTATGGGGGTCAATCAGTACGATCCCCAGGACTGTTACGTTTTTGGAAATGTTTTCTGGGTCTGGTGGTGTTACTCGTGAAGTGATGACGACCCACGGCCGTGAGGCATACACCTTCGACATCACAAACCATGCCTACCAAGACATCACATCGTTGGTTGGAATGTTGTATGCCATGTACACACTCGCTTCGATCATGATTCGTGGTTCAATGCACCTGGCCCCCCAGTGCTCGACATGGATCCATCTGAGCATGTTTCACACCCAGCGCTGTCGGCGCAACGTCATCGGTGACGAGTCGCGCAAGGACGTCCGCGACGGGAACCATACGGCCGTGGTGCTGTCGGCTCGGGTTGTCTCAATCCGCCAGAGCCCCCAAACGAAAACAATTGGATCTCGGGGAACATGGCGTTGGGCAGATAAGGGTCACATAAATGCGTGAGGGGTGGGCGAAGGGAGGCTCGCGCGGGCGACAGGCGATACTTTGTGGATGGATGGAAGGGGGGGGGGCGGACGGATGGGGAGCAGGCGATGGTGGGGGCGAGGGGGGGGGGGGGGTGGGGGGGGGGGGGGGGGGCGGGGCCGAGCATAACAGGAGGGCAATTAGGGAGGGGTGCGGGAAGGGTGGGGGGGGATGGGGGTGAGAGACGGAGGGGGTGATTGACGGAGTGACGGATTGAGTGAGCGAGGGGGGGGCGGGAGGGAACAAGGGGCGAGGGGCGGGGGGGGGGGGGGGGAAGATGAGAAGGGAGGCGGGTGAGGGGGGCGAGGGAAGGAGGGATGTCGAGGTGGGGGCGGGAGGGGAGGGAGGGGGAGAGAGAGAACTATAGAGAACGACAGAGAGAGAGATAGATAGAGAGAGAGAGAGATAGAGAGAGAGAGAGATCGCAAGAGAGAGAGAGGGAGGTGATAGAAAGAAGGAGAGAGAGGGAATGAGAGAGAGAGAGAGAGAGCGAGGGAGAACGAGAGGGAACGAGGGAGGAGAGTTAGAAGGGGGAGGGGCATATAAAGGGATGGGCAGTGCGACGCTGAGCGAAGTTCAGATGGACGGGGAATGATACCAGCGAGAAGAGGGACGGCGGAAAGGGGGCGCGTACAATCACATAAGACATCACGTGTGTCACGCGATTCGTTTGTCATCTGCGCGCCGTCGTGGCGAGGTTGACTCCCGCCGGGCCACCGCCGCCCGCTCCAACCTAGACATGCGACCACCATTCAACATCTCCTGCGCCTCCTCTCCCTCCTCTTCCTCCTCGTGATTCACCGCTTCCTCTGTGTCATCACCCCCTCCTTCCTGATTCGCCATCCTCCATCTCCCGTCGGGGGGGAACCACCTCGGGTGCCAGGCGCGCATTAGAAAGCCCACGGCAATGCACGCATGGCGACCAACTTATCGCAAATCCAACGTTGCTTCCCCATCGCGCGCCCTGGCGGTTGGGGAAGCAACGAATCATCTGCCGTGCAGGCCCCTAGCCCCTCCTCATCATCCGCCCCCTCCCCGCATCTCAACCCCCATATTCGCAATGTTATGGGTGCATTGCCACTTGGATTTGGGGGCGCGGTGGCGCGCAGATTGATTGCCCGACCCGGTTGTTCAGACCAGCTGCCGAGGTCATGGATGCTTACATTCGCGCACTCCCGAGGCGTGTTCACCATGATCGAACAGCCCAACAGTAGTTTGCTGTATTTTCACCCAGCGGTCACTGCAGCGATGACCGCGTGCTCGACCGCGCGCGTGTACACGTGCATGGGTGGGTTTGGTGCTCCGAGTGCTAAACCGACCGAGCTGATGACTACTTTTCCTGAGCACACCCTGCGCAAGTTTAAGAAAACAAGCAGGGATGCTAAGTCTTGCCAGAAGGGTGCGCCGACCACAAAGTTGGTCACGAATCAGACGATGAAAACGCCCAGGACATCTGGGAAATGGGTCAAGACCGCCTGGGTTACAGGCGCGCGCGGGATCAAGGCATCCCAGACGTACCCTCTTGCGTTCTGCCAGACACTCGCCAGCGTGATTGTTTCGCAGCTGGGCTGATGCGCGGTGCGCGTCGTGGCCCGTCAGCCATCGGGCACCCATCATGTCAATGCCACATCTGATGTCCTAACCGAAAACACGAGTGACGCCAACACCACGCGACAAACGATATGACACGGAACGATTCAGCAACTTAATGGACCGACGACGCTAGCATGGGGATGAGGGGGTGGCAACACATGCCATGTGAAACCACGACTACCAACACCGACATGCCATCATATGATACGTGAAACGCACGCGCATGAGACGACGGGGGCAAATGCAGGAAACGATACGGACGACAGACGAACGGACGGCGAGGGGGTTACGATGGTGCAACTTCGGTTACATATGAAACGTGTCGCCTTGTGGAGTGAGCGATCACCATTTGGCCGTCTTGCGCGATCTCAGCGCACGACGTTGCATCGCTAATGTGGGGTAATTGTTTCAACGCTCGCACTGTGTGCGGGCGGTCGTGCTGCATTCTCTCGTGGGACCTGTGCGACTACGCCAATTCGTGTCCCAGAATATGCGACTGCGTGCAAGTTGCATTGGAACATCGTTGGAACACCATGCGAGATTATTGGAATTGTTCTCGCTCGCCCGCCCGCGCAAAAATCTCTGCTCTCTCTGGCCCTGCCCCCGTCCTAACCCGTTCCATTGCCGCTCGAGGTTGCACATTCTCTGTGGGATTTCAGTGTCGTCGCGGCCTTGGGCTGCAGTTGGATGTCGCGATCTGGGAAGATGACCTTGACAGTGTTGGCTAACATGTTGTTGCGATCGTGGTGCCATTTACCCTGAACGTTGTGTTTGTGGTTTCTTGACGCGCTGCGGCCAACGCAGAACCTGCCTCTTCCTCCTCCTCCTCCTCCTCCTCCTCCTCCTCCTCCTCCTCCCTTCTCCCCCCCCCCTCTTTCCCCTCCTCCTCCTCCTCCTCCTCCTCCTCCTCCTCCTCCCTCCTCCTCCTCCTCCTCCTCATCCTTCTCCTCATCTTCCTCCTCCTCCTCCTCCTCCTTCTCCTCCTGCTGGCAACCCTCCTTGTGTTTTTGGTATCACAACATACGATGCCGACTATGCTATGCTACGCCGCTGCAGATATACAGCATGTTAGATGCAAATGTTGATGTATTAGTGCCGACGCATGGTTTACACTATGTCGTAAAAATGTATGCTTGTAATACAATCATATCATGCTACATGTAATATGTGCTTGGAAAACAAGCATTCAGGACCACAGGGTTATCCCTGACAGAGCGATCCTCCCCCTCCCCCTCCTCCCTCCCGGGCCTGAATGGCGTCAGCACCTCCTCCCTCCCCTCCTCCGTCCTCCCCATGGCGTTCCCCCCCCTCCTCCCTCCCGGGCGGCCTGAATGGCGTCAGCTCCCCCCCCCCCCCCCCTCGGCTCCCCCCGGGCCTGAATGGCGTCAGCCCCCCCTCCCCCCGCCCCGACAAACAGAGCGAAGCCTCCCCCTCCCTCCTCCCTCCGGGCCTGAATGCGTCAGCCTCCCCCCTCCCCCTCCTCCTTCCGGGCTGAATGGCGTCAGCCCCCTCCCTCCTCCCACCCGGGCCTGACTGGCGAGGAGAGAGGCTCTGTCGGATAAAAGGAGGAGATTTCTCGGAGAGGTGAGGTCTGTCCTGGAGGGGGGGGTCTGTCGGAGTGGTGGGGGGGTCTGTGAGAGCGGTGGGGGGTCTGTAGGAGAGAAAGCGGAAGAGCGGAAAGGGATATGTCGGAAGAGGAGGGGGGGGTTGTCTTGGAGGGGGGGGGGTCTTTCCTGGAAAGGGGGGGTCCATTTGGGGGGAGGTCTGTCGGGGGGGGGGTGAGAGAAGAATATGCCTCTCGGTGAGAGGGAAGTGGGTATGTGTGGGAGGCGGCGGGGCTTGTGCGTTCAGTGAATTCCGTTGGAATTCGTCCCCCCCCTCTCCAAAGCTTGTGCGTTCAGTGAATTCCGTTGGGATTCGTCCCCCCCCTCTCCAGAGCTTGTGCGTTCAGTGAATTCCGTTGGAATTCGTCCCCCCGCCACCCCCCCCTCTCCAGAGCGAAGCGCCCCCCCGCCGCCTCTCCAGAGCTCGTACGTTCACTGCATTCCGTATGAGTTCGCCCCCCCCCCCTCTCCAGAGCGAAGCTTGAGCGAGCTCAAGCCCACGCTCTCACAAACTCAGACGCCGGATCGGCAGATCTTTTTTGATTTGTCGTCCAGGATCCACCTGTAGGGGGACATGCCCGGCCTAAGGCCAGGGGGGCAGGGATACTGACATACCTTCTGAGGACATCCTAATCTTGATGCGTCCTGGGTCCCGCGTGACATTTTCGCTCGCGCAGGCCAGATCGCGCACACCAGTTTCGAAAGTGAGCCGCGCGTGCTGGCTCTCACAGGCCCGTGGTCTCAGGGGGCCGCCGACTGCTCTCGTGGTGACGCTTCGCCCCGCCGAGTGCCCTTGCCACCAGCAGTGTGAATACAGCGCCGGTTTTAGTACATGCTCCGCGTGCGGATCATAGATTCAAATAAAGGGATTTCATACTAAAACAAGGATGAACTTATGCATTGATTTTTTATTGGGGGCGGAAAAGAGGGGGGTGATGACATGGGGGGGGCGGATATCATGGCGTGGGCCATGATATTTCCCCAGATGTCATGGCGCCTCTTCTTATTTCATTACGTCCCTGGCCCCCCCGCTGGGCCGCGCACATGCCGCCCGTCATGATTTGCACCCCCCCTCTTGGACACCCCCCTCTCGGCCGCTCCCGATATTAGTAAGTTAATCATCCAATGTATTAAAACCTGCCCTGTACTCTTCTCCCAACACGTGCCCCCCTGAGAATTTCGGGATCGGCGCGCCTGTTGGCTCGAGCGTGCTTGCCGGCCGTGGACTGCCGAGGCCGCGTCGGTGGCCGACATCATCGGCGAGAGTTTCGGCTCTGCGCCCGCAGGCGGGGCATCGGCTTCGGATGCGGCCGCGCCTGCGCTTCCCGGCCGGACAGTCGGACTTGATTTCGGGACTGCAGCCTGCACGAACGAAAGGGACACGGAAAGAATGGGTACGATGCCCAACAGCGGACTTGGCTCCTTTTGAGCGGGACTCGCTGTCCACGCCGCCGCGGCCCGTGTCCACTCGAGACAGGAGGCCGCCTGCCCAACGGCGGCCGCTGATGGTTTGGGACAACATTTGTTGTTGGGCATTGTACTCCAGATTTCGTAATAAAGGGAGGGGGGTCTCATTTCGGGGGGGGGTCTCTTCCAGGCTGTCTTGGAGGGCCCGGGGGGTCCGGGGACGACGTTTTGGAGGGTTCTCCCACGGGGGAGGTCTGAAATGGCTTGTCTTGGAGGGTCCAGACCCCCTCCCTCTTATGACGAAATCTCAAATTCCCCGCCTTTCCGCACCCGTGTCGGGCGTCCAACTGCAGGACACGGTCGGGGGGGCAGAGCGTGGGCGAGCCCCCCGTGCATTCTCTTCCCGGAGCGCCTCGGCTCCCCGCCCGTAACCTCTCTCGGGGATCCTTCTCGGGGGGTCCACCTGACGGACCTTCACCACCCACCAAACCACCCCAACCCAACCCGAAGGGTCAGATTTACCCTCGATTTCTAGTGGGGGGGGGTCCGGGAACATCGAAAAAACACGTATGGAGCCCATACCCCCCCCAACCCGAAATTCGGGTCTTCGGGTTGGGTTGGGGTGGTCTGGTATGTCGTTACCTGTTCGACTGGAGGTCGATCGAAGGTCGACTCCTGGTCGACGGCCGTCTGACGCAGCATCGACGCACGGGTGGAACGAAGCTCCCGGGAGGTCCCTCAACGAGCATCCAACCCCGCCCTGGAAGCGTTCAGGAGCGAGCAGTGCAGCAGATAGGGGGCGGTTCTGGGGGGCCCCCTGCCCGCTCCCGCGCGGCGCGCGGCTGGCGAGCCCGGCCCCCTTCTCCCCGAGGGCGCGATCGACGGACCCCCTCCACCTCTCCCCCCCCCCGCTCTCCCCTCTCCTCCAACTCCTCCTCCCTTCCTGCCATTTCCACTCGGTGGCGCCCACGAGAGTGAATTTTCTGCGCCGAGCACTTGGCCGAGGGCGTGCGAGGCAGGTTGGTGTATGATTTCTCATGCGCAGTCGGTGTATCCATAGTTAACTGTCAGTTCTGGGCGAAAATGATCGACGTATGTGTTTGGTGTATGTAATTGTGAAGGCCTTACGGCCGGTGCCGCCGACCCAGACGGACGACACGACCACGACGTCGACCACGACGGCAACGACAACGACGAGCTGATGACCCTGCCACAGGCTCGGGACATGAGGCGTTCGGTGGAGGGAGGATGAGGAGGATAAGCGGGGGAAGGAGGATCAGGCGGAGGAGAAGGAGGAGGCGGAGAAGGAGGAGGATGGGGAGGGGGAGGGGGAGGAGGAGGAGGAGGGGGAGGGGGAAGAGGACGAGGAGGAGGCGGAGGAGGAGGAGAAGAAGGAGGAGGAGGGGGAGAGAGAGGAAGAGAAAGAGGATGATCCTGATAATGATGATGATGATGATGATGATGATGATGATGATGATGATGATGATGATGATGATGATGATGATGATGATGATGATGATGATGGTGATGGTGATGCTGATGCTGATGCTGCTGATGATGATGATGCACGCTGACGATGCTGATGATGATGCTGGTGATGATGATGCTGATTGTGATGATGCTGATGATGATGCTGCTGCTGACGATGCTGCTGATGCTGATGGTGATGATTTTAATGATGCTTATGTTGTTGATGATGGTGCCGATGATGATGCTGATGATGATGGTGATGTTAATGATGATGATGGTGATGGTGATGATGATGATGTTGTGGATGACGATGTAGATGCTGCTGCTGATTATGAGGGATCATTATTGATGGTTGATGAATGATGAGTGATGATTTGTGATTGCTGTTTTATGTACGCTGGCTGCTGGTTGTGGATGTGTGTTTGATGATGTGTTGATTGATGACTGCTGATTACTGATTGATGATTGGTGGTTGGTGGTTCCATGGCTGATGATTGACGATTGGTGGTTGTTGGTCAATAGCTGATGATTAGTGGTTTCTTGTTGATGTTTGATGATTGGTGACGGATAATCAATTCGTGATTGATGATCGATTGTTTGATTGATTGATTGATCCATTTATTGATTGATTGATTGATTGATTGACAATGATGATGACGACGATGACGATGATGCTGGTGGTGATGATTCTGATGATGCTGATGATGATGATGATGATGAGGAGGAGGAGGAGGAGGAGGAGCAGGAGGAGGAGGACGAGGAGGAGCAGGGGGAGGAGGAGGAAGAGGAAGAGGAGAGCCGTGTGTCTCCTCGGGGGCGGGCGTCATGGGAGGCGCCGGCCCCCTCCCCCCCGGGTCGAATTCTTCCCCCCCCTTCTTTTTTTGGGGGGACCCCCCCCCCTGGCTAGAGTGACGGGTGCCCGCTGGGTGGCGGACGGGGGCGGAAGGGAGTTGGTCTGTGCGCGCCACTTGCTAGAGTGCTATGGTTTCGAGGTGTCCAGGGAATCGTCGCAAGCAAGCGTCCCCGACCTGTTTTCTCGTTTTTGGTTCGTGCATCTTCATTGTACATGTTTTTGGGTGCGTGCGTGTGTGTGTGTGTGTGCATGGGTTTTCCTGTTGTGTGTCCTTGATGTCTTTCGTCGGTGTGTGATTCATGTACGTGCCCGATGCATATGATTTGCGCACTCGTTTGCAGGGCGGACGAGGCGGGACACCCAGGGATCACCCGGATTCTTCGGGCTTGGTGTCGTCGGCGTGCAAGGCTTGCGATGCGGGACACGCGATACTCACGCGGTGTCTCAGGGCCTGGCGGCCGCGGTGTGCAGGGTGGGCGAGGCGAGTTGGGATCCCTTCTCCAAACAGCTAACGCCCCTAACCAGTCGGGTGGGGAACATCTGCAACCTGTCGTTCGGGGAATCTCGATGAAAATATTGATCCGTCCTCCCCACTAACTCCTAGAGGGTCGGGGGGGTCAGAAGTCAGCCTCGGACCTCTACAGGGATGCTTTCTGGCGAGACTGCCGAGGCGGATCCAGCCGTGGCGACGAGGAGGCCCAGGCGAGCCCCAAAAAGGTTTCAAAACTCGGAGGCCTCCAAGAGGGGGTGAGGACCGGGGGGCTGGATGTCATGGCCTGGGCCATCACGTCTCCCAGATTGAGTTTCCCCTTGTTTGTCTTTCGACACTTTCTTGACCCCCCCTCGTGCGCGCGCATGCCTGGGCCACCCCTCTTCATGGTCCCCTTTCGGCGTGCGCGAGACAAGGAGACCTCGACTCTTCCTTCGCAGGTGGAAATTTATCCACAACCGTCGCCTGGGGGATCCATCTTGTCGGAACTCGGCAGGCGGTGGACATGGATGCATTCGCGCCCCCTCGAGGCCCAGCTGTATCCATATCCACCGCCCGCTGGGGTCCCAGGACGTCGGTTCCCCAGGCGGTGGACATGGACACATCCCCGCCTCGCATTGTCGGCCACGCGCAGAGGAGGTTAGGGGGAGAGGGGAAGGCTTCTTAGACCCACCCTGCTTTTTAGAAGGCGCGGGCCTTACCTAAAGATGTAGGGCTGGGGCCTTCTAAGAAGCAGCCTCATTTTAAGAAGCATTCCCCCTCCGCCTGACCCCCCCTTTGCGCGCCGCCAAACATGGACACACCCCCGCCTTGCACTGCTCGGCCTCCCCGCCCGCGCAGCGCGCCGCCCTCCAGGCGGCGCCCGCGGCCGCAAGCGCGGGGAGGGCAGCGGCGCTCCGCTGTTGCTGATGCCGTCCGCGAAGCGGGCCGCCTCCGAGGTGGCTGCGTCGTCGTCCGCGAGGTCATGATAAGGCTACGTTCCGGGACCTCCAAGGCTCCCCAGGATCCCCAGTATTTCCACATGCTCCGCGCAGGCTGCGCCGCTAGACGCTGGAAAACCTGGAACGTATACTGAGCCAATCGTGTCCCGACGTCGTTCTTGCCCTGGAGACTCTTCGAGGAGATTATGCTTGCTGTTGTTGTTATGGTTGTGGTTGTGGTCGTGGTTGTTGTTGTGATTGTTGTTGTTGTTGTTGAACATTATTTGTTCTAAAGAATAATTATTGTTGGGCCCCCTGGTGCGCGCCCCCCCTGCGCCGCCTAGGCCGCAGCTACATTTTCATCATTTTCGTGAGGAAGCCTCAGAAAAGAGGGTGTGTACAGGATCCAGTTGTTTTGTTGTAGTCCGCTTTCCCTTGCAAAAAAACAATAGAAAATGACATTTTTTGTTCTAATATAATCAAATTTCAAGAATCCCTTGCAACAAATAAGGTAAAGTGGACATTCGCGCGCGCAAGACGAAATCCTTCCAAAACCTTAGTGTTCGCAGCGATTTTAACATAATTATCCTGGCGAAGGACCCAACCATATGCAGTTGTGAATGCCGCAATTGTGAATGCCATCTTCGCCTGCGCTCCCTATGTGGCCACGGCTTCCCGCCGGAGCCCGACATGCTCAGGGACACGTTCGTGGCCGTCTTCGCGGGCGCCGACGACGACAAGGACGGCGTCCCTCTCACCGAGGAGCAGAAGCAGGAGAAGGCCTTGAGAGCCATGAGGGAGGAGGTGGCGTTGCACGTCGACAAGGCGGAGTACGACGCCCAGGCGCGGTTGTTGAAGCAGCGCAACTATGGGGCCACGATCCTCGTGAGGGATGTGCCGCTATGGCCCGGGGCCGCCATGCGAACCCTGCCACTGGCGCCTTCGGTGGAGCTCCATGGGGCCACGGTCCTCGTGAGCCGAAATGGCCCGAGGCCGCCATGCGAACCCTGCCACTGGGGCCTTCGGTGGAGCTCCCTATGGGGCCACGATCCTCGTGAGGGGTGTGCCGAAATGGCCCGAGGCCGCCATGCGAACCCTGCCACTGGCGCCTTCGGTGGAGCTCCCTATGGGGCCACGATCCTCGTGAGGGGTGTGCCGAAATGGCCCGAGGCCGCCATGCGAACCCTGCCACTGGCGCCTTCGGTGGAGCTCCCTATGGGGCCACGATCCTCGTGAGGGGTGTGCCGAAATGGCCCGAGGCCGCCATGCGAACCCTGCCACTGGGGGCCTTCGGTGGAGCTCCCTATGGGGCCACGATCCTCGAGAGGGGTGTGCCGAAATGGCCCGAGGCCGCCATGCGAACCCTGCCACTGGCGCCTTCAGTGGAGCTCCCTATGGGGCCACGATCCTCGTGAGGGGTGTGCCGAAATGGCCCGAGGCCGCCATGCGAACCCTGCCTCTGGGGCCTTCGGTGGAGCTCCCTATGGGGCCACGATCCTCGTGAGGGGTGTGCCGAAATGGCCCGAGGCCGCCATGCGAACCCTGCCACTGGCGCCTTCGGCGGGGCTCCCTATGGGGCCACGATCCTCGTGAGGGGTGTGCCGAAATGGCCCGAGGCCGCCATGCGAACCCTGCCACTGCAGCCTTCGGTGGAGCTCCCTATGGGGCCACGATCCTCGTGAGGGGTGTGCCGAAATGGCCCGAGGCCGCCATGCGAACCCTGCCACTGGCGCCTTCGGTGGAGCTCCCTTATGGGGCCACGATCTCGTGAGGGGTGTGCCGAAATGGCCCGAGGCCGCCATGCGAACCCTGCCACTGGCGCCTTCAGTGGAGCTCCCTATGGGGCCACGATCCTGATGAGGGGTGTGCCGAAATGGCCCGAGGCCGCCATGCGAACCCTGCCACTGGCGCCTTCGGTGGAGCTCCCTATGGGGCCACGATCCTCGTGAGGGGTGTGCCGAAATGGCCCGAGGCCGCCATGCGAACCCTGCCATTGGGGGCCTTCGGTGGAGCTCCCTATGGGCCACGATCCTCGTGAGGGGTGTGCCGAAATGGCCCGAGGCCGCCATGCGAACCCTGCCACTGGCGCCTTCGGCGGGGCTCCCTATGGGGCCACGATCCTCGTGAGGGGTGTGCCGAAATGGCCCGAGGCCGCCATGCGAACCCTGCCACTGCAGCCTTCGGTGGAGCTCCCTATGGGGCCACGAAACGTATGAGGGGTGTGCCGAAATGGGTGTGCGGGACGCATGCGGGCACACCCATTGGGGCCTTCGGTGGAGCTCAGTATGGGGACACGAAACGTGTGAGGGGTGATGGTGATGATGACAGCGATGATGATGATGATGCTGATGATGATGATGATGATGACGATGACGATGACGATGACGATGATGATGATGATGATGATGATGATGATGATGATGATAATGAATGTGATGAATGTGATGATGATGATGCTGATGATGATGATGATGATGATGATGATCGTGAGGATTATGACGATAATGGTGATGACGGTGATGGTGATGATGGTGAGAAGAGGAGGAAGGGGGCAGCGGGAGGAGGAGTGGACGCGGGGCGCTGTCTCTTCAAAACGAGGACCCAACACCACAGGATGGTTGGGAAAAACATCAAAAAACCAATGGTTTTTCAACAACAAATTGTCAAAATCTCATCCCGCGCGCTCTTGCGGATTCGTAGGAAACCCAACACTTTTTAAACATTTCTGTCAAACGGGCTTTTGCGAGCAACTTTTTCGAACTTCTGCGACAACGGTTGCGCACCTGCCAGGGCCATCATCCCTGTCAAATAATACCATGCGGGACACATTCGTTTTTTCTTCGCGCGCGCACGCCGAACATGTGTATCATGTACCATATGCATCATATGCAACAGATGTTCTGTGGAAGGCTTAACAACTTCTGTGGGTTAACAAGGCTTTAACAACTTCTGTGGGTGTACGAACGTAGGCTTAACAACTTCTGTGGGTGTGTACTCCACGCCAGTGTAGTAGCCACGGTCGTCCGCAGGCCACGAAGTGAAGTGTCCGAACGTCATAGGGCGGGAAGCTGGGTGTGGGTGGTGGCGAAGAGTCGTGTGGATATTTGGTAGAGCTTGCACTGCCCCCCCACAAAGTGGGGGTATTGGCTGGCGTCGCATGAAAACCCTGGCACTGGTGAGAACACTGAGCGTTCGGGTAAAGTGATTGTTGTTGTTGTTGTTGTTGTTGTTGTTGTTGTTGTTGTTGTTGTTGTTGTTGTTGTTGTTGTTGTTGTTGTTGTTGTTGTTGTTGTTGTTGTTGTTGTTGTTGTTGTTGTTGTTGTTGTTGTTGTTGTTGTTGTTGTTGTTGTTGTTGTTGTTGTTGTTGTTGTTGTTGTTGTTGTTGTTCGCGAGGACACTACTGGAGGCCCGTTGCTCGACCCCCCCCCCCCCCCGAGCAACACAACGGGGCCACGCACGGGCCCTGCAGGGCCCCTGGTCCGAGCAACGCCACGAGGCCTCGCCAGGCCGCTGCGGGGGTCTGCAGGGCCCGGCGGCGTTGCTCGGCAGGTCCTTTCGGGACTGCTGCGGAGCCCCATGCAGGCCCCAAAGGGCGCACCCGTCTCACGGATCGTGGCCCTGGCCCCACAGGGAGCTCCACCGAGGTTTGATTTGGGCACACCCCTCTCGAGGATCGTGGCTCAGTGAGCTCCACCGAAGCTTGGTTTCGGCGCACCCCTCTCACGGATCGTGGCCCTGGCCCCACAGGGGGCTCCACCGAGGCTCCATTTCGGCACACCCCTCTCGAGGATCGTGGTCCTGGCCCCACAGGGAGCTCCACCGAAGTTTGATTTCGGCGCGCCCCTTTCACGGATCGTGGCCCTGGCTCCACAGGGAGCTCCACCGAGGCTTTATTTCGGCACACCCCTCTCGAGGATCGTGGCCCTGGCTCCACAGAGAGCTCCTCAGAGGCTTCATTATGGCACACCCCTCTCGGGGATCATTTTGGCACACCCCTCTGCAAGGTCCTGCACGATTCCATCGGAACCGTAGAGGGAGCCTATAGGATCCTTACAGGGTCCTGCACGGTTCCCTCGGAATCCTACAGGGATCCTATAGGATCCTTACAGGGTCCTGCACGATTCCATCGGAGTCCTATAGTGCGGAACTTGTAGGATCCTTACAGGGTCCTGCACGATTCCATCGGAGTCCTATAAGGAGGAACCTATCGGATCCTTGCAGGGGCCTGCACGATTCCATAGGAACACCCTATAGGGATCCCATAGGATCCTTCCAGAGTCCTGCACGGTTCCATCGGAATCCTATAGGGATCCTATAGGATCCTTACAGGGTCCTGCACGACTCCATCGGGACCCTAGCGGGATCTTATACGATCCTTACAGGGTCCTGCGCGATTCCACAGGAACCCTGGAGGGATCCTATAGGATGCTCACAGGGTCCAACAGGTTTCCATAGGAACCCTAGAGGGATCTTGTAGGATCCTTACACGGCCCTGCACGATGCCATAGGAACCCTATAGGGATCCTAATAGGATCCTTAACAGGGTCCTGCACGATCTCATAGGAACCCTATAGGGATCCCATAGGATCCGTACAGGGTCCTGCACGATTCGATAAGAATCCTATATGGGGTCTTATAGGATCCTTACAGGGTCCTACAGGATTCCATCGGAACCCTCTAGGGATCCGATAGGATCCTCACAGGGCCCTGCAGGATTCCATCGGAACTCTGTAGGGATCCTATAGGATTCTTACAGGGTCCTGCACGATTCTATAGGAACCCTAGAGGGACCCTATAGGATCCTCACAGGGTCCTGCACGGTTCCATAGGAATCCTGGAGGGATCCTATAGGGTCCGTGCAGGGTCCTGCACGATTCCATAGGAATCCTATAGGAATCCTATAGGATCCTTACAGGTCCTGCATGATTCCATAGGAGTGCTATAAGGAGGAACCTATAGGATCCTTACAGGGTCTTGCACGATTCCATCGGAACCTCAGAGGGATCCCATAGGATCCTTACAGAATCCTGCACGTTTCCATAGGAACCCTAGAGGGATCCTATAGGATCCTTCCAGGGTCCTGCACGATTCCATCGGATCCCTAGAGGGATCTTCTAGGATCCTGACAAGGCCCAACAGGTTCCCATTGGAACCTTATAGGGATCCCATAAGATCCTTACAGGGTCCTGCACGATTCTATGGGAAGTCTATAGGGGTCCTCTAGGATCCTTACAGGGTCCTGCACGATTCCATGGGAGTCTTATAGAGGAGGAACCTATAGGATCCTTACAGGGTCCTGCGCGATTCCATGGGAACCCTGGAGGGATCCCATAGGATCCTTACAGGGTCTTGCATGATTCCATAGGAACCCTAGAGGGATCCTATAGGATCCTTACAGGGTCCTGCACGATTCCATAGGAACCGTAGAGGGATCCTGTAGGATCTTTACAGGGTCCTGCACGATTCCATCGGACCCCTATAGGGATCCTATAGGATCCTTACAGGGCCCTGCACGATTCTATAGGAACCCTAGAGGGATCCCATAGGATCCTTACAGGGTCCTGCACGATTCCATAGGAATCCTGGAGGGAGCCTATAGGACCCTTACACGGTCCTGCACGATTCCATAGGAACCCTAGCTGGATCCTATAGGATCCTTACAGGGTCCGGCACGATTCCATAGGAATCCTATAGGGATCCTATAGGATCTTAACAGGGTCCTGCGCGATTCCGTAGGAGTCCTATGAGGAGGAGGAGCCGGCCTCGCTGGCGCGTGGTCGGTTTTCGGACACAGGAGTGCGTGGGGAACAGTAAGGGAGCCAACGGAGATTCGGAAACACATATAGATTTTCGTTAGCGTATGACAGAGGTGTTGCGCGTTGCTCCCCCCCCCCCCCGGGGCAACAACTGCAACGTGTGGCCTGGGGCAGTGCGCTCGCCCCGGGGGCGAGGACACACCCACGGGCCCCGCCGGGGTGGCCTGAGAGAGTGTCCTTGCGTTGTTGTTGTTGTTGTTGTTGTTGTTGTTGTTGTTGTTTTTGTTATTGTTGCTGTGATTGTTGTTGTGATTGTTGTTGCTGCTGCTGTTGTTGCTGCTGTTGTTGTCGTTGTTGTTGTTGCTGTTGCTGTTGCTGTTGTGGGTGTGGTTGTGGTTGTGGTTGTTGTTGTTATTGTTGTTGTTTTTGTTGATGTTGTTGTTGTTGTTGTTGTTGTTTCTGTTGCTGTTGCTGTTGCTGTTGCTGTTGCTGTTGCTGTTGCTGTTGCTGTTGTTGTTGTTCGGTGAGCTAGTAACGTCCGTTGCGGGGTGTCGCCCCCCCCCGCACTCCTTTCCCCCCTTGCCGTAGCGGTACTGGGCGCACGCGGGGGGGATGCCGGTTCCCCCACAGAGGCATGGCGCGGTGCCCCGCATGGGGGAAGCTGGTCCTGGAGGAAACGGGGTAGAGGGCCACATTCGAACCCTACCCCTACCCCCCACAATTTCTGAGGGGGAGGGTGGGGTTCACTTCGTTCGGGAGCTCCCCCCCTACTGAAGGAAACGGGTCCTCCAGTTTTTCGCCGTGGTCGGGCTCTCGGGGCCCTCCACGCGCCCCGGGGCTTGGACTTTCGGAGAACGGCTCGGGATGAAGAGCGCTCGTCCTGGGGGAAGGCTCCGTCGTGGTCCAGGGCCCAGTTCTCCCGCAGGACCCGCTTCCCCCCCACGCGAGGGTGCGCACCTGCCCGCTGTGGTGCCGACAGGCAAGCTCTGGTGCTGACAAGAACATGTTGTGGAGCTCGCGGGCCCTCCCCCCCCTCCCCCCGCAACGGACGCTACGGGGGACCTCGAGGTCGTCGTCGTCGTCTTCGTCGTCGGCGCCATCGACGTCCTCGATCCTCGGATGTCCGACGATAGGAGTTTTCAGCCGATGGGTTTTCTTCGGTGTCGGTCCTCGGAGGCTGTTTCCGGGCCACGGGGCAATGAAACATGGATCCGGGACGAGACAGGGAGTTCTGGGACGGCGGATTGAGCAAATCAGATCGGAGGACTCTGGGTCCTCGTCGACGACGACGTCGAGATGGATCGTCGACGAGGAGGACCGTCGGACGTCGTCGACGTCGAGGAGGATCGTCGTCGAGGAGGATCGAGGAGCGAGCCCCCCCCCCCCCGGGAGGCGCCGCGTCGCCGCGGCTGGATTCGCCCCGCAGCTCTGGTCGGACTGCCTGCGTGTCGTCCCGCTGCCCCTCCTCCAGCCTCGTCCCTCCTCCCTCCCTCGCCATTCCCCCTCCCTCGCCACTTCCCCTCCCCCTGCCTCGTCGAGCGAGGGGGTGTCTTCGGGGAAGGCTCAGGAAGCTTCTCAGCAGGCCGGGGGAGGGGGGGCTCCCGTGCCTTCCGGGAAAGGCCCGCCCCTTCTCACTTCCCCCCGGGCTCGCCGCCGACCCTCCCCCTCTCTCCCCTCGCTCTTTGGCACTGCCTCGGGCACCACGCCGCTAACCATGCACGACGGGTGCCTGCACACCTCGACGTGGAGCAACGCGTCGGAGAGCATCAGCCCGACCCCTGAGCCCACGAGTGGGATGACTACGGTTTCGAGTACCAGTTCGAGTACCTCCTCCTCCTCCTCCTCCTCCTCCTCCTCCTCCAGCCGCGTTTCGCCGAGCAGCGCGACGGAGCGCCGCGGCTCGACCCTGACCACCAGGAGTGGGACGAGCACCGCCTCGAGCATCGCCTCCGGTGCTGCCGGGGCCGCCATGGTCGGTCCACCGCTGCTCGCGCACACGGGCACCGGCAGCCTCGCACCCGCGACAGCACGCGCAGGCCCTTGGCGCTGCGCATCGCGCCAGACACCGTGTGTGTGTGAGGAGGAGGAGGAGGAGGAGGAGGAGGAGGAGGAGGAGGAGGAGGAGGAGGAGGAGGAGGAGGATGAGGTGGAGGAGGAGGAGAGGGAGGAGGAATGTCGGTGTGTGTGTGTGCTCAGTGCAGATGACCTTGAGGACTGGAGGACTGGACTATCCGATTAATCAGGGGCTTCGCGCCACTTGGCGCGTCGGCAGAGGCAAGGCCACCAGCACGCCCAGCTCTCTGCAGCCTTTACTGGAGGACGCTCCCCTTCGTGCCCCGGGGCGCCTTCTCCTGCACTCCCCCGCAGCAGCTCCCCCGCTGAGCTTAGTCGCAAACCCTCAAGCGTCTGGCGTCCAGCGTCCCGCCCTCGGTGCATGGTGGCGGACATGTCGCCGAAAAGTCATATGTTTTCTTTTTGGGGGGGGAATACCCTTTCATTTCCAAGTGTTCTATCCTGGGTCTCTTCGTGGATTTGACATGAGCACGGTTAGAAAGGAGCACGGTTAGACATGAACGACGTGTAGGTACAGCTACGCTGTTCGAGGACATGTGATGATGCTACGTGATGCTGCAGCAGCGGGGCGGGCGAACATCGAACCGCGATCGATGTGAAGAGACACCGTCTGCCACGAGGCAACTTAGACACGTTGCAGACCAGCTCAGCAGTCGTGCCGAGCATTCTCGCGAAGCTGCCAGCGACGCCGGAACCACGCATAGTAAGAATGTCTCTTTGCAAGGTTAGTTTTAGCAAATGACTCCAAACGTGCTCATTCCAAGCGGAGGAATTTGGCGTAGTAGCCAAAGCGGGGTACTTGCGGAAGTAAGATTCGGGAGGAAGAGAGAGAGAGACAGACAGAGAGAGAGAGAGAGAGAGAGAAAGAAAGAGAGGGAGAGCGCGATTATGTTGAACCAGTCGAGAGACAGTTTGGCTGCTGTGTGAAATACTTGTATAGAGAGCCTGCCCAGGTTGTCGTCGACATGGATACCAGCCTCGTGATATTGCAGCCCCCGTGGGTTGCTGCGTAGTTTGCGTGTGACTTCAGATGCCGCGCTTTTTTACGTCTTGCCGTTCGTCTTAGTCTTTGTGCACCACGGCACACTGTACTCGGCAGCAGCACGTGTTGGCACCGGACCGAGGAACGAGCCGACGAGCCGGTCGCCCGCATCCGACCGATTGCATCCGATGTCTTGCCGACGCCGCCTGTCGCCTGTAGGCTGTGCAAAGATCGGCCCCCGTGCCCGCAGGGTCATCGGGGGAGGAACAGGTACCCATACTGCTACCCTCGCCCCGTTGTCGTTTTTTTGGGCCTCCTCGGAGGGCCCTCCTCGCCACGGTTGGATTCGCCTCGAAATTCTGGTCGGAACGCACCCCTGGAACGGTCCTGGGAGTAGCGGTGTCGGTACCTTTGGGTTTCACCGGGTCATGGGAGTAATCATCGGCTTGCGCCGTTTCTCGCCAGAGCGGCCGTGACGTAGGCCTCAACGCACGGGCGGGGCCGCCGATTCCATTCTCCGCATCATCTGCCCGCGCTGTTGGATCGTTCAGTTTTCAGGACCGTGTTGCAGACGACCCGCGCTGGAGGCGCAGCGAGGCGCAGAAAAGGCACAGCGTGGCTCCGAGAGGACGAGCAGGTGCAGGACGAGGCACGGGAACATGAAAGGGGAAAAGTGTGAGTGAAGCAGGATGAGGCGGAGGAGTAGCCGAGGAAGCGGCACACTCGTCAGGATACGCCGGGGATCTCGTTTTCGGGGCCTCTGCTCGTTTTCAGGGCCACGACTTTTGCTCATCGTACTCCCCCTCCTTCCTCAGCGAACCTGTGTCATGTATGGCACGGGTGCCGTTCACCGAAGGTTTGCCCCCACCCGTGTAGCTTGTGTTCCCAGCGTGCGGCTCCGTCATGTGGAGGCTCCGTCATGTGGTCCGCTCCCAGCTTCTCCCAGACAATCTTGAGGATGAAGCCAGAGATGAACGGTCAGGGGCAACGACAGGGGGGGTATAGGCATACGGGGGGCTGCATCGACCCCCAATCGTCGATTGATCGCCGATAGGGGCCCGATAGCCCCACCCGCCCAGGAAAGTGCGGATTCACGATCGGGGGCCTATCGCCGATCTATCGACGACGTATCGCCGATTCCAGGTCGATGCATCCCCCCCTAAGCCTATCCCCCCCTATCGTTGCCCCTCAAACGCTGGTTCTGCGAAAGGTTTTAGACCTCAGCGCCGCCGACCAGCATTCAGCTGTCCCACTGTACTTCGCCAGATGTGTGTCCTGATTCTGTTGGGACGAAGGGGCTTGCTGGACGAGCGCGTTCAGGGAAGCACAGCATTTAATTTGGGATGATAAGCAGTGGCTTCTGCTTGTGGCAATCGGACGAAGCCTTTGTGAACATCGGGCCGGATATCAGAAGGAATGCAGCTGAGATTCGAGGAGAGCTTGTTGGATCCCCATGCCCCGTCGGGATGCCTGTTCCATCTGCAGGGGGCTCCGCGGAATCTTGACTCGGACCCCACGACATGTGTGTCAGCCCCTACGGGCGTCAGACAACTCCCTCCGAACACTCTCTGGCTGACCCGGGCTGACGAGCCGCGTGTAGCCGACACCTCCCCTCCGCCGACCCGGGTCTGTGTGCTGCCTCGTGCCCGCCCTGGGCTCGCACTCCCGACGCGTGGCCCTGCTTCGCCTCCGGGCTGGCGCTGTACACCCAGGTCAGCGCGTCCCCGCTAGCGGGGGGGTGGGGGGACGGCTTCGCCAGATGTGCACGGCCTGGCCGGGGCCGCGCCCTCTCCAGGGTATGGCGCCCCCTCATTCCTCCGCTGCGGCTCCCGGCCCCGCGTCGTCCGCGCGCGTGCCTCGGACCCCACGAGGCGCGTGGACCCCCCCCCGCTCTCCCTGGGGGCCTCCCGGGCGAAGCGGCGCAGCTGGGGGTGGGGAGGGCCGCGCCGCGTGGCCGGCGCGACCCGGCGGCGCGGCGCGACCCCGCGACGACCGGCGGGGCGGCCGCGAAGGCCCAGCGAGCGGCGGCGAGCGAGGTGCGGCCCGGCGTCGGCGGCGCTGCCGCCGAGCGCGCTGCCGCCGAGCTGCCTCGGGGCCCGCCGCCGCCGCGCGGCGCGCGCGCGCGCCTCACGCGCGCCTCGCGCAGGCGAGTCGCGGCGCGCGCCGCCTCCTTTCGGCGGCGCGGGCCCCGCCGCCAGCGGAGCCGAGGCGTGCGGCGCCCGCTCTCGCTCGGCGTGCGCGCAGGAGTGACCCGTCGTGATGGGCTTGTCTTCCACGACCACCACCATAAGTTGGGGAGGAGGAGGAGGAGGAGGAGGAGGAGGAGGAGGAGGAGGAGGAGGAGGAGGAGGAGGAGGAGGAGGAGGTGGAGGAAGAGGTGGAGGAAGAGGAGGACCCCCCCTCCCCCTCCAACCTCTGGTGGTGGTGGTGGAACACCGGCCCACCACTTCGCCGGAGTGGCCTCGGGCGCGCCTGGGCCGTGCCTATCCCCGCGGGCCGCTCTACAGCGGCGCACATGGGGGCTCTGCGTCTCCTGCCTGGGGCCTCACTCTGCGCGTGGCCAAAGGGCGCGCGCCGGGGCCCAGGCCGCGTCGGTGTCGCGCCTGGCCGGCACGAAGCGGCTCGAGTTTTGGCAGTCCGACGATGCGACGCGGCCCGATGGTTTTTGTTTTGTGTTCGGTGAGCCTGGCACGTCCGACGTCCGTCACGCGGGACGCCCCCCTCACTCCCCAGGAACGGCACCGCTCGCGTGCGCAGGGGGGGGGGGGGCGGTTCCCCCACGCATGGCGCGGTGCTCACAGTGGTCCAGTGGCGCTCACCAGCACATGCGTGCTGTCGTGCTCGGCGGCGGTGCTCCTCCTGGTGCCCGCCTCGGCGCGCCTGGCTGAGCGGCCCGGGCCGCCAGGGGGGCAATCTGTTGCCGGACTGCCCTCCCCTCCTCCCCTCCTGTGTCGCGGGGTTCTCGACGTGCCCGTAAACAAACAGTGGTGCCCGCAGGCCCTCTGGAGCGGACGTGACGGGAGGGGAGTGAAAAACAGCCTCATGGCGATGCTGTGCATCCTGTCGCAGCCGATCCGACTCGAGGTCGACCCCGTGCCGATGCAGCACGAGCCGGCGCCCATCTCGGCTCGATCCGACTTTCCGATGCGGTGCTGGCAACGCTTGCGCAGCGCGCCCGTCTTGAGCTGGCGGCCAGTGGCGGCTGGGGGCTGGGAGCGGCGGGCGGCGGGGGCCATCAGGGACAGGCTTTTTTTGGTGTTTCGGGGATGGTTCGTAAGTTCTCGTCGGTTTTCGAGCTTCGGGGTGCCTTTGCGGTGTCGCTTCTTGGGGGGCTTCGTCTGTCCCCCACGATTTTTCCGAACGTGCTACGAAAAGCCTCCGTGATGTCGAAAGCCTTCGAAAGGAAATCCAACGAGGAGGAGGAGGGGGACAGAGGAGGAGACTACTACTACTACTACTACTACTACTACTACTACTACTAGTAGTAGTACTACTACTACTACTACTACGACTACTACGACTACTACGACTACTATTACTACTACTACTACTACTACTACTACTACTACTACTACTACTACTACTACTACTACTACTACTACTAACTACTACTACTACTACTACTACTACTACTACTACTACTACTACTACTACTACTACTACTACTACTACTACTACTACTACTACTACTACTACTACTACTACTACTACTACTACTACTACTACTACTACTACTACTACTACTACTACTACTACGACTACTACTACTACTACCACCTCTATTGCTACTATTACTAGCACTACTACTACTCCCACTACTACTGGCACTACTACTAACACTACTAGTACTACTACTGCAAGTACTACTACTACGACTATTACTACTACTACTACTACTACTACTACTACTACTACTACTACTACTACTACTACTACTACTACTACTACTACTACTACTACTACTACTACTACTACTACTACTACTACTACTACTACTACTTATTATTTATCGAAGACGCCTACGGCGAATCACCGCCGCCCCCTGCCTTTTTGGAAGCGCCTATGTGGCCGAACGTTGAGGCCAGACCTGCCAAGCTATCGGACCACGTGTTCCCCGAATCGGTTTGGAAAGCCTTCGGGGAACACGTGGGCATCTTGAAGGTCATCTTGGCCGTCTTGGAGGCCTCTTGGGCAAGCTTTGGGCGATCTTTGGGGCTTTTTGGGCCGTCTCGGGCCAGCTTCGAGCCAACTTCGGCCATCTTGGTGGGTTCCTGGCACGTCTGAAGCCGTCGGAAGCCGTTTGGGGGGCCTCTATGGGCCGACTTGGGGCCCGCTTGGAATGCTCCAGGGCCGTCTTGGAGGCCATCTTGGGCGTCTGGGAGGCCATCTTGGGCGTGTTGGAGGCCTCTTGGGCCCTCTTGGGGCCCTCTAGGGGCCATCTTGGAGGCCACTTGGGCCATCATGGGGCTCTCTTGGGGGCCTCTTGGGCGATCTTGGGGGCTTCTTGGGCCGTCTTGAGCCGTCGGAGAGCCGAAAAGGCGCAAATGCCAAAATCCTTCAAAAACCAACGGAAAATCAATGATTTTGGCCTCTTCGGACTCTCCTGGAGGACCTCTTGGAGGCCTCTTGGGCCGTCTGGGAGGCCTCTGGGGGGCCTCTTGGGCCGTCTTGGGCCGTCTTGGACTCTCTTGGGCCGTTTTGGAGGCCGTCTTGGACCATCTCGGGCGGACTTGGAGGCCATCTTGGGCCATCTTCGCGATTTTTTGAGGATGTCCCGAGCGAAACGGCCGTTTTTGGGCATTGAGAGATGGGTTTTGGGCAATTTGCGGGTGGCCGGCGGGACGGGCCGAAGCCCACTGGGGAGTTCTTTTAGAAAAAGAACCAAAACCAAAACCTGAAACGTCCAGCACGCCGTGCACCCCTGCAAGCAGGGGGCGGCGGACTACCACCACGATTAGCATTCTTACTACTACTACTACTACTACTACTGCTGCTGCTACTACTACTACTACTACTACTACTACTACTACTACTACTACTACTACTACTACTACTACTACGACTACGACTACGACTACGACTACGACTACGACTACGACTACGACTACGACTACGACTACGACTACTACTACTACTACTACTACTACTGCTACTACTACTACTACTACTACTACTACTGCTGCTGCTGCTGCTGCTGCTGCTGGTACTACTGCTACTACTACTGCTACTACTAAAATTTCTGGTACTACTACTGGTACTACCACTACTCCTGCTGCCTACAACTACAGGTGCTGGCACTACTACTGCTACTACTACTACTACTACGACTACTACTACTACTACTACTACGACTACTATTACTAATCTCATTAGTACTACTACTGGTACTACTCCCACTACTACTATTACTACGACTGCTACGAGTACTGTAATTACTTTTATTACTACTACTACTACCACCACTATCACAACACTTACACTTGTAGTCGTAGTAGTCGTAATAGTAGTGGTGGTGGTAATAGTAGTCGTAGTAGGATAGAAGCAGTAGTACGTGGTAGTAGTAGTAGTAGTAGTAGTAGTAGTAGTAGTAGTAGTAGTAGTAGTCGTAGTCGTAGTAGTGGTAGTAATCGTAGTAGTGGTAGTAGTAGTAGTAGTAGTAGTAGTAGTAGTAGTAGTAGAAGTAGTACTACTACTACTACTACTACTACGTCTACGCCTACGACTACGACTACGGCTACGACGACGCCTACGACGACGACTATGAGTACAACTACACTATTACTACTAGAGCTACTAGTACTTGTTGTAGTACTAGTAATGCTACTAGTAGTACTCGTACTCCCACTAGTACTACTAGTACTACTAGTACTACGAGTACTACGAGTACTAGTACTAGTACTAGTACTAGTACTAGTACTAGTACTAGTACTAGTACTAGTACTAGTACTTGCGCTATCACTAGCACTACTACTATTATTTCCACTATTACTACTACTGCTACTACTGCTACTACTACTACTACTACTACTGCTACTACGAGCACGAGTACTACTATTACTACTACCACTACTGCGACGACTACTACTACTACTACTACTACTACTACGACGACTACTACTACTACTAGAACTACTACTATCAATACTACTATTATTATTAGTATTACTACTGCTACTACTACTACAACTACTACTACAACGACGACGACGAAGACAAGTACTACTACTACGCTACTACTACCACTGACCACTACTTCTTCTTCTGCTACTACTACTAGAACTACTACTACTACTACTACGACAACGACGACGACGACTACTACTACTACTACCACTACTACTACTACTACTACTACTACTACTACTACTACTACTACTACTACTAACCACTACTACTACTACTACTACTACTACTACTACTACTACTACTACGAGTACTACTACTACGACTACTACTACTACTACTACTACTAACCACTACTACTACTACTACTACTACTACTACTACTACTACTACTACTACTACTACTACTACTACTACTAGTACTACTGCTACTGCTACTGCTACTGCTACTACTACTACTACTACTACTTCTACTTCTACTTCTACTTCTACTTCTACTTCTACTTCTACTTCTACTTCTACTACTACTGCTGCTGCTGCTGCTACTGCTACTACTACTGCGGAGGAGTGGGGTGTCTTGGGGTCTCTGTGGTTTACGCATGTCTCTGCGGGCTCAGAGCTGCATCATGAAACATGAGGCTACTTCGGACATTTTTGGAGCAATCGTGCGACCATTTTCGGCGTTCTCGAATCATCCTCGCCTGCTCTGAAGGCATCGTGGATTTTTCTCCGGTTGCACGATCACGCCATCCTGGCCATTTTGGAAACCACTTGGCTGTCTCTTGAACGCATTATTGATTTGCCGTTTCGGAGCGCATCCTAGGCCAAGGTAGCCGTTTTGGAGGCCAGTTTGAATCGTCTGGGGGCTGTCTTGGGTTGACTGGGTGTTACTGTGGAGGCTCTCTGGGCTCTGTGAGGCCGTCGGCAGCCGGTACGGGCAACTACGCCAGCATCATTGAACGGCATGGTGAAGATCACCGGCTAGCAGCATTCTGGGAGCTCTTCGGGCCTCTTCGGAGCCTCCTGGGGGCGTTTTCGGGCTTTCTGGGGGCTTCTTGGGGGCCTCTTGGAGCTTCTCGAAATTTTCATGGGGCCTGCTGGCATTGTCTTGGGGCGGCAATGTCGAAATGCCGGTACGTGCTCGCGCTCTGGGCCTCTCTGGGGGCGGTTTGGGGGCCCTTTCGGGTCTTCTTGGGGGCCGCCTGGGCCGTGTGTTTTTTCCCCCATCAGTGTATACACTGACGGGGTCCCAGCTGGCATAGAAGATTGGCGAAAGTAGCCAGCCGATATCGGTGGGGGTTCCCGGCCCCGCGAACGGCGAACTCATCCGCCTCCACACCCTCGCGGTCTGGAATCTGGGGCGCGATCCCGCGGATACGCGGTCACTTGTGTACGCTCCGCGCGGGGCCTCCGCGAAGAAGCGTCCCGTATCCGCGGGGCCGCGGCCCAGGGGCCCGGCCCGCGAGGCGCGGATACGGATACCCGGCTCACCCAAGACAGGCCCCCGTCGCGCCGTGGCAGAATTCACGGCGGGGGCGGGGGTGGGGGGCTGTGCCAGTTTTTGGCCTCTTTGGGCCCTTGCCAGGCTCGGGGAGGTGGTCGAGTCTTTCGTGGGTCCACGCTGTGACCAAAATCTCGACGTCGGTGGTCTGGCCCAAGGTTTGCTACAGAGTGCATCGCCACTGGCGGGCTAGCCAATGCTGCTAGCCCCAGTGGAGGTGAGACAACACGGAATTCAATGTCGCAGCTCGTCTTTTACAGGGGCAGTGAAAGATTGTACAGGGGCAGTGAAACATTGCGGGAGCACAAAGCAGTGGCACGTAGCACTGGATTTGTTCCGTCAGTTGGCGGAGTCAGACGCAGAGATACGCCCACAATATTTCAATGTTGTCATCAGTATTTGTGGGAAAAGCACGGAGTGGCAGCGTGCTTTGTGGCTTCTCGGCGAAATGGAGGAGTCGCAGGTGGAGCCGGATGCATTCAGCTACAGTGCTGCACTCAGTGCGGTTGGGAAGGGCGCGCAGTGGCAGCAAGCATTTCGGTTGATAAGCCAGATGAAAGGAACACAGGTGGAAGCCAATTGCATCATATACAATGCTGGGCTCAACGCGTGCGTGAAAGACGGGCGATGGCAGCTCGCGTTCATACTGTTCAGCGAGATGGTGGAGGCACGGATGAAGCTTGACAGTATCAGTTATAATACTGGAATCAGTGCGTGCGCGAATGGCGGAGAATGGCAGTTGGCATTGTCTTTGCTCGAAGAGATGCGTACAACAATGGTGCAGGCATGCGTCATCAGCTGCAGTGCTGCAATGAGTGCATGTGAGAAGGGCGGGGAGTGGCAGACGGCATTGTCGTTGTTTAGCGAGTTCTCGGAAGCGGCACTAGACCACGACGTTCTCAGCTGCAGTGTTGGAATTAGTGCATGTGGGAAGAGTGGGCATTGGCAGCATGCGCTGTGTTTGCTTTGCGATTTGAGGGAGGCTAAGTTGGAGCCGAATACGATCAGCTACAACTCTGGAATCAGCGCGTGCGAGAAAGGTGGGCAGTGGGAGCAGGCGCTACGTTTGTTGTGCGAGATGGGGGAGCTGAGTATCGAGCCAAGCGCCATCACTTACAATGCTGCAATAAGTGCGCTTGGAAGTTGCGCGCAATGGCAGAAAGGGCTGTTGATACTAGACGGGATTTTAATGTTGAAGCTAAGGCCAGACGACACCAGTTTCACTGCCGCCATCACTGCGTGCGCGAACGGCGGACACTGGCAGCAGTCACTGCTGCTGCTCAGTGGGATGCCCAAACTGAAAATCGAGCCGTCTACGATTAGCTTCAATGTTGGGATAAGTGCGTGCGCAGACGGTGGACAGTGGCAGCAGGCGCTGTCGCTGCTTAGACACATGGGCGAAGCTTATATGGAGCTGACAACTATCAGCTTCAATTCTGGAATGACGGCGTGTGAAAAGGGTGGGCAGTGGCAGCAGGCTTTCTGGTTGCTCAGCGAGTTGAGGGAGACCAAGCTGCAACCAGACGCCATCAGTTTCAATGCGGTGATCAGCTCTTGCAGGATATGCGGGGTTTGGTGGCGTGCGCTGCAGCTACTGGGCGAAATGGGGCAAGCGATCGTGGAGCCAGATGTTACCTGCTACAATGCAGCCATCACCGCATGCGAGAAAAGCTACATGTGGGAGCAAGCGCTGTTGTTGCTGAATGGAATGTGGCAGACGAATTCGGAGCCCAACCTCATCAGCTACAATGCTGGGATCAGCGCCTGCGAGAAAGCTGGGCAGTGGCAGCATGCATTGTGCTTGTACAGCAGGATGAGAAGCATGACATTGGATCCAGATCTAATCAGCTACAATGCAGGAGCTATCGCATGCGAAAAAAGTTCCAAGTGGCAGCACGTGTTGTGCTTACTTGGCGAGTTAAGGGAGGCCAACTTGCAGCCAGCTGCTTTCTGCTACAATTCTGGTCGTTGCGCGTGCGAGATGCGCCGGCAGTGCGCCAGCTGCCCCCGACCGCCCAGAGCGCCCCTGCGCTTTCCGACGGCTCCAGAGAGCTCTTCGGTGGCCCCAAGACGGCTTCTGACAGCCCCAAGACAGCTCTGAGACTCTCCAGAGCGCGCGAGGACGGCCCAAGAGGATCCGAACGGAGCCCCACGACAGCCCAAGGCGGCTCGCCGACGGACCAGGTGCCTAGGAAAACGGCCGAACCGGAACTTTATGACGGTCCCTGGAGGCCAAAATCATAGGTCTTTCTTCCGTTCTTGAAGGTTTTCCATGCTCTCGCCATTTCGGGCCAAGAACGGTCCCAGACGGCTCCAAGGCCATCCCAGATCGCCCCAAGAAGGTCCAGGAGGCCCTGCCAAGTGCCCCAAGACGGCCCCAGAGGGCCCGAATACTGAAGCCCAAGACAGCCTCATAGAGCCCCTGGTGACTTCCAAGACACCCACAAGAGGGCCTCAGGAGCTGCCCAACAGGCACCAAAGCTAGCTCCAAGACGGGCCGAGACCCCCTACATGGTCCCAGGACGGCCCAAGAGGCCCCCGAGACGGCCCAAGAAAGTTCCGAAATGGGCCAAGAGGGTCCCTAGTGGTTCTGGAGAGACCCCCACGAGGGCTCAACGAGGGACCGAAGGGAGCTTTGACGACGCCGTTCCCGCAGCCCCAAATCGGCCAATAGCCCTCCAAGGACCACTCCCACATGCCCCAGAGTCTCCCGAGAGACTTCGATGGTTCCCAAGGAGCTCCCAAGGAGAATGCCTCGAGCCACGACACCCTTTCGCCGTCTCACGAACCCCAAACGCCTCAAAGAATGCCCCAGACCTCCAAGGCAGGCCCCAGACCACTCCGAGATGCTCCAGAGCCTCCCAAGAGATTCCGATAGTCCCCACAGAGCTCCCAAGAGCGGCCCCGGGGCCACTCCGAGATGCCCCAGAGTCGCCCAGAAGACTCCGACGCTTGCCAAGAGACTCCCATAGTTCACGCGGAGCCCGAGCCATCCCGGGGCCACTCCGAGATGGCATAGAATCGCTCTCAGGACCTCCATTCCGTGGCGGATTAGGGGTGACAGGGGGGACCTTCTCCTCCGATCTCCTCCTCCCTCCTCACCGAGGCTCCGGCCGCTCTGGTGCCTCCACTCCGCCTCTGTTAGGGGTGACGGGGGGAACTTGCAGCCGCTCCGGTCGCTCCCCTTCTACGGCCGAGGAGGGGCGATAGGGGTGGGGACCTGCAGACACTGCGGGGACCAGTATCTCGCTCCCCCCCACGGCCGAGTATCGGGGCTGGACAGAACCCCCAATAGTGACACGTCGATTAGTGAATTGTCCGTTTTCGGTTCTCGAGAGGGCGCCGTGGCCGTCAGTTTCCAGGCTTTCGCCCGCCAGATTTGGGCCCGAGGTCGTTTTCACTAAACCACGTTTTGCTAAAGGGGGTTCTGTCCATCCCCGAGAGTAGAGCCCTCGGTGGCCCCTAGGCAGCCCCAAGACCACGAGATCCTTCCCTGGGCCACTCCGAGAGGGCGCAGACCCCCCCTGAGACAGCCTCCAGACCTGGCTCCTGGATCCTGCAGCAAACCCTGCAGCTAACCTCAGGGGTGACACAACACGGCACGCACAACAAGTTTCCCGGGCTGTCCCCCAGAAGATGCTTTGGGGGACAGCCTGGGAGCGGCCCCAGAAGCGACCAACAACCGTCAGAGGCCCTCAAGACGCATCAGACAGGCTCGCAGGAGGACCCAACATGCCCCCGAAACAGCCTTAGGGACGCCCGAGCTGTTCAACCTCGACGAGCTGTTCACCCACGGAGTGCGAGTCCCAGGTTCAGTACACCGTGGATTGAATCCACGGGGTTCGCACTAGTCTCCTCTACACTGCCAGAACCAGCGCGTGCGAGAAAGGCGCACCTTGTCAGCCTGGAGACTCCAAGGACGGGCCCGCAGCGCCCCGAGGCGGCGCCACAGGGACGGCTTCAGAGGTCCCCAGAGGACCCCAGCACGGTTGAAGAGGCCCGAAGAAGCGTCGTCGCAAGGTGCATCAGAGGGCCCAGGAGAGGACCAGGGAGGCGCCTGGAGAGGCCCAGGGGACCCCGACACGGTCGAAGAGGCCCGACGAAAATATCCCCATGAGTCTGAAACCGAGGCCCGCCTGCGGGCGATTGCTGATGACCCAGGCGCCCTGGGGGACGGCGGAAACTTCTGCCGCCGAGCTCAGAAAAAAAGGCGCCACCCAGCCTGCTGAGGAGGAGGAGGAGAAGGAGGAGGAGGGAGGATGAGAAGGAGACGAACGAAAAACAACACACAGCAAACAAACGCTGACCAGGAGGAGGGAGGGGATCAGCACAAGCAGCGCAGAGCAAGCAGGGACGGAGGGTCGGTCGGGGATGGTCGGTGGCCGTCGTCGTCGTCGTCGCGGCCAGGGCAACGGGTATTGGGGGCGCCGTCTGGGCAGGGCAGGGCGTCGGTCGGGTGCGGTCGTGGTCGCGGGCGTCGGTGGCGGTCGCGGTCGTCGGGGGGCAGGGCAGGGCGTCGGGGTCTGGGGTGGTTGTGGTTGAGAGGAAGGGGATGGGGCTGCCGGGGGAAGGCGTCGGGGCTGCTCTGGGTCGCGGTCGGCTTGGAGCTCAGGCGGCGTCGGCCGCGCCTAAGCAACCGTGGCCGCTGCCAGCATGGCTGCGGGCACCCAGACCGGGGCCTGCAGCCTGCGGAGCACGGCCCGCGCGTGACTAGGGGTGCATTGCAGGGCCCAAGGGAGGACCTGGCGGGGTAATTCACCAGGGGAGAAGGGAGGGATTACGTGCCAGGGTGGACGTGATGCTGGCCGTGCTGGAGGCGCGCTGTCTTTGCCACCGCCTTGCGGCCTCGTCGTGTGCGAGGAAGCAGGCGGGCGATATCATGCGAACCCTACCCCTACCCCCCACGATTTCTGAGGGGAAGGGTGGGGTTCACTTCGTTCGGGAGCTCCCGAGCCAAGTGAACCCCACCCTCCCTGTCAGAAATCGTGGGGGGTAGGGGTAGGGTTCGCATGTGCAGGGGAGGCCCCAGATGAGTTGGCGTGCGGCCCGGAAGCCCCCAAAGGGAGAACCCCGAGAGGCCCCCAGGCTGCGCCACTGAGCTTCCAAGACGGCCCACGGAGTGCCCCAAGAAGCCTCCAAGATGACCCCAAGAATGCCCGAAAGGACTCCCCACTATGCCCGGACGGCGATCTATGCCAACACGCCTCCAAGATAGCCCGAGTCGGCCCCAGGAGAATGCCCGAAAGGACCCCAAGATGCCCCGACGGCGTCCCATGGGGAGGCCTGCGTGGACCCAAGGTGGCCCCGAAAAGGCTTCCAGACCGCCCGAGGCGCTACTGGAGCCCGACTTGATCCCTGTTCTGGTGCAGCGCGTGCGAGAGCAGGGTACTCTGGAGCTGGAACGTCCAGGCCGTGGCCGTGGCCGTGGCCGTGGCCGTGGCCGTGGCCGTGGCCGTGGCCGTGGCCGTGGCCGTGGCCGTGGCCGTGGCCGTGGCCGTGGCCGTGGCCGTGGCTGGCCGTGGCCGTGGCCGTGGCCGTGGCCGTGGCCGTGGCCGTGGCCGTGGCCGTGGCCGTGGCCGTGGCTGGCCGTGGCCGTGGCCAGAGCCCGCCAAGAGGTTTAAAGGATCGGTCCGAAAGGGCTGGCGAGACGGCCCCAGCAAGGGACTCAGAGAGCCCCAGGTGCATCCGGGGCGGCCCCGGGACGGGGTCCCGACGACGGCCCCCCGAGACAGGGCGGGACAACCCCAAATGGCGCGAGGGGCCCGGGGCGCTTCAGAGCGCCGCCAGATGTCCCCAAGGTGCCCCCAGATATCCCATTCTGCAGTCCCAAGAGGGCTACACGCATCGAGCACCTGACATTTGACAATGCTTTTGGCCTCTTCGCCTTTCTGGCCCAAGACGTCCTCGTAATGATTGTGTCGCCTGCTGGCCCTGAGCTTCGTCTACGGGGCAGCCTATTCAGCTACGAAGCTGGAGTCGGCGCGTGCGAGACAGTCGAGCGTGGCGTCCACGTGGTATTGAGTGGCGTCTTGGCAGCTGAGTGGTGCCTTCTCATCTGCCTTGCTGGGCAAGCTTGCGTCCGACAGCTTCACCTCAAGGGTTTCGTCGTTCTCGTCGTGGTCGGCCCTCGTTGGGCCTGCTGGGAATCCGACCCTTGTCGGCGCGTCGGGGGTCCGATCGTCGGCCCGCCCAGGCGGGCCCGCTCGGGTCTCGCCGCCGCTCGGAGCGTGCGAGGCGTGGCGAAGCCTGGGGGGGCCGCCGGGAAAGCCCGCCTGGGAGGGCCTGCGAAGCCCAAGAAGCTTCCGAGTTCACCGAGCATGCTTCCGACACGGCCGAGGACGGCTTCAAGATGGCCAGAGATGGCGTCCAGACGGCCTTTGAGGGCCCCACGATAGCCCAAGACAGCCTCCCAACGGCCGAAAAGCCTTCCAGGGGCCACCAGAACGATCCAAGAGCACTCCCAGCAGTGCCTCCTGGTGCAAACATCCAAAGCTTTCTGTTTTTTGCTGTAAGGAACAACACATAAAAAAAACAACAACAACAACACATGTTTAGCATACACGTTTTTTTTCGGGCCGTTGCAGCGTCCACGGCGGCCCAATAGCCCCCAAGATCGCCCTGAACCAGCCCAACGTGTCTCCAAAAAGAGGCGGCTCGAGGGGGCCCCAGGACGGCCCCAGAGAACCCCAAGACGGCCCAAACCGCCCATAAGACTACCCAAACTTGCCCAGCGATGGCCCACTAGAGTCCCAGGTGCATTCCAAGGCGGCCCCAAGAGCGCTCCCAGAGCCCGAAGAGGCCCTCCCAACAGATGCTACAACGCACCCCCCTGTTGTGCTTTCGTGGAGGCCCTCTTGGGGCGGTCTTCGGGCCCCCTGGAGCCCTTCTTTGGGCAATATTCGAGGCCCTCTGGGTGGTCTCAGGACCTCCTGCAAGGGGTCACGACGGCCCAAGAGAGCTGCAGGACATCTCAGGGAAAGCCCCAAGCCGGCCCCACAGGCGCCCATGCCGACCCAAGATGGCCCAGAGATGGCCCCGCCGCGTTCCCCTGCCAGGGCACCTGCGGATGTGCCCCACGGGTACACAATTATTTAGTCAGCTACAGCGTTGGGATCAGCGCGTGCTGCAACGCCGAGCAGTGGTAGCGGGTTCTGGAGCTGCTCAGCGCGATGTGGGACGACGAAGCTGACATCAGACGTCATCGTCTACACGCTGGGATCAGCGCGTGCACGAGGGGCGAGCAATGGCAGCTGCTCTGGCACTGCTCAGCGGAATGTGGGAGGCGAAGCTGGAGCCCAACGTGATCAGCTGCATCGCTGGGATCAGCGCGTGCGAGCAGGTCGAGTAGTGGCCGCGGGCGAGAGGCGAAACTGAAGCCCAATGTCATCTCTCTTGCAGCGCTTTGAACAGTGCATGCGAGAAGGGCGAACCACGGCCGTGGGCTCTGGCTCTGCTCAGTGATATGCGGGAGGCGATTCCGGATGCTGGGCTCAGCGCCTGCAAGAAGGGCAAGCAGAAGCTTTGGCGCTGCTCAGCGAGATGTGGAGGCGAAACTGAAACAAGACGTCATCTATTCTACAGTACCGGAAGCAGCGCGTGGTGCGTCGCTCTTGTGGCAGTGCCCAAGGGGTCCTGCCAGGAGGGCCCCACAGGAGGGCCTGCGCCTCCCAGACGGCCCAAGCGAGTCCAAGAGGCCTCCAAGTTCGCCGAAGACGCCTCCGGCACAGCCGAGGATGGCCTCAAGAAGGCCCAAGATGGCGTCCACACGGCCTCAGAGCCCAAGACGGCCTCCAGGCGTCCGAAAGGCCTTCCAAAAAAAACCCAGGGCGCTCCAAGGGTACGCCCAGCAGGGCTCTCCGGTGGCTGACTCCTACACCCCTGTTGGATGGGCTATACCCCGGTTTATAGGGCTGTGCCCTTGCAAAGTTGGGCTATGCCCGGGTTTGGAGCCCTCCAGACCCCCCAAGACACCAAGCACGCACCCAACACACCAGACACAACCAAACATTACACCCAACACATCAAACACCAAACCCAACACACCAAACAACAACCCCCAAACCCCATACACCAAACGCCAAATACCCAACACCAAACACCAAACACCAAACCCCAAACACCAAACAAGCTCCAAACACCAAACACCAAACACCACACACAATCCCAGACGCCAAACCCCTAAACCCCAACCCCCAAGCACCAAACCCCAAACATCAAACCCACAATCGAAAACCCCAAACACCAAACTCCATGCACCATACACCATAAAACCTGACCTATACACCAAGCCCGAACCTCCACCCCCCAAACACACCAAGTCCTAAACTTCCAAACACCAAGCACCATCAGGGGTAGGGGGAGGAGTGCTGAGGATGGGGAATGGGGAAGGAATAATAAGGAGGGATGATGATGCTGCTGATGATGATGCTGATGACCACGATGATGGCGGTGATGATGATGCTGCTGCTGATGATGATGACCATGGTGATGCTGATGATGCTGATGATGATGATGCTGATTCTGATGATGATGATGCTGATGCTGCTGATGATGATGAGTATGCTGATGCTGCTGATCATGGTGATGCTGATGATGCTGATGATGATGCTGATGATGATTATAAGGACACTGATGGCGATGATGGTGATGCTGATGATGATGCTGATGATGTGGATTGTGGTGGTTATGATGATGATGCTGATGCTGCTAACTGTGGTGGTCTTGATGGTGGTGGTGATGCTGATGCTGTTGCAGATGCTGATGAAAGTCTGCTGCTGATGCTGATGATGCTGATCTCGATGATGCTGGTGATGCTGCTGCTGACGATGACGAGGATGATGATGATGATGATGATGATGATGATGATGATGATGATGATGATGATGATGATGATGAGGATGAGGATGATGATGCTGATGCTGATGCTGATGCCGATGCTGATGCTGAGGCTGATGAGTTTTATGATGTCGAGGAGGAGGATGAGGCGGAGGCTGTGGGCCATGACCTGATGCTGATGCGGATGATGATGCTGATGCTGATGCTGCTGCTGATGATGATGTTGTTGCTGACGATGACGATGATGATGATGCTGATGCTGATCATGATGCTGCTGCTGATGATGGTGATGCTGATGCTGATTCTGATAATGTTGTTTATGCTGATGATGATGCTGTTGAAGAGGAGGGGAGGAGGAGGAGGAGGAGGAGGAGGAGGAGGAGGACGAAGGGTGGAGAGAGAGGAGGATTAGGAGGGAGGAGGAGGTGCAGGAGGAGGAGGAAGATGAGAGAGAGGAGGAGGAGGAGGAGGGGAGAGGAAGAGAGGAAGGAGGAGGAGGAGAGAGGAGGAGAGGAGGGAGGAGGAGGAGGACGTGGAGGAGGAGGAGGAGGAGTAGGAGGACGAGGAGGTGGAGGAGGACGTGGAGGAGGAGTAGGGGAGGCGATATACGTATGGAGGCGGAGGAGGACGGGTAGGTGGAGGAGGAGGGGGATGATGATGATGAGGAGGAGGAGGAGGAGGAGGACGTGGAGCTAAGTGGGAGCCATGGGAGCCGGAAACCCATCGGATTCGAGGGAAGGGGGTATTGAGGGAAACCAGTCTGTTTTGTTTTCGCTGCGTTCGGGCTTCGGGGACCCCAGCGGCCCGCGGATTCTTTGAGTTCTTGAGGGTGTCGTAGGTTGCATTCGGGTCCCTGAGGGTTCTCTGGGTTCCTTCAGGATTCCTTGGAATTCGTTTCAGGATTCTACAGGTTTCCCGAGGTTTCCATCATGATTCCAGTTCGGCCCATTCGTTAGGATCCCAACGGATCCGTAGAGGTTCCTCAGGACTTCTGCGTTTTTCTTACGGTTCCGTACGGTTCTTTAGGACCGTAGGGATTTGGGAGATTATGTTGGATTCTTTAGGTTTTTTCACGGCTCTTTTAGAGAGTAGTACACGATTGGAGTCGGAACCGCAAGCGAATTATATGGGAATCGTAGGCGAGTCATTCGTATACAATTCGAACAGGGGTCGGTCACTCACATAGAATCGTACACGGCCCACGTGAATTCGTACCCGATTCATTTACGACTCGTACACGACTCCATGGGAATCGTATGTGATTGGCAGAGGGGTCGTATACGGTACACGTAGGGCCTGTATACGATTCACATTGGAATCGCATACGATTCACACAGAAACCGTATAATATTCACATAGCAAGCGTGTGCGTGTCACAGATGGGTCGTCTACAGTTGACACTGGAACCGCATGCGTTTCACACAGGCTTCTTATACAATTCGCATAGGAGTCGTATACGATTAGCACAGGGACCACGTGGGATCCACATAGGATCCGTAGACGAGTAAAATCGGCGTGTACGGTTCGTAGGAGCCGCATACGATTAGCATATGACTGTGTTGCGTGTCACGCAGGAGCAGCTTTCGATTCACATAGGAGTCGTTTGCGATTCACATAGGTTTCGTATACGGCCCGCATCGGAATCGTATACTATTCCCATCGGGGTGAGTCGTATACTATAACGCATGAAACATACACTTTACGCGTGGGATTAGTATAAGATCCGCATGGACTTGTACAATATTCACATCGGAAACGTATACGATGTATATTGGATTCGTCCGCTATTCACATCGAATTCGTGTGCGTTTCGCATCGGAGTTGTCTGCGCATCATTGGATTAGTATGCGATTCGCATCGGGTTCGTCGATGTTTCGCATCGGAGCGTATGCGAATCACGTAAGAACCGTACACGTTTCACATTGGGTCCGTATACGATTCGCATATGACACGCATACGTTTCACATAGGAACCCCAAGCGGTTGGCATCGTCCACTTGGATAGAGGAGCATGCGATTCGCATGAAGCCGCCCGCTCAGACTATCATTGCTGCAGTCGGACTGTCCCCCGACTCTTTTCCCAGGAACCCATGTGGACCCCTGAAGGGCTCACCATTGGCACTCCAGACTTTCGAACTATGGCTTTCAATCGACATCAGTTGTGGAAGGTCTTCCCAGGCTCATATTCCAGAGAGGGTGTCCCCTGGCAAACCGGGGTACACCCCGATAAGCCGGGGCATAGCGCATCCGACCAGGGTTTGGACTGCTGCCCAGGTGCAAGCATCTGTTTTTTCTGCAAGGCTTCTCTAAACTTTCGAGCCTGCACGGCTTCTGGGCCCTTGCAGCGTCCGCCCAGCAGCTCCCAATGGATCGCCCCAGGCTGGGCCACGGGGCCTCCAGAGAGGATCCAAGCGCAGCTCAAGAGAGAGCCCGAGGACGGCCCCAGAGAGCCCCAAGACGGCTCAGGAGGCGCCCAAGACTCGAGCAGTGGCGAAGCGTCTTGGCGTGCCTATTGGCCTACCAGACAGTGTTCTAAGAGCCTGTTGTGGTATCCACGAAGTGTTCTTAGAATCTGTCTGGCTGGGACTGTCTTGTTTTATCATATCGTGTTTATGTTCTGAGAATGTTGTTTTTGTTTTCAGAACATTTTTGGCTCTAAGAGCATTTCGTGGTGGGCCTAGAGGAATGCCGGGACGGTCGGTCCCTGCTCAAAAGAGAACCCAAGAGTCCCAGGTGTACCCCAAGACGGCACCAATAGAGCTTCCATAGAGCCCGAAGGGGCCTCCCAACGGGTGCTACAGCACCCCCTTGTTGTAGGAGCCGGTTTGTTTATTGCTTGGGCCAGGGCGCGCATTCTGGCCCTCCCGCCCCCTCCCCCCCCCCTCTGTAACGTAACGCTCCAGCCCCCAGTGCGCCCCCGGCACTGCCGCCGTGCGCACAGGGATCCGCAGACGACCCCGAAAAGTGATCCGCATGGGCATCTGCACAGAGGTCATCACAGGGATCCGCATAGGGGTCCGCATTCAGATTCCCAGAGAGCCTTCTAGAGATCCCCATAGGGATCTGCATAGGGATCCCCATAGGGATCTGCATAGGGATCTGCATAGGGACCCACAACGAAGAGCGACGACGACGACTAGGATGAAGGAGGGAGCTAAGGAGCATACATCTTATACGCTACGTGGAGGCAACGACGCCTTCGCAGGCATGTGCTCGCCACAAATCCTCGTCGCTCTTTTTTGTCGGTCGCTGGCGTCATTGTCGTCGTCGTAGTCGTCGTCGTTATCGTCGTCGTCGCTCGTCGTCGCTCGTCGTCGCTCGTCATCGTCGTCGTCGTCGCTCCTCCTTGTCGGTCGTCGTCGTCGTCGTCGTCGTCGTTGTCATCGTCGTCGCTCGTCGTCGTCGTCGTCGACATGTTCGTCGTCGTCATGTTTGTCGTCGCTGTCGTTGTCGTCTGTCGTCATAGCTCGCGGTCGCTCGTCCTTGCCGAACGCCTTCGAATTCTTTCGAGGGCCTCTAGAGGCTCTCGGATGTCCTCGGGACGGCCTCTGGAGGCTTCAAGAGGCCTCAGGAGGCCTCCGGGGGCTTCGGGAAACCTCCTGAGACCTCCAGAGGCTTCGCTCGTGGCCGTCGTCGCCGTCGGTGTCGTCGTCGTCGTCGTTGTTGTTGTCGTCGTCGTCGTCGTCGTGGTCGTCGTCGTCGTGATCGCTCGTCGTCGTCGTCGTCGTCGTGGTCATCGTCGTCCTCGTCGTCGCTCGTCGCTCATCGTCGTCGTGCGCCCTGACGCGGCTGGAGCCTGCTTTTTTGTTCCGGGCCGAGGCCGACCGTCATCTGGGGGGTTGCGGGGAGGGGGCCGATGACGTCACGTTTCGAGCCGGCGGCGTCAGGGAAATTCTCGGAATGACGGAGGACGGGTCGCAGCAGCATGTAGGTGGCGATTTGCACCACAGTGCCTGTGTACACCACAGTGCCTGCGTGCACCACAGCGCCTGTGTACACCACGCTGCCTATGTACACAGCAGCAGCAGCAGCGTGCAACACAGCACCTGTGTGTGCCACAGTGCCTGCAGGCACCGGTGTACACCACAGCGCCTGCGTACACCACATCAACCGTGTGCAACACAGCACCAGCGTACACCACAATGTCTGCGTGCACTACAGCGCCTGTTTTCACCACGGCGCCTGTGTGCACCACAGCAACCGTGTGCAACAGAGCACCCTTGTTGCATATCAAATTCTAGAAGGAGTTCTTATGACAAAATGGAGCGCTGGTGGATTCGACAGAAAACAGTTGTTTTGGTATAGGATTTGTACAGGAATCCTTCTGGAAAAAGGAGCGCCGCTGGAACCTACGAGTCCTCCCGAGTCCTCCCGCATCATCCTAGCTCCTCCCTTCTGCGCCCAGGAGGCTCAAGCAGGATTGGCAGTTCGAAAACCAACTGTACTGATTCAATCGACCATTCTGCAGTCACGCTGAGATGCTCACGTGCGCTGTAGCGCCGATTCGCATGACAGGGGGGAAGGGTGAGGGAGGAGGAGGAGGAGGCGGAGGAGGAGGAGGAGGAGGCAGAGGAGGAGGAGGAGGAGGAGGAGGCAGAGGACGAGGTGGAGGAGGAGGGAGGGGGAAGAACGTTGTATTCTACTATCAACATTACCCTGTCGTGGTGTTGGCTGTCATCAGCATCTCCTAACCTACATGCTCCTTCTGCGTGTTCTGTGCACTCAGGCGCTGTGGTACACAACAGCGTTGCGACGCACGCGGATGCTGTGGTGTAGACAGGCGCCGTGGTGTGCATAGGCGCTGCGGTGCAAGCAAGCATTGTGGTGTACACAGGTGCTGTGTTGCACATGGTTGCTGCGGTGCACACATTTGCTGTTGTGTACACCAGCGCTGTGGTGCACGCAAGCACTGTGGTGTACACATGCGATGCGTTGCACACGGCTGTTGCGGTGTATGCAGGCGCTGTGGTGTACCGCTCGCTGTGGTGCACGCAGGCACTGTGGTGTACACAGGCGTTGTGGGGCAGATTGCCGCATTCATGCTGCTCCTAGTTGGCCCCGGTCATCCCTAGGCATTCCTGGACGCCAACGGCGCGGGCCGTGACGTCATCTGGGGGGAGGGGGGGGGGCTGGGGCCGATGACGGCCGCTCTCCCAGAAAATAAGAAAACGGGCTCCTGTAGTGCCGGAGCCAGACGGCCGGGGGGAGGGGCGTTACGTCATACCCCCCCGCTTCCATAACGCCCGTTATCGCTGAAAATAAAGAAACGCGCTCCTCTCAGGGCCGCCTTCGGGCCTCCTGGGGCGCCTCTTTGGGCAATGTTCGAGGGCATCTGGGTGCTCTCAGAACCTCCTGCAAGGCTGCCAGACTGTCCAGGAGAATTGCAGGACAGCTCAGGGAAAGCCCCAAGACGGCCCAAGAGGTGCCCAAAGCGATCCAAGATGGCCCAGAGACGGCCCCGCCGCGTTCCCCCGCAGGGACAACTGCGGATGTGTCCCACAGGTACACCCTAGACAGCTACAGCGCTGGGATCAGCGCCTGCGGAGTAAGCGAGCAGTTGCGGCAGCGGGCGGTGGCGCTGCTCAGCGAGATGCGGGGGGCGAAGCTAGAAGCGGACGTCATCAGTTTTAGCGTTGGGGTCAGCACGTGTGAGAGGGGCTGGCAGTGGCAGCGGGCCCCAGCGCTGCTCAGCGAGATGCGGGAGGCGATCCTGGAGCCCAGTGTCATTTCTCCAGGATTGCAGACATATGTGCGTCTGAAAAGGGCGCTGTCTTGGTAGCTGTTCCGGCGCCCCGGCGGGCCCCGGCCTCTCCTGGGTCGCTTTCGTCGACTCCTCGCCCTTGGCCGCGTGATTTTCTTCTCCGTTCCGTTCCCGCCCTCCCTTTCCCGCCCTCCCTTGGTTTTGGATAGCTGCCTTGGCTGCGCTGTTTGTCGTTTTCGAGGTTCCTTTTCCTCCTGGTTCCAGAAAGATGAACCTACTGGCAGGATCATGGGTCTGTAGCAGTATGCTGATCGCCCCTTTGAGTTCTGACCCCCCCAGGCGTCCCCTCCTGCTTATCCCCACCGTTTCCTCCAGCGAGCGGCGGCGGCGGGCGGCTGTGCGGCGACGCGCAGCAACAAATTGCACACGTCCGCGACCACGTGCGACGTGGAGGCCCTGGTCACCGCTACTGAGCCTCCAGATTTCGCTCCCCGCCTAGCGTTTTCAAAAAAAACTCGCGCCATTAGTCTAGCCGACAGGCTCTGACCAGACATATTGGTGGGGTATGCGTGAGGTGACCATGCAGCGTGGACTGGGAACATGTCCGTGTCAGCGGCCTCGCGGTCTAGACCTCGCGGCCGCGACTCCACAGATCTGGGGCGGTTCTGCGAGGATGCCCCCGCGCGGAACTCAGGCCGAACGAAAGGGGGGGATAGGGAAAGGAGGTGTTACGAACTCTGCTTCATGCAGCTGGTTTCGGCCCTGCCGCCGGGCCCATTCTTCGATACATGGGCGCCTCCCGGCGCCACAGGCGCTGGGAAAATCGGCTACGTGAGCTGATTCTCAAACACCCCCTTTGCTATCGCCCCCTTTCGCCTGGCCCGAGGAACGCATCCACAGGACACAGGACTGCGTGCCAGTAGGACTTCGCCCGGGAATCCAGCCCACGGGGGTAAGGCTAACGAGGTGCTCGTCGCTCGTAGGTCAGGTCGCTCGTGGGGTAGCTCTGGATCGGCGGCAGTGTTAAGTCGGGCCTGTCCCTCTACAGGAGGAATATTCAAATATAGTCAGATAATAGTGCGGGGACTATTTTGTGACGATTATTGAGCATTTTTGGAATCATTTTTGAGTGTTTTTCATTTTTCGTCCATCATCCGCCTGTAGGGAGACAGGCCCGACCTCAGGGTAGCTCTGGGTCGGCAGTGCAGGCAGCTCCGACCAGATGAATTGGCGAGGTGGCCATGCGGTGGCACCTCCGTGCCCTCCCCCGCCTCTTACGAGGTCGGACCGAGGCACGAGAGCGAGGTCGCCTCGGAGAGGGTGCCCCAGTGTTCGTCGTGCCTGTTGGGTGCTCGTGTGCACTCCGGGGGTGGGTGCCCTCGAGGAGGCCCGCGGAGGGTTTCATGTCCTTGAGGGGTGTTCTGCTGGCCCAGGTCCGACTGTACTCGCACGCCCCCGCCGCACTGCCGCGGCGCTGCCCGTCGGCTCCGCAAGCTTTTTGATGCTCCTCCGGCGGAGCACGCGCTGCCGCAGCGCGCTTGCGAAGGCGGGCCGGTGCGCCGCCGCGGGCCCGTGGGCGGGAGAGCCGGTGGAGAGGGCCGTGGCTCGCAGAAGCCTGCTATCTTTGTGGGCCTGTTTTCCACCACCACCACCACAAGTTGGAGGGGGGACGGCGGTGGAGGAGGAGGAGGAGGAGGAGGAGGAGGAGGAGGAGGACGACGAGGAGGAGGAGGAGGAGGAGGAGGAGGACCCCCTCCCCCTCCTACTTCTGGTTGTGGTGGTGGAGAACAATCCCACGATGTCTGAAGGTCGGGGCGAGAACTCAGAGCCCCGAAGCAGCAGGGCTGGGGGCGGTCAGGGAGGGCTACAGATCCGCGCCTCGGGGCCCAGAGTGGAACTACCCCGTACCTCAGTTATCCTGGATGACTCGGGCGTCCAACCTTCTCCTCCGGGGCAGCATCACTTGCAGGGGATGATGACTAGGGGGGGGTGGATATCATGGCGGGGGCCACGATATTTCCACATATTTCATGGCGCCTCTTCTTATTCCATTACGTCCCTGGCCCCCCCGCTGGGCCGCGCACATGCCGCCGGTCATGATTTGCGCCCCCCCCTCTTGGACGCCCCCCTCTTGGCCGACCCCGATTTCCGAATCATCAGGGCTGGCGGCAGTCAGGGGTAACAGCAGATTCGCGCCTCGGTGGCCCAAACTGGAGTTACCCCAGACAGCAGTTATCCTGAATAGCCCAGGCGTCCAAAGAACGGCCGTGATCGTCCATCTCCCCCCCCCGCGGATCACGTCACGCTATTGTGCCCACATTTGCAGAAAGATGTGTCCTACATTTTCGTCGATGAGTTCCAGAGATTTCCGGCGGCCCGCCGTTCTGTGATCGCCAGGAACGAATTCCCCACCCCTCCGCCGATGGCGCCCGTCATCGCGAATCATGAACACAAGTCTCCAGCGTCGTGCACGTGGTAGTAGTAGTAGTAGTAGTAGTAGTAGTAGTAGTAGTAGTAGTAGTAGTAGTAGTAGTAGTAGTAGTAGTAGTAGTAGTAGTAGTAGTAGTAGTAGTAGTAGTAGTAGTAGTCGTAGTCGTAGTAGTCGTAGTCGTAGTCGTAGTAGTAGTCGTAGTCGTAGTCGTAGTCGTAGTCGTAGTCGTAGTCGTAGTCGTAGTCGTAGTCGTAGTCGTAGTCGTAGTCGTAGTCGTAGTCGTAGTCGTAGTAGTAGTCGTAGTAGTAGTAGTAGTAGTAGTAGTAGTAGTAGTAGTAGTAGTCGTAGTAGTAGTCGTAGTCGTGTAGTGTAGTTCGTAGTGTAGTCGTAGTAGTCGTAGTCGTAGTCGTAATCGTGTAAGCAGTCTTAGCAGTAAGCATTAGTAGTAGTAGTAGTAGTAGTAGGTAGTAGTAAGTAGTAGTAGTAGTAGTAGTAGTAGTAGTAGTAGTAGTAGTAGTAGTAGTAGTAGGAGTAGTAGTAGAAGTAATAGTAGTAGTAGTCGTCGTCGTAGTAGTAGTCGTAGTTAGTAGTAGTAGTAGTAGTAGTAGTAGTAGTAGTAGTAGTAGTAGTAGTAGTAGTAGTAGTAGTAGTAGTAGTAGTAGTAGTAGTAGTAGTAGTAGTAGTAGTAGTAGTAGTAGTAGTAGTAGTAGTCGTCGTCCCCCCCTGCGGTCCCAACACATCATTTCCCAGGCGGTGGATATTGATAAATCCCTGTCTCGCACGTGCTGCGTCGACGCGGCGGCGACGCCCCTTCGCTGGCGCTCAACGTTGAACGCCGCCAGTGGCCCAGAGTGGGCCGACATCGAGCGACCTCCGGGCAGGGCTAGGCTGAGGATAAATCCACTCCAGAGCCTTCCAGAGCGCTCTCAGAGCGCTCCGGATCGCCCTGAGAAGGCCGCGGCGTCCGATGCATCTTCCAGAGCCGCCAGATCTCAGAGATCTCTGATCCATCCTCACCCGAACTTGTCCTCTCGTCCTGGCTTCGTCTTGGTATCTGTGCTGCCGGGAAGCCGTGACGGCTCAGTGTCAGGAGGGGGAAAACATAGACACAATTCATCGTCGACCTTAGGAAAAAAGTATGGAAACATCTTGGAACGGGGGGGGATACCTGGAGGCTCGCCGACAGCGCGGGTCGCTCGACGTCGGCCGATCCTGGACCACCTGCCGGCGTGCGACCTCGAGCGCCCGCGCGGGCGTCGCCGCCGGGTCGACCCGGCGCGGGCCTGCGCAGTGCCCGAGGGACCCGCCCGGGCATTTAGGGCGGCAGGGCGCCCCCCCCACGGTGCTGCCGCCGCCGCTGCCGCGGCCGCCGCTGCCCGCGCGCCCAGGGCCAAGTCAGCCTGGGTGGTGGGCGATGAGCTTCACCCCCGAGCAGATCGCCGCGCTCCAGCAGCAGGGCTACAGCAACGAGCAGATCGCCGCGGCGCAGCAGCAGCACGCGGCCGCGGCGCAGCAGCAGCAGGCACGCCGGCCCGCGTTGCCTCCCCCTCGGGGCCCTCCCCGAGGTGAGCGGTGCGGTTCGATGCCGCATTCTGGCCGAGCCGATCTCCTTCGATTCCGACGTTCCGACGGTGCGACGCCGCCCGATGCTCGCGCGTGGCGCTGCCGCGCATCCTGGCGCGGGCGACCCGATTCGATTCCGACTCGGTGCCGATGCGGCCCGGCGCGACGCGCCTTTCGCTTCGAGCCGGCTTCCCGCTCCGGTGCCGGGCGATCCTGCCCCCCATATCTCCCCGCAGCCGGGGCACGTCGTGTGCACGTCCGTTGCCTCGCGGTCTAAGCTCCCTGGCCGCGGCCACGTGACTGCGCTCGGCACCCCCCCCCTCCCCCACCCCCGTATGTAACGTGACGCCCCTTCCCCCCCGAGTGGGCTCCGGGCACTGCCGCCGTGCGCACGGCGGGGGGGAGGCGTTACATTTATACCCCCCTGGCCGCCCGAACCCACCTAGAGTGCCCTGCCTCGCCGAAAAATTAGCCAGGCGAAGGACCCAACTGTAGGCAGTTGTGAATAGCGTAGTTGTGAATACCATCTTCGCCAGAGCCCGACATGCTCAGGAACACATTCGTGGCCGTCTTCGCCAGCGCCGACGACGACAAGGACGGCGTCCTTCTGACCGAGGAGCAGAAACATGAGAGGGCTTTGAGAGCCATGAGGGAAGAGGTGACGTTGCACGTCGACAAAGCGGAGTACGACGCCCAGGCGCGGTTGTTGAACCAGCACAACTGTGGGGCCATGCCAACCCTGCCATTGGCGCCTTCGGTGGAGCTCCTGCGGGGACGAGATCCTCGTGAGGGGTGTGCCGACATGGCCCGAGGCCGCCATGCGAACCTCCCCTACGGGGCCTCAATCCTGGTAAAGGGGTGTGCCGAAGTGGCCCGAGGCCGCCATGCGAACCCTGCCACTGGGCGCCGTCGGTGGAGCTCCCCTATAGGGCCACGAAGCGTTGTAGTGGGTGGGTGGGACGCAGGGAGGAGGGGGGAGGAGAGGAGGAGAGGGGGAGGAACGCGGGGCACCGTCTCTTCGAAACGCGGACCCAACACCACAGGATGGTTGGGAATACAGAATTGCCCATTGTCGCCGAACATTATATATATACATGTATATATGTGTATATATATATATATATAAACGCTCCAGCGAGCCAGCGGTTACGTTGCGTCATCGGGGGGCCTCGCCTGTCCCCGAAGTTTATGCCCCTTTTGCGTGTGACGCGGGATCGATGTGGAGTAGATGCGGATTTGGCGTGGAGTCGATACGGAGTCGACACGGGTGCGACGCGGGTTCGACGAGCGCGACATAAGCTCGACGCGGATTCGACGCGGTTGGGGGCGCGACAAAACAGATCAGGGCCCCCGAAGATGCAACATAACATGGGGGCCTTGTGTGCCCTGAGACGTCCGCCTCTGGAGTGCATCAACGTGCGCTCGCGTCTTGTAGTATCTGGGGAAGCGCAGGTCCTGCGTCGATGTAGCCTCGACTTAGCGCCGATTTCGATCAGCGTCGGCTCGGGCCGACTTGCAAAAACCAGCACCATGACATGGGAGGCTCCCATGATTTGCTTCAGGGAAGCTGCAGGGCGGCGTTTCGCGGTGGTCTTCGGTGCCACGCAACTGCATGGATACCCATCGATCGTTGAATGTCGGTGCGCTTAGACTCCCAGGGTCCAATCTACTTTAAGCACCTTCGTTCCTCAATGATCGAGTGGATTCACCTTTTTTCCGTTTTCCTCAGTGGGCGGACGGGGCCCGATCCATGATGTTCAACGCCTTCCTATTTCATGTCGCTACCTACCTCTTCCGACCGATGGATAATCACTTCGGGATGTCCGTGCGAATCACTCGGGTCGGCGCCAAGACCCTCCTACCCACGCTCCTCGGCGGCGCCTCTGGCACCGCCCCCGGCGCGCACCGCGCGCCCAGGACGAGGTGTGGGGAGCGGGGTCCAATTCCTCCTCCTCGTCCTCCTCCTCCTCCTCCGCCTCCTCCTCCTCCTTCTCCACCCATTCGTCCTCCTTCTCCTCCTCCTCCTCCTCGCTTCTCTCGTTTATTTCCTCCTCCTCCTCCTCCTCCTCCTCCTCCTCCTCCATGGGAGGAGGAGTGGGGTCCAAGAAGTCCGCGCGGACCTCCAGAAGTCCATGTTCACATGGGTTTGGTCCCCATTATTTTCGAGGAGAGACGAGTCATCATGGCCCGCGCCCTGCGGCGCCCGTTGGTGTGTCTTGCTTGTGTGTGTTTGTGCTGCCCGTGGCTCCCAGCCAGAGTCCCGCGCTCCGCCGCGCCATGCCAAGCCGCACCCTCGCCCAGTGGGATCACTTGGGGCTCAGAGGCATTGAGAGTCGCACCCTTGAGGGCGCTTACTGCAGGCCTACTGCAGTCCCTGCCAGGCCGACGTTGGGTCAGGGATCGGCGGCCAGGACGGTATGTGCACCGATCCTTCGCCCAGGATCGGCCCGGCCAGGAGATCAGTGCAGGTG